>CM032392.1:13714769-14297269 GCA_019049475.1 Eueides isabella
TAAAGTATGTCTTAACATTGAGTTCCTTATGCCTATACCGGAAAAAGTATTCAAATGAAAAATAACATTAATATATTCATCTTAGGATATTGAAATACTTTAATTCTATACAACTGTTCGCATATTTATGATTATAGTTATTTTTAGCTACACGAAAGTTAGGCAGAGGGAACCTCTTACTTGGGAACCTACTCTTACGATACTCCGCTCCGCTCCACTTTCCGCCAAATTTGAGGCACTGTGTGTTGAGTGGCGGAATTTAAAGAAAGTCTAATACAGGTCGTAATGTTTATAGTAGTCTAAATTATTTAGTGAAATGACTGGCAATATAAATATGAAAGCTTATATCTAGAATGGGTGATTATACCTTAATGGGAACTATAAAATTTTATTGTATAGTTACGTATTATTAATGCTAATTGTACTTACTACATTTGTTATCTAACAGTTTGAACTCATTTTTTATTGAAAATACTGTTTTTGTAATTTGTATAAAAAACATTTATCGTGTCAAAAATGGATTTAAAAGGGTAATGGTATTTTTCTGTGGTCTTTTAAAAGTTTTTTGGCTTAGGATTGTCATTAGTTTATTTTTATAACGTATGATACGATGTTTTTACATAAACGTGCATAAATACTTCATTTCCGCATTACCGCTAAGTTAAGTTTCCGATATAGTGCATTTTTAATATTGAAATTCAAAGCTAGAGTGAGGAAAACTTTAATAATTATTTCCTCCTAGTTGGATTCGAGTCGACAACCGTCACAATTACAATCAGATGCTGCATCACTAAGCCACATGATCTTTTTGAACTCTTTTTCTCAAATAAAATAATATTTAAAACAAAATTTTCTCATCTTTTCCTACATTAACGATCGAAACTGACGTACATATAAAAATTGAATCAGTCTAAACTCGGTCAACTAGAAACCGTGTATGTATGACATCACGTTCTATTCATCTGAATATTCGTTGTTCTAAGCTTTTACTGATTTCAGTGCTACATTTACTAAATATATAGTGATAGCAAGTTTTCCTAGTGAGATAGGACATTAATTAGAATGGATGTGGGTTCTTTTCCCGCTTAGAGTAAGTAGTCTTTAACATCCTGAGCAAGTTCTACGCTGACCTCAAATGCTGAGATTTAACGATATATTTTTTTTAATTGACGATCTAGGATCGTGTAATTGCAGCTAATCGTAATGAATTACAGAAGCTTTTGAATCAATGAATATACTTACCGTTTCGGCTTAGGTAAGTACATATTTTACTTATATGAGAATACCTACTATATATTATCCGTACCCTATCCGTTATTTCTCTTACTAATTTTTTTTTCTTTAGTTGAATATTTGCAGGATTTCAGTGACTATAATATTAAAAAAGCAGGCTTAGTGCGAGGCTACCGAAGGTTCCGTTTCAGTTTCGGGATAGAAGGTAAACGGAAAGTAGAAGTTATGAAAGTTGACAAACTTAATTTTGCTTTATTTTTTGTGAAATGAACTACATTTATAAGTTTGTAATTATTATTTTGATAAGAAATATGAATAAATGTTTATTTTTTTGATGTTATTTTTTTTTTGTATTGTAAGTTACTTACTTTGTGTCGAATTCTATAATTGTAGAATCCATATCTATTCTCGTCAACTGGAAGCCCCTAGTAGTTGTCAATTCAAGCAAAATGAAAAAAAAAAAAAACAACGACGTAATTCCCTACTCCAAGCGATCGTAGACCTGAGTATGTGATCTCGAGATAAATAATCTTGACTGAAAGACAAGATTGGGTTCTGTTTTTATATGGGGTACAAAATCTAACGAAAACCGAGATAACGCAACTGTGTAACAAAACATTCTGAAAGTATGTATTTATGACACAAAAAATAGTACATAATTAATAAAGTTCTCTTCTTCTTCGTGATTGAAATAAAGGAAAGCTATGAATCTTCAGCCACCAAATACAAAGAGAAAATAATCAAAAAATATAAAAAAATAAAATTATCACGCATGTGCCTCTGCGCTACGACAGGCCACAAGCGTCTTTATCTTTATAGTAGAAGTAATATTAATATTTTAACAAAAACATCTTAGGAATTTATTTTAAATAAATTAAAAAGTTGAAATCGTTAATTCATAAACACGTATTTTATTTAAATTTCCAGTTCAACTGTAAAGGTCTTGGCCATTGGAAGACACAGCTTATATGGCAACAAGCCAATTCAGGGTATGCTGGCATACTTTACAGACAATTCTCAATTACATATGTATTCTAAAAAATATATTGCTCGAGGAAATAATGAAAAATATTACGAATTGTATATATATAGGTATATATATATATATATATATATATATATATATATATATATATATATATATATATATATATATATATATATATATATATATATATATATATATATATATATATATATATATATATATATATATATATATATATATATATATATATATATATATATATATATATATATATATATATATATATATATATATATATATATATATATATATATATATATATATATTCATGAAAAATTTTGAAGTAGTTATTACCGTCTAGGATTCTAGATGTATTCTCCACGTTTCCAAAATTGTTGAACCAAAATTAAATTAAATTCACTTTCCACTTCGAGGCTTTGCATGTTGAGTGGCGGAACTCAACACCGCCGGGGACCAGAGTGAAGCAGTGAAAACATTAACAATTTAAATTGAAAATAATAAATGAACCCAAAACCCGCTCGAGGCAGGGTAGGCAGAGGCAAGAGAGAATGCTATTTATTAAATACTTATACAATTTTTAAAATATTATTCCACACAATTTTAATATCTTTTTTTTATGGATAGATGGCAAACGAGCGCACGGTTCACCTGATAGTAAGTGATCAACGTCGCCCACGGCCCCGCGTAACTCTAGAGAAGCTACAGGAGCATTGCTGGCCGCCAAGGTGGATGGGCACCGGGGCCCGGCAATATCCAATGCGAACACAGTGGCCGAAGCCACTACTTAACGCCAGTTTTAAATGCCAGGGGTGGTAATAATCTGGTTGAGTCTGCTCATGCGTGTCGCTATTGCTGACGGCGTGCCTCTCCCATACGTACTTTAGCCACCTCTTAAGACACTATTAGTACCAATGTAATCCTATTCTAAGACAGAATCACACGACGAAAAAATTAAAAACGTATAAAAATATGAACGATGTAGGATTTGAACTTCCGCCTTGCCATCAGCTTTCGATGACACTTTAGTCATCGAAAGCTGATGCGCGTAGGACCGATCATTATGAAAATCCTTGGGGAGGCCAATATAAAGCAATAGAAATGTCATTCTTGCTGACTGAATTACATAAAAATAAATTATGAAAAAAGGTACTTTTTTAGCTTTCAGCCTTATCCCGAAATAAGGCTCTAGTAGTTGAGTGACAGAACTCAACGAGTCGCCTCGTTGACGGGGCGAGAAAGTGAATATATTTATACATTTTCATTTCCGGTAGTAGGAATAACACGTTCAGTTGCACGTTTGTGCTACTGTGCCACAAAAGTTCTCAAGCTCCATTGTTCGACAATTTCCAAGATATTATGATATTTTTGAAGTAGAGAAACACACTACGCTTGACTTTTCAACTAGAGCAGGTAAAATTTATATTTTTTGTGTAAATCTTATTCCCAAATAAGAATCGTATCTACGACCGTCACAATCATATGCAGATAGCACTTTTAAAAGAATCAAAAACAAAATTTACATATCATTTCACTAATTGCAAATATAATACACAATTGTCACTGCATTCAATCCTGGAAGCTTTTCCAGGAACCCTTAGCTTTTACAGAATTTCTCTACATGCAAATATATATCTTATTTGCTACAAAATAAAGTTTAAAAGGGCTTTTTTATATGACGCATGCGTCGTCCCTCTACCGCAGTGCGCGGCGCCGTCAAGACGAGCGTGAGCTTTCTCCATTAAAGTAAAAAACTTGTGACGTACATACATACAAACATTTGACGGAAAATGAGAATGCCTATAATGGTGTAATGCACTAGTTTAGTTGCATTGGTTCAGTTTTAATACTCTGCTCTACTTTTTATTGTGTTTAATGAGGAACCTGACACTTTCCATTAACGCACTTCCGTTTCCTACTGTCCTCCGATTTGGTACATTAGTTGTTGAGTGGCAGAACTCAACGCCGCATTTTGCCTCTTTACCAGAGCGAGGAAATATTTGTACAATACCTCATGTAGGAATTGAATCCAGTACCTAACGTGCTAATTCCTATTTTTGCAGATGTTGAAATGAAGAATTAATTAAGCAACAAATATAAAATTATATTGAAAAATAAATTTAAAAATATTTCTCTGTCTAGGCATTGAGTGAGCAAAGTTAACACAGAATGTTGCTTTGTTTTTAGGGCGAAGAAATGAAAATATTAAATATTATTTTAAAAATATTAAATATTTCACTTATACGAGTGGGGATTGAACTCACAACCTGTCGTTTACAACAACACTCTTGTGGCCCTGTTGGCGCAGAATATGGCATATTAAAGAAAATTAAAAGTTTTTATATTTCATAAAAGCGTATTATTATGATTATTTATTAGTTTGTACTAGTTAACTGACATCTTTCAGTTATATATTACTTTCATTTGGTCTCTATGGAGTTTAATAAGCTAGCTTTTACAAAATTAAAAGTACAGTACAATATTTTACACTTCACAACTATACCTAATATATAAAATTAAAAAAAAAATGTATTTTAGTGTTTTTTTGAATAGAGTATTTTTTTTTTGCAGCTTCATGCTGTATCCCGCACGAGGCAGGGTAGGCAAAGGGAACCCGGGAACCTAATGTATAATATAACATTCATAAACATATTTTACTTGTCTACTTTGTGTAAAAGTTTTTGTTTCCATATGTTGAAGATGGGCAAAAACTGCCTTGTGGTAAGAAAAGTTTTGATGGTCTTCCTTCTCATCCATCCTCGTTATAAAATTAACTGTATATTATATAAAAAAATAGAGAAAAAGTGTTTTACATTAGTTTTATACGTGCAAAAGCCATTATATTATTGTGGTCTTTATACTTTAGTTATAATTATTATAATTATTTCAACAAGAAGAAGCTTCTCGTGGCGCAGTGTCATGTGCGACTGTAAACGCGGCAGGTTGTGGGTTTGATGTGAACTCGGGGAAATGAAATATTTTATATTTTCATTTTTCAACACGCAATAGCTCAAATTAGACGAAGTGGAGAACAGAACAGAGTGTCTTAAAGGTTAAGACTAGGTTCCCAAGTTCCTTCTGGATACTCTGCTACGATACAGCGTGAAGCTAAAAAACAACAAAGAGAAAATTTTATATATATGTACGAAAAGCATGTTGTAGATATTATTGAATACTCGGAAAAGGTGAGTATTTTTAGAAATGTGAAACAATTTCCATTAAAAGTACACAAAAATGCTTTATCGTATGATTAAAGTTCAGTGATTTGACGTGACATAAGATAGCGCATGTACAATGAATAAAGTAAACATATTTAGTTTCATATAAAAAATCCTCAATATACTTAGTAAATATTTTATTGCTTCAGTAGCTTATACCTAATTAACATTAATATGTCATTAATGACAGTCCTAGAGGAAATAACAACCAAATCTCCAACTATTTTTTAATTATTCAAATATTATAACGAAACTGTTTCTGTTTTGTCTTTATCTTGACCAAGATGTCCGCTTTCATGAGGTTACTGCTATTAGATTTTAGACCGCAGTTTTTAATCTTCGTATAAAAAATAACGTACCTTTAATACCATATGGATACATGTAGCAGGGGTTGCGTAGATCTGATCTATATATAATAATTTTATCGACTGAAAATTAAAATATTTCTCCTAGTATTCTCCTACACCAGGCTGTAACTCATGAGCCGTGGTAAGGCAGTAAAAATAATAACGTTACTATTTAAGGGGAGTCCCATACAATAGTAATGATTTTATTTGCCACTTTCATAAATAAAGTCTCTTTTAAAACTATTATCGCGCAAATCCAACTCACACTTGGTTGGATTATTTATTTATATTCAATACAATGTTATGCTCTTTGTGAAATTTAATTTTACGTTAAACGTACCAAAGTCCACTTATTTTCAAAACTAAACTATATATTGGGAATTCTTACAAGGGCCATGTAGAATCCAGTAAAGTACTGGAAGTATTTGATTTTTTTCACACACATGTTCGGGCCCGGAACCACAACAGGCGTCTAAAAATTATTATACCTTATATTATTTTTAAATTTATTTATGAACGAAGATATACCATTAAATATTAAAGCCAGAACAATTTCAACGCAAGAATGTTAAAGTTTTCTTGTCTTGTTAAACATTGAAAACGTAATTTAGTACTGGCTCCAGCTCTTTTACCATTAAATATTAGTGTTCTGTGTATTCAATTATTAACAGTGTTTTTATGGCAATATATATATATATATATATATATATATATATATATATATATATATATATATATATATATATATATATATATATATATATATATATATATATATATATATATATATATATATATATATATATATATAAATAAATATAAATTAATGTAAAGTTAAATACGTAATACATAAATATAAATTAATAAAATTAGCTACAACAATCACTATAAATGTTTCTAATATTAGGTATTTTTTGTCGAACATTCGGTCCTTTGCTGGAAGGAAGCAAGTAAAACAGTAAAAAATAAAGAAAATTTCTTTTTAGATTTATTCTTGGGAACATTCCCACAGATATATGATGTCTAGATCTTTAGTTCTCAAAAAATCGCACAGACAAAAACAAACACACGCGCGTATATACTTATATAGTTTTTTTTAACAATAGTTATCTTATAGTTGTATAATATTGATTAAAATACAGGGTAGACCAAAAGTCCGTTTAAATTTGAAATGATGATTTAAAAAAAACTAATCACAGTACATTAAAATTGTTTATTGTTTTCGATAGTAAACAAAAGGGGAATTTATTTCTTAAAAATCACATCATCCATATGCAACCCTTCATTACTCTGGCATTGTTGCAATCTAGAGCGGAAATTTTCGATAACAGCTTTACATGTTGAGATGTTTTGGATATCTGTGCGAATACGATCCTATAATTCGTCAAGAGCAACTGGGTTGGTGTCGTAAACTTTAGCTATTGCTAAAACTTTAGCTTTAGCTTTAGCTATTGAGGATAAATCAGGGCTACGAGGCGGCCAGTTAATGTCCCCTCTTTTCGATATCACTTTTGGCCCGAAAATGTCTCGAGCTTCCTTTAACGAGACATTGCATGTATGACAAGTGGATCCATCTTGCTGAAATCATGAGCGTTGATTAAAACCAGCAAAATGCTGCAGCGCTGGAGCAAAAAAATTTTGTAACATGGTGATATTGACTCTTGAGTCAAAAAGTCCTCTTGACTCAAAAAAGTATGGACTAATAATGCCTCTTGCTGATAAAGTAGCCCATACTGTGACTTTGGGTGAATGCAGGGGTTTTTGATGCTTTAATTTTAGATTATTGTCACTCCAATAACGACAATTTCGTCTATTGACATGCTCATTTAGGTGGAAATGGGCCCCGTCTGAGAAAAAAAAGCTTATAAAGTTGGTGAACCGCTCTACCATTTCGTTTGCAAACTGTAACCTAGTGGCATGGTCCTGAGGTCTTAATTCCTGCACCATTTGAATATTATAGGGATTTAGACGTAAATCTTTCTTGAGAATACGGTTTAATGATGTTCTTGGCACGTTAAGGACAGCAGATCGCTTTCGAGTTGAAAGTCCAGGTTGGTCACAAGCAGACGATTTTACTCGCTCCATTGTTGAACCTGTCTTTTCAAACTTGAGCACCCATTTTTTAATTGATGGAGCTTGATTTTTGTGTCGTATGTTGTAATGATCGCAAAACTTTCGTCGAGCTAAGGTCGCAAAATCGTCGTTTCGATAGTACTCGCGTACACAAAACGCACGTTGACTACCACTGAACAACGCCATGGTACCAAATTCTCATTGGCCGCTCTTGCAATGCGTAACCTCTCCACCCCCTCCACCGCCGCTGCAAGACGCGGTAACCGATTCAAATGTTAACGGACTTTTGGTTTACCCTGTATTATATATTGTAAATATATGAACAGAGCAAGCTCTTCATATATGTATCTACAATATTTAGTCTTTATTGTATGGTAAGAGAGAATAACATTCTTAGATTTCCGTACCTTCATAAAATTACATATCGACTGATAACTTAGATAAAACTGTTTAAAACTAAAAAATACCTACAATAAATTACTAACCACATAATAAACTAAAATATCAAGGTCCAAAAACAATCATATCATATTAAAAAAATCTACAATACGAAGCATAAAAAAAACAAGCTTAAGTTAACTTTTACAGAGGATTAGTGGCGTTTTATCTCTCACACGGCAGCATCTTTTGTGACTTAATTAACGTAAAATACTTGTCCCACTTTCCTTTATAGAAGGCACTCGACAACCATCTTAGCTGGCGTAATTTGAGAATCTTTTTTTCTTAGAAGATTTTTCCATATTAATTTTGTTTCCTGTTTCAACATTATTTTTAAACTTCAACAACTTTTGGAATAGTTCATATAAATAAATCTTAACATATACATATTTGAAAGTTATATGTCTGTCTGTTATTTTAAAAATATCCAAAGCTTTCCATGAGCATATTCTTTTTTACAGGTTATAAAAATACAAATGAAAAATCTGAACCGATTTTGTCACTGAATTTCTTCAGGGAGGTTGTTGATTTCCACTACTGCTGCAACCTTACAGTAGCATGTATATTGATATAGACCTGCCCTTCTGTTTATCTAACTAATCACGAAGCTGACAAAAGAAAAAAAAAGTATCGTTTTTGATTGTTTTAACAATATTTTTTTATCATTACATTTAATACTGTATTTAACAAGGTTTATTGAGAGAATTAGAGAGTATTAAAGCTCTCTTTAATGTTTTAATTTGTTCGCTCTGGTACAAGGCAAAACACGGCGTTGAATTCCACCACTCAACACGCAATGCCTCAAATTCGACGGAAAATGCGGAACGGAAGTGGAACGGAGTGTCTTAACACTAGGTTCCCAAGTTCCCTCTGCCGACCCTGCCATGTGCGGGATACAGCGTGAACCTGAGTGAGTGAGTGAGTGAGTTAAAGCTCTCTGTTCTTATTAAGACATTTTCACTTCCCACATTACACCGTAATATCGGTTCAATGTGTGCTAATCACAGCGAGAAAATTAAATTACTAAATATTTTACAAATGATAATAGAACTGACAGCGCTCGCGTTATTTATTAATGGTAAGACACATTTTTGAATTTTTTTTTTTGTTGCCATATTACCAGAGCGCAGAAAGTAATTCAGTTATTTACAGATGTGGTTACAATTGCTACTGTACGGTAAATAACACGCCAGATATCAATTTGAGATTTTGATTTGAGAGCTTATGGCAATTAAACAATTATGTGTCTATATATTGTCATAGGCAAGCCAAGAGGGTGTCTTTGACATATGTCTGTCTTTGACATATGTTAATCCAGAGGGTGTCTTTGACATATGTCTGTTCGATATGTGTCCTTTGGCATACGGGTACGCGACCCCGGATCCTCGAGCCACCACTATTATACCTCCATCAAGTCCATAAAAGTGGTGTCCCTCCTAATTATCCTTCCCCCACTTCCACCAATCCCATCCCTCTTTCCTGCGGTTTTTCCCTGTGAAGGGGTTTTGGAGGTCAGATGGCAGTCGCTCCATTTAAAAACCGCCAACCGCCACATTTATGGCAAAGAAAATAAAAAGAATGGGTACGGCTAGGGCGTCGCCGCTAAACGACGCGCAGGCACATCGCCCTACACCTGCGACAAGTGGGCCAGGGCTACCGTGTCAAGTACGGGCACGGCTAAAGACGCGAGTACCCAGACGAAAACTCCGTTTTGCAACGTGGAATATTGGCTCTCTTACCGGACGATGCAGAGAACTCGCAGATGTACTCACGAGACGTCGGGGCCAGTGCGCTTTCCTCCAGGAAACTCGCTGGAAGGGCAATAAGTCCCGTAACATCGGACAGGGTTACCGGCTTATATACACTGGGTCACCTTCTGGTAAAAACGGTGTGGCGGTAGTGATTTCTGAAGAGCTTCAGAATGGACTCCTCGAAGTTGACCGTCGCTGCGATCGCTTGATGCGGGTAAAGGTACTGATTGAGGGAGTTACCACAAACTTAATCAGTGCCTACGCCCCCCAGGCGGGCTGTAGCACGGCCGAAAAGGAGTCATTTTGGGAGCAGTATGAAGAGGTTCTACTTGCTATACCGTCTACCGAAGTAATTCTAGTTGGAGGAGACTTAAACGGCCACGTCGGTAAGGCTGCAGACACGTATGAACGTGTTCACGGTGGTTTTGGACACGGTCTTCGCAATACAGAGGGCGAAAATATGCTAAGAACCTGTATTACGTCTGATCTGGCCGTTGTGAACACATTCTTCCAAAAGAATCCTCAGCACCTTATCACGTATAAAAGTGGGTCCCACTCAACGCAAATTGATTACTTGTTGACCAGACGGTGTCATATGGGCAGGGTTACTAACTGTAAGGTCATTCCAGGTGAAAGCTTGACGGCCCAACATCGTCTTCTTGTCATGGACTTTAACGTCACTCCAAAGAAGAAAGTAGCCGAGAAACGTAGGCCTCAGATCAAGTGGTGGTTGCTGAATGGACCGATGCAGACCGACTTCCTAGCAGAGGTAAAAAGTCGAAATCTTACGACTAACACCGAGACTGCTCAGGATGCTTGGGATCGAGCTCAGTTAGCAATCATTGCGGCATGCAGACGAGTTCTTGGCGTTTCTAAGGGAGGACGTGTCATCGACAGGGAGACATAGTGGTGGAATGACAAGGTGCAGGAGGTGATTCGTGAAAAGAAGGCTGCTTTTAAGAAGTGGCAGAAATCCAACTCTCCTGAAGACAGACTGGAGTACATAGTAGCAAAACGTGTCAGCAAAAAAGCTGTAGCCAGAGCCCGCAGTGAGAGTTTATCACCATTATATGATAAACTTGAAACTGCGGAGGGGCAGAAGCTCATATACAAACTGGCCCGTGGCCGGGATAAAGCGACGCAAGTTATCGCAAAATGTCTTTGCGTCAAAGATTCCCAGGGCACGTTGCTCTGTAATCACGCTTCTGTGAAGGAGAGATGGAGAAGCTATTTCCAGGAGCTGCTGAACACTCAGCATCTGTGCAGTCTTCTTCATGACACACCGCCTAACCTAGGACTTGTTGCCCCAATGACCTTTGAAGAAACTCGGAATTGCCTTCGACGCATGAAGAACGGAAAAGCGGTGGGGCCTGACGAAATTCCGATCGAAGCGTGGAAATCGTTGGGCTCTCTTGGTGTGCTCATACTTACTGACTTTTTTAACCATATCTTGAACACTGGAAAGATGCCACACCAGTGGCGGCTTAGCTTTATTACCCCTATTTACAAGGGAAGGGGCAGTGTCCAAGATTGTGGTAGTTATAGGGGCATTAAGCTTATGAGTCACACCATGAAGCTCTTCGAGCGCATTATCGATATCAGGCTCCGCCGAGAATGTACTGTCTCTGAGTCCCAATATGAATTTCAGCCTGGATCGGATACTATGGACGCCATTTTTGCCCTCAGAACTTTGATGGAGGCATACAGGGAAAAGAGGAGAGCTCTGCATGTGGCTTTTTTAGATCTGCAGAAGGCCTTTGACTGTGTGCCTCGTCAGTGTATCTGGTGGGCATTGCGTTTGAAAGGGATCCCTGAGGCCTATATTGAGATTATCAAAGATATGTATCACAATTCCGCTTCCATGGTTAGGACTGCGGTTGGCGACACCATACCTTTCCAGATTACAGTAGGGGTTCACCAGGGCTCAGCTCTTAGCCCATTCTTATTCAACGTAGTGCTAGATACTGTCTCGGCTCACATCCAAGACCAGCCTCCGTGGCTAATGATGTATGCCGATGACATAGCACTCGTTGAAAAGAACCGGCTGATGCTAGAGCGTAAAGTGAACCTCTGGAATGGTACGCTTGAGAACGGCGGTCTTAAACTAAATGTGTCGAAGACCGAGTACATGGCTTGCGGGAGACCGGACTCGAGCACTATCCATATAGGTACTGAACCAGCCGTTAAGTCGAAAATGTTCAGGTACCTCGGATCCGTTATGCACGAGTCTGGAGGCATCGATCACGACGTTCACGGTCGGATAAGCGCTGCCTGGGCCAAATGGCGGGAGGTCACTGGTGTGGTCTGCGATCGCAGAATACCAACCAAACTCAAGGGGCTGATATATAAGAACATCGTTCGACCGGTTCTTTTATACGGCAGCGAATGCTGGCCAGTACTATCTCGGCACACTCAGGAGCTTCATGTCACGGAAATGAAGATGCTGAGATGGATGTGCGGCGTAAAGCGGTCTGACCGCATATGTAACACATTCATTCGAGGTAGTCTTGGAGTCCGTGACATAGCGGATAAGCTCCAAGAGCGTCGCCTGAGGTAGTATGGTCACGTTGCGCGCCGGCCTAGGAACTATGTCGGACGCAAGTGCCTTGATATGTCTGTCCCTGGAGTGAGACCTCCCGGACGCCCAAGGAAGCGCTGGTTGGATGTCGTGATGCAGGACATGAGAGCCAATGGTCTAACCACTGAGGACGTACAAGATCGTGCAAAGTGGAGTAGGCTCAGTAAGAAGGCAGACCCTGGCACAGCAAGCCGGGATTAATGCCAGGAAGAAGAAGAAGAAGATATTGTCATAGGCAAGCCCTAGCGGCTTGCCTATGACTTCACTCGCTTGAATAATAGTATTTAATTGACTAATCTCAATTACTTTTTTGTTCTAACAAAGTTATCACTTATAAGAAAATATCTATACATGTAAAACTAAAATTTCAACGAAATACATTTAGTAATAAAAAAATGCAACAGTTTTATCGAAGTATTTCAATTTGACGATTTTTTTTATTTATGATGATTTTAACCAAAGTCAAATAAACACTAAATGTTAAAGCAAGGTTGTCAAAATATAAAAGTGAAAACTGTTTTTTTTTTATGGAAAGACACGGCAAACGAGCGTACGGGTCACCTGATGGTAAGTGATCACCGCCGCCCATGGCCCCGTGTAGCACCAGAGGAGCTACAGCTGCGTTGTCGGTCTATAAGGTGCACCGGGGCCCGGCATTACCCAATGCGAAACGCAGTGGCTGAAACCATTGCTTAACCCCGGTATTAAATACCGGTATTAAATGTATTTTCATCTAGTTAGTCTTTTCTGAAAAAACGCGCAACAAACACATACAGATAAAAAAAATAAAAAACACTATATTGACTGCCCTATTCCGTTTAGAAAGTATAAGATTTTTTTTAATATATATTTTATTGCTTACAGATTTATTATAAGTATAGATGATACTGTTATGGGGCAGCGTGTGAGGATGTGATTCCCACTCGGTGAAATATAATATTTTAATAATTTTATTTCCTTTTCTTCGTCTTTTAGAAATATGGCGGCGGAATTCGAAGCCACATTTGGTTTTACTAAATCTTTTTATTTAATCGAATATAATCTCTTATAACAACTAACTTATTTAAAAAATATACGATATACAACTGATTTACTATAGTATTTTTTTTTTTCAGCTTCACGCTGTATCACGTACTTGGCAGGGTAGGCAGAGGGAACGGAAGTGAAACCTAGTGTTATGACACTCCGTTCCACTTCTGTTCCCCACTTTTCCGCCGAATTTGAGGCATTGCGTGTTGAGTGGCGGAACTCAACGCAGCGCTTTTGCCTTATTACCGTTATTAGGTAGATATTTACTATAATTATATATTATTATAGTAAATATCTACCTTAGTATCTCTTATATTATACCCTGTATATAGCGCAGGGTCGACCGAGAGGAAACTGGCAACGTAATGATAAGATACTCCGTTCTCACTAACACACTTCCGTTTCCCACTTTTCGCAAAATTCTCGAAGCTGTGTGTGGTGAGTACCGGAATTCAAGCCATGTTTTTGGTAGTACCATAGCGAGAAAATGAAAATATTAAATATTTAATTTCCTCGAATAAGAATTGAACCAACAACCCTTCGCGTCATAAGACACACCTGCGCCTCGGTATGCCTTATCATAGTTACATACATACTTAATATATTACCACAAAAGTTAATCTAAAAGCATTTCATGAAATTTGAAAGAACTCCTACATCTCAATCTACGAAAAAAAAGGTTTATTTATGTCGGATCGTTGATTCTGTGCGTGTTTCGAATACATGTATGTATTATTGTATGAAAAAGGAATGTTACTTCAACCTTTTACCATTTATAAACTTAACATATACAAATAAATTGTAAGCATTTTTTTTTTATATTAAGCTCAGTTACTTATTTAGTATGTTAGCTTCACGCTGTATCCCGCACAGGCAGGAGGCAGGGTAGGCAGAGGGAACCCGGGAATCTAGTGTTAAGATACTCCGTTCCACTTCCGTTCCACACTTTAGTATGTTGGGAACCTAAAATAAAAAAGACATTTTTTATCTTCCGATATCCTTAATAAAATGTAACTTTGAAATCGAACTTAATTAAACCGCATACTAACAAAGTCACCCCGCCTATACTCAAAACGCATAGGAAATTCGCGATAAATAAGTAAATAAGTCAATTTGACGTTCGTCATTCTAACATTAATAGAAGTTTCCTCTTCCTTGAATATTCGGAAGTCATTAGCGACCGATTACGAAATATGTTTGCGGAAAAGAAGCAGAAAAATGGCGTGATAATCGTATACATATACATAGTCCATTACTTAATATGAATTATTATTTTTTAAAAGTATATTTATACCAAGTCGTCTCAGAAGTAGCTCAGGGGCATAGACGTGCGACAGAAAACGTGGTTGTGGACCTGATCTGGTAACGAGGAAAAGCTCTAAATTGAGTTTCTCTCGAGTAATCGGTAGAAAATATAAAATGAAAGTGCCTTTATTAGAACGGGGTGAACACCAGGTTCCCAGGTTCCCTACCCTGTTCTACATGAAGCTAAAAAAATTACGATAATTACTCAAAGAATAGAAAAAAGTGTTTTTTTTATATCACAATTGTTTCGCTAGCTCCGAAAAAATGTTGAAGAAAAGTAAAAACCTATTAACGACACCTTTTGTTCAGAGTTTTCTCCATTTTCAATCGCATCTAAGTTCCTCATTAATGTAACGAGGTATTACTGTCTAGTAATTATCTAAAAAGCTTTCCAAATTAAAATGAACATTTTTATTAAATGTTATTCAAGATATTTATATAGATTTTAATTTTTTAATACTAGTTTAAAATGATAGTGTGTTATTTTTGTGACCCTGAGGACTTCGTGTTAGTAGAATAACGTCAGTGAGAGTTTCCCAATAAGAACAAACCTTTAAATTCATTAACTTTTGTACAAATGTTGGTCACTTACTCTTTTCTAATCACTTTATTGCCACTAAGCTTAATAGTGGCGGAGCTCAAAGTCGCGCTTATTAATATTTTTATATTTTTGTCAATACAAATCAGTAAGTTCTCGTATTGACGCGCTTTAAACTAATTTAAAAAAAAAAAGTTATTATAGCTACACGCTACACACCTCGATGCCCGCCGCAAGCACGAAAGCTCTAGAATTCGCCGGTGTCTCATAAGTTTTTTTTTCTGTACCGTTATAGGGTCTATCATTGTGTAATATTTTGCCTAGCCCAGCCTAACCTTCCTCGGTAAATGAGCTATCTAACGCAATAGGAGATTTTCAAATCGAATCATTATTTTGTCAAACAAATAAATTAATAAACTTAATAATAATAAGCTTTATAATATATAAATAAATTATTTAATATAGACCAATTAAGCTCCCTACGTCCACAGTTAGGAACGGACCAGAGTGTCTTAATACTAGGTTCCCAAGTTCCTTTTGTCTACCCTGCCACGTGCGGGATACAGCTTAAAGCTGAAGGAGAGTGAGCGAGAGTGACAGTTAAGCTGTCACTCTCACTTGTCGATAGACTATGTCGATATCTTAACAAACGCGTAAAGTAAGGTTCCATTTAAATCGATACAAATTGATTCGTCCGTAGACACCAGTCTATGCTTCCCAAGGTCAAATGTGAACACACTCTTTATGTACGTACTATACATCTTTAAATCGTAAAAAATAAAATGCCAATTTTCTTTTATCCGGTTAACTTTTGTAAATATATGGTATTGAATATATAAATGAAGTTTGCCGTGGCGCTATGCCACAAGCGTTAACAAAGTAGTAAAGGGGCTACAGGTTATGGGTTCGATACTCGAAGAAATGAAATATTGTATATTTTCATTTCTTTGTTCTGCAGCAAAGCGGGGAACATGAGTGTAATAATGGGAACCAAATGTAAAGACACTTATACTGGGTTCCCAAGTTCCCTCTGCATACCCTGCCATTAACAGGATACAGCTTGAAGCTGGAAAGACTATATAAATATAGTATTCTGCATTATGATATGATAGACAGATGGAATATATTTGTATCTCACCATCACACTTTGTTTTGTTATAAGAGCAAAGTAATTAATTAAAGTAATTATCTACCCAGCGAACGAAGTGTCCCTGGGCCCTCTGATAAAATGCAAAAAGTAGGGAACGGAGGTGTCTTTATGGGAACCATAACAAAAGGTTCCCAAGTTGCCTCTATGTTTCCTACAATGTACGTGCTGTATGTACTACGGGATAGAACACTAACGACGTTAAAAAAAAACGTTTTAACCGATCCTTACGACTTTAAAGGTATGTGAGGATGGATATTTGTTCCCTTTTAACTCAATAACATCAACAAATTTTAATGAATATTTTCAATAAAATGTATGAGCTACATTAGAATAACATATCATCTATAATTGATACAAAGATCGGGCGAAGTCGCGTCGATAGTTCATTAAAAGTTTTTATTATATTTTCTTATTTTTCTAGTACACAAAAGTACAGTAATATTTTTTATTGTTATTATTTGAGTTATTTCAAAAACAAAGAATATGTATTTATGTTTATTATTTTTCAATATAAATTTTAAAGAAAATAAAGTAGCCTGAGGCCTATCTTGGCGTAGGGGTACGAGCGTGTGTTTGTAAATATGACAGCTTGTGGATTCGATCCTCACCAGAGGAAATGAAATATTTAATATTTTCATTTCTTTGCTCTGGTAATAAGTTAAAGCGCGGCGTTGAAGTCCGCCACTCAACACGCAATCGCCTCAAATTCTTCAGAAAATGGAGAACGTAACGAAGTTTCTCAACACTTATTTCCCAGCAACTTCTAAAATTCTTCTTCTAAAGCCGGAATCATACGGCATAAAATTTTAAATCTTATATATATTACTTAGCTTCACGCTGTGTCCACATGGCAGGGTAGGCACAGGGAACTTCGGAACTTAGTGTTAAGACATTCCGTTCCCCACTTTTGCCGAATTTAAAGTATTACGTATTGAGTGGCGTTGGTTCACAACTATCTCACGCACTGCAGAGTTGGCAAAGGGAAGTTGAGAACCTTTTGAAGACATTTCTGATCCTCACTTTCCGCGGATTTAAAATATTAAATGTTGAGCTGTGGGGGGTGGCGGAGCACAACGCCGCGCTTCGCCCCGTTACAAGGGCATAGAAATAAAAATATTACAATTTCACATAAACAAAAAACAATTCCTCGACTAGAAATCAGACTTACTTACTGTAAAATTTAAATAATTTTCACTAAAATTTTCTCTATGAAACAATGTCAGACGGCATTCATAATTAAATTGTCATTACCATATAATAGTGCTTGGCACAGCCAGACACGGGGTGATATTTGTAAGGGAGCGACGCTGACACCTATTTTGTGTTGCCCCTTGTTGATAAAAATAATAGTTGTACACACCAGAAAATGATGATTTTTTTAGAAAACTAACTAAATAGTATTTTTTTAGCTTCACGCTGTATCCCGCAAGAGGCAGGGTAGGCAGAGGGAACACGGGAACCCACTTTCCGCCGAATTTGAGGCATAGCGAGTTGTGTGGCGGAACTCAATGCCGCGCTTTGCCTTATTACCAGAGCGAAGAAATGAAACATTAAATATTTAAATTGAAAATTTTAAATATTTCGTTTCCTCGTCTGGGGGTCGAACCCAGAACCTGTCGGTTACAGTCATACGCTTGTGCCGCTGCGCCACGACAGGCCTCAACACAACTAAATCATAATTTATTAACTCATAACTTAATAAATAATAAAAGCGTAAGAAGTGCATTATACGTTTTTCGAAGTATATTTCTTTCTTAAGTATGGATTAACTACTTAATAAAGTACCTACAATGTAAATATATATATATATATATGTATATATATATATATATATATATATATATATATATATATATATATATATATATATATATATATATATATATATATATATATATATATATATATATATATATATATATATATATGATAAATTTTGCGGTAAATGAATGCTTAATGTACCTGGAATTGTGCCTGCAGAATACAAATATTTTCAGATTAATAATTATAGTAATATTTCATTGTTTATAAACGAAACGAAAACAATAAAATATTTTTATTTCAATGAATTTCATCAATAAACTTGAAAGGAAACACAAATGTAGAGAAAATAATTTACAAGAGATATAAATAGAGAGGCCTGTCGTGGCGAAGCACGTTGTGGGTTCGATCCCCACTCGAGAAAATGAAATATTACAATATTTTCACTTTAAATATTTAATATTTTCATTTCTTCTCTCTGGTACAAGGCAAAACCCGGCGTTGGAATCCGCTACTCAACACGCAATGCCTCAAATTTGGAGGAAAGTGAGGAACAGAAGTGGATCAGAGTACCTACCCTGCCATACAGTGTGAAGCTGAGTAGATATAAATGAAATAAACTTTTATTATTTGCAACTATACGTTAGTTATAATTGAGGCCAGTCGTGGCACATAGATACAAACGTGTCACTGTAAACATATAGATTGATAAATAGGTCGTATATGAAAAATATTTATTTGGAAACGTAATATTAAATTTTGAACAAAACAGGTTAACGTTCAAAAGGAATAGTTTCTTGGACGTTCCTTGGGCGTTCAAACTATTGGACGTTTTGTTAAAACATCTTTTTCTACCTTATTTTATTATAAGTATGGATGAGCACTTTAAAATAACTAAAACTACGATGAGCGTTTCTGTTAGTTCCTTTTCATGTACAGAACCCTAAAAACTAATACACCGTCAGCTCCATACCGATTTTTTATTTACTTAAAAGTAATAAAAACATTAAGCTGTCATGTAAACGGAGTTGCTACTGCCACAAAGGGGCGCCTACAATGACCCCGCCACATGGCTGCCAAGGTGCACAATGTGCTTGAATTTTAATATTTTCATTTCAAGAATAGCAAAATTCATTTTTTATATTCACAAAGAGAAAAGGAACGCATACATATAAAATAAGAAAAGGTGTGTTTTGTGAAATATATATTTTTAATATCGCAATGTAGGTATATTATAAATTTATAATTGAAGCTGTCATGGCATAGTTTCAGCCCGTAAACAAGAGGGTCGTAGGTTCGAATCCCACGTGAAGAAATGTATTGTTTTGCATTCTGGTTACAAGATAAAGCGTGGCGTTGGGATACAAGTCTCAATACGTCTTAAAAATTTAGTAAAGTGCCTATCTGTTAAATAGTAACGATACTATATACTTTATTCGCTGACAGGCCTATCACCGTAGTTATCGTTAATAAAGCTGAAATTCGGCAAATATATTCCTAGGAAAATTACGTTAAGAGGAGGAATATGTGTTCAATTCGGTAATTAAATCTATTTAATCATAGTTTTTTTTTAAATCGTAGTGGAACTCAACGCGCACTATTATCTTCTTCTCTTTTCACCTTCACGTTGTATGCATGGCATCCGCACATGTCAGGGTAGGCAGAGGGAACTTAGGAACCTAGTATTAAGACTTCATTCCGCTTATGTTCCACACTTTGTTCCCCACCGAATTTGAGGCATTGCGTGAAGATTGGCGGAACTCAACGCCGTGCTTTGGCTTATTACCAAAATGTATTACATCTTATAGGTATTAAGGGCATAAAATTGAACAAAATATTTTTTCAATATACAAAAAAAAATATTTTTTATAAGAAACAAGCTTATTTACTATTACTAACTGGCTAACCAATAATATTTGGAGAGCTTTTTACAAATATAAGGCCGATCTCCTTACTAACTAAACATTCTTTTATGTAAACCTCTTGGGAAATTCTTAAAGGATTTATTTAGGATCAAATGTCAACCTTTGTCATGGGTACTTCTCGTACTTACATACATATGATACTAATTCCCGTTTGGTATGTCATTTACGTGGTCTTTGTAACGTAAATCGTAGGGATTCAGACAAATCATCTTGTATAGTTTATTTTCACCTAGCATTACATAATAAACGAAATACGAATAGTTTATTATATACTCTTTTTTCTTTATACAAGATTATATAACTCGTGCAGCGTTAAGCACCGCAAATCACTCAATAACTCTAAAATGATGAGAAAGAACTCAGAGATCGAGAAGGGAGTATTTCAGTGCTTAGTTTCCTTTACATGCCCTAATTCATGGGGTTACAGGGAAAAATAACGTTTTAGTACATTTTCTGTGTCTCTATAATTAGAATGCGGAGAAAGAATTAAATAACTTTCTAAGTCCCTAGGTGAGATCAGACACCAAAACGCTAAAAGCTTTGTGTAGTAATATTGTTGTCATATTTCAAGAACTTTCATTAATAAAACGTCGTATTTATTCACTAAAAATGAGAGAAAACGCAGCTTGCAGTTCCAACACCCAATATTTCATGCTACAAGCGTGAGCTTCGTCAGAAAGTGGGGAATGGAAGTCCTTATATGAACTTGGCAGAAGCTGTAAAACATATGTAGAGGTATATTTCAGACTTAGGATGGAAAAAAAAATAATTTCTTAACTCTGGCAAAAAAAAATAAAGAATTTAAATAGAAAACGGAAAACGGAGTTTCTTTGCACAAAGTAATATCTGCCTATACTATTATCAACCAAACAACATAAAGCTTTGTAAACATAATACCTAGTACGTAAAACTTAAAAACGTTTTACACGCGAAAATCCATACAAAATGTTATATAAATCAGTTTCAATTTACTAATATTTATCATTGAATTCGCATACGTAATTACTAACATATGTAAATATCCCCGTTGTGTGTAATAGCGTTTAATGATTTCGATACTCTACTGTAGTATAGTTTCATAATAGACTGTGATTCAATGAATCTATGAAGCGTCAAATTTGAAGTTATTTAATTCATTAAATATAATATATATTGTGTAATATATTTTTTTCTACCATACAACCTCCTTCGTGTCTTCTCCATTCAACGTGACATTGGCGAAGTGATATGTGCTCAACTGGCACGCTCGGAACGCCATAATCAAAGAACCATACCATACCATAAATAAAATATAGATATAAAAAAATATGTTAACATTTTGCGTTATTTTCATAAAGATTACTCCGCTCTTTAGTCTCTAAATATTAAAGAAGACAAGACCATATATCTTTATTTTTCTTTTTTCAGTTTCACCTGTCCTTACTCGCGACCACAAAATATTTTACATTTTTAAATTAAATATTTAAGATTTTTAATTCTACGGTCTAGTAACAAGACAAAACACAGCGTTGAGTTCCGCCAATGCAATGCAGTACCTAAAATTTGGCAGAATGGGAAACCGAACAAAGTTTCTTAATACTAGGTTCCCAAGTTCCCTCTGCCTACCCTGTCTTAAACGGAATATACCGTAAGGCGAAGAAAGTGCAAAAAAAAAAACAACTATTAATAACTCATTTGACTTAATGACGATATCGCTTGAACTTTAGATTGAACGTAACTTATATAATCAGAGAAACTTGTTACCAAACTTTGAATACATAACTCAGCAAGCGTACAAATGAGAGAGTTGAAAATTGTATCAAGATACATTATAAATTGGTACTTTGGCCCATCATGCATAATATTATAGGAAAATTAATGGAATAATTATATTGTAATTATTGTGGGTTCAAATCCTAATCGAGAGCATGTTTTTTTTATTAAAAATTATAGATATTTTCGCTAATTTTGTCGATATATTGCCACTATTTTTTTTTAATTTCTATTAGCGCAAACTGTATATTATCCCACATGACAAATTAGGCTGAGTCGATCTAGAGTTAAGACACTCCATAAGTCACATTTTTAATATTATCTAATAAATTAACTATTGAAATCATAATAAATATATATATATATATATATATATATATATATATATATATATATATATATATATATATATATATATATATATATATATATATATATATATATATATATATATATATATATATATATATATATATACTACTATTTTTTTTTTCTATGCCACTATTTTTTTTAAATTTCTATTAGCGCAAACTGTATATTATCCCACATGGCAAATTAGGCATAGTCAATCTAGAGTTAAGACACTCCATAAGTCACATTTTTAATATAATATTATATATATAATCATAATATATATATGTATATATATATATATATATATATATATATATATATATATATATATATATATATATATATATATATATATATATATATATATATATATATATATATATATATATATATATATATATATATATATATATATATATATATATATATATATATATATATATATATATATATATATATATATATATATATATATATATATATATATATATATATATATATATATATATATATATATATATATATATATATATATATATATATATATATATATATATATATATATATATCTTTAGTAGTGAAAGGAACGAAGTATCTAAACAGTTTTCCAAGTTCCGCCATCTGCTGTACACAGCGTGATACTGAAAAAATCAGTGTAAAATTGTACTAGCATAAATTAATTGCTTATAAAATTCGAAACAAAAATTAATATCAGATTAACGTTAAAGCTCAAAACAAAAAAAATCACCGTTCACTATTAATTAAATCAAATTTAAAGCAATCGTGTCACGTCCGAATTTCAATAAACGTGACAATATTTGGAACAATGAAATGCCCATTTCCATTAGCACTCTATGAAAAATAAGCTGAAAAAGAACTTGTGTAATACAGACAATCATTTTGCAGTACAACTACAATTCATTGAAGTCTTTTTTATTTTTAATTTGCAATAGCCGTTTTGAAATAGCAATTTAAACGTCCAATATATAGTTCTCCTTTTATACAAACGGACCGACAAAAAAAAAATAAAACTGTCTTTTTGAAAATTGTACAATTTCAAAGCAATGTACCTATTTGCTTATTATTTCTTGGATCATAAAAAAAACTTCTTTATAAAATCCTCGAACCTAACACACAAAATACTTTAAATCTGGTAACAATAAATTCAACAATACAAAATATCGAATGGTAAAATCACTACTTTTGTAAAGTAACAAACCAATCGTGAAAACACAACAAAAGGCAAAATATACAATAGTTAAGTTAACAATGAATCACATACATATGAAAAGAAAAATATTAATAGAACATCGAGAATATTTTTTATTCACTATATAATATAAAAAACTCATAATTCTGAACATTCATATAACTAATTAATATACAGTAATTATACATTTTAAAACGAATACATTTTTATAAGTATTTATTAAATATATTAAAACGCAGATACAACTTATCAGCTCGCTAGCGGATCATTGGTTCATATTTTAAGCTAACGGCAGGCGGCTTCGCCCGCTTGAAGTAATCGAGTAATTATTTAATATTATTTAAGTGTATGTAGAGAAAAATTATCTATACTGTTGTGCACTCTCATAAAAATTGGTATCATAAATTGAAAAGTAGCTTGGACTAACAGCGTAATAAGGCAAAGCGCGGCGTTGAGTTCCGCCACTCAACACGCAATTCCTCAAATTCGGCGGAAAGTGGGGAACGGAAGTTTAACGGAGTGTCATAACACTAGGTTTCACTTCCGTTCCCTCTGCCTACCCTGCCTAGTGCGGGATACAGCGTGAAGCGTGAAAAAATAAAAAATAAAAAAGACTAACAGCGATATAGTATATTTTCAAATTGTTTACAAGATGTAAATAACAATTTGCACTTGGAAATACATGGTTATTTTAAAATCACAGACAGACATTACAATTTCATTTATATGTATAGTTACGAGTATATAACTGATATGAAATATACACATACGTTTCGCACATCATCAAAAAAATATAAAGTAGTAAAACTTTACTAAACTTAAATTTAAAAAGCGTATAAAAATTTTAAACGAAGCAGGATTTGAACCCGCGCCTCTGGAAAACCGTTCCAGCGCTCTGACCAACTAAGAACAACATTTTAAATTTAAGTTTTGTATTTTCTGTCCTAAGTGTCGACACTTTAAAACATAGTAAAAAAATAGTCAAACTTTGTTGAATACACATATTGTAAAGAATTCTCTCCATAGAATACAAATCGAACTGAGAACCATCAAGAGTTTATTTAGTCGCAGTCCTACCGTGTCACAGTGGTTATAATATAGAAATAAATTAATAATTAAATACATATAGAGTAATGCTTAACAGAATCTTCTCTATTACAAATGTTCCTATTCGCATATTGATTTTGTCTATAATTCAGTTCACAGACTATCAATAACTGAGGCAACACTCCTGCAAATATGCCTTAAGCTATAAATCTTAGTAATGTTAATCAATAATGTTCATATTGAAGCCTGTCGTGGCGCAAGGGCACAAACGTGTCACTGATGTAAACGTGACAATCTGTGGGTTCGATTTCCACGAAGATATGAAATATATAATTTTTTTTAAATTAAATATGTTATGTTACATTTCTTCGCTCTGGTAATAAGACCAAGCGCAGCGTTGAGTTCCGCCAGTGAACACACAATCCTTTAAAATCGGCGTAAAATAAGATTAACTGAACGCCGTGTTTTATCACTAGGTTCTTATGTTCCGTTTTGCCTACCCTGCCATCTGCAGGATACAGCGTAAAGCTGAGAATAATATTCACATTTAGAAGTAAACTAGTTCAAGGTTACTAGACGCACGTGATATGTATCAAAAGCCAAAGTAACATTATAAGTGGCAATGAATTCTTTTAAGGAAATATATAAAATTTGAAAATAGCGGGATTCGAGCCCGCGTCTCTTAGAAGCCGTTTAAGCGCTCTGACCACTCAGCCATTGATTCTCGTCAAGCTACGTCGAAATTCTTATACGCTTGTTACCACTTATTTATGTGGTTAGCATGTCTTTAGGAAGATTTTTACAGATTTCCGTTACTCAAAGACAATTTCTTGGAATAATCGTTTGGCAAGAGAGAATTTTATTATTATATGTTATAAATATTTTTATTGTTAATAAGTGTTATTATACACTAGAGAAAAAATATTTGAATTTTAGAAAACTTCATTTGAACCAGCACCCAAGCACTCTGACCACTGAGTCTAGTCTATGTCGAATTTCTTATACACTTATTACTTGGTTGTGTTTCTTGCCTAAGTGTTGATTAACTTTAATATTAGGCTTCTGATATTCTTTAAATAAATGAACATTAACGCCTACGTGGCTCAAGAGGACAAAGACCGAGTATTAAAGACGGTTATGAAAACGCAGCGTATTGGAGATATGTTGCGTTTCACATATCCGTATCGTTCCATATACATATTCGTTTTGTTCCATAAACAAACGAATGGGACGTGTCAAGATTTATACAGTGGGTGTTCAATAGCGTAACTTAACTCCGGGCGATCGTACAATACACAAAGAAGCACTATTTATTACCTTTAAAAAAATAGAAAAAAGATTTAGTTCTATTTGCTTACATAATATAACAAAATTTAAAATTACAAGAAATTTCTAAGCAAAAGAGATTTCACTATCTCATCTTAATAAAGTGTTTGTAGCTTTAAAACTGCTCTACTCTACTCAGCTTCACGCTATACCCCGCACACGGCAGGGTACGCAAAGGGAACTTGGGAACCTAGTGTTAAGACATTCCATTCCACTTCCGTTCCCCACTTTCCGCCGAATTTGAGGCTTTGCGTGTTCAGAGGCGTAACTCAACGCAGCGTTTTGCCTTGTTCCAGAGCAAAGAAACAAAAACATTAAATATTTAAATTTAAAAATATTAAATATTTAATTTCGGTCTGTCGGTTACAACTTTAAAACAGTTTATTCAATTTTCATGAAACATACCTACGAATCACTGTTATAAATGAGGCTTTTTGTTAATATAAAACCTCAGTAAAAGTAAGTTAATATATTATTCAAAAGCTACGGTGCCACGGACAGACAAACAGTTTGGTTAAACTTTTAACATTTCTTTTTGCATCGCAGATTCAAAAGCGCGTACAAATAATAAAAACATTAATTGAAAGATGAGCCAACTTCTCTGAACTTTCATTTCTTACGGTCCACGAAATTTGAAGAAAACAAGAAATATCTTACAACTTTTAAACATTTTATTAGGTTTCGTACTTCACTTTTTATTTCAAAAAATTATATATTAAACTTTCTGAGAAGGGAAATGTAACGTAAATATTTAATATACAAAATTCTTTACCGAACAAAGACTAAGTCGGAAACGAAATAACTTCTTTCAATATTTATACTAACCTTATAATATAATATATATCTCTGGTATAGATAAGTATAATTATTATGTCGTCTCCTGCTAGACTTAAGCTTAACTCCAATATTAAACCTCTAGTAAGAATCGAGAAGAACTAATATGTGTACAGACGTCCAAGTATACAATTTATAAATATCTAATCAGTAATGCATGTAGTAAGAATGTCTAGCAAGCATTCTACACTTTAAAATTTTTACGTTCCATAAAATGAGAAACTACAGAGAAAGATACATCGTTCACATTTGTTTCTGTTACCCAATTTCCGTTTCCGTATCGCTACACTTTGCTTCGTACTATAGTGAAATGAAAATCTGGAATTGTATATTACGCCGAGTGAGTATTGAACCGGGAACCATCGTCTTTACAGTAACAATTGTGCCACGGTGGCCAACAAACAGATGTAGTGTCCATATAAATTCAACGTAACTTCCATTCCGTATTCCAAGAAATTCGACTTTAATTATCATTACGTTCTATTCTTTTTACGTTTTTTCCGTTCCACTTTTGTTCCCCACTTTTCGCCGAATTCGAGGCATTGCATGTTGAGTGGCGGAACTCAACGCTGCGTTTTGACTTGTACCATAGCGAAGAAATGAAAACATTAAATATTTAAAATTGAAAATGTGAAATATTTCATTTTCTCGACCGGGGATCGAACCTATAACGACCTGTCGATTACAGTCACACGCTTGTGCCGCTGCGCCATGACAGGCTTCTACTTTATTTTATATTTAAAAACTACTACTTTATTTTATATCTAAATACTTAACATTTTGACTATATCTATATTTAACAATCTTTTAAAAGGTTAACAAGAATATGTTCTAAGTCTAGCCGAAAACAAACAGTTACAGAAATGACTATTGCTGTCTCAAATTGAGTAATAAAGGTAATTGTCAGTCATCCTGTTGTTCTTTGAACAACTATTTTCGTACTTTAAAGACTTAAAGTCCTGTTCCATGTATTCTTTTATTTTTTACGAGGTAACTTTGAATCACTCTTAGACTGGCAAAGATTTTTAATAAGATTTTTTTTTGGGAATAAGGATTATTTTCCTTTTACAAGGATTAAAATTCTCAAATTTGGCATGGGAATTCATTTTGGGGCCCACTTGCTACCTAAGACGGTAAACACAAGTGATTCAGATTAGTAAATAATAAATTATCTACACTAAACGGGCGAAACCACAAGCAGGCGGAATATTTTCATTTATTCGCTCTAGTAGCAAGGCGAAGCGTGACGTTGTGTTCCACCACTAGCCCGTTACGACTAAAACTATGCAAAAAGTGTGGAGCGAAACAGAGACTCAACACTAGGTTTTCGAGTTCCAACGGACTATCGTGCCAAATTAAGTAAAAGCGATTGAAGTGAGTGATTGTGTGTTCGATTCCAAATTAGGGAAATTATGGTTTTTTTTTTGCGGAAAAGACAAAGCAAATAAGCGAACGAGACCCTGATGGTAGGTGATCGCCACCGCGAGTAGAGTTGCCGTTCTTTAAATTTGAGGTAAATGCGCTTTTTGAAGGTACTGTGGTAAGAAAAATTCGGTAGCAGGTATCAAGTTGAACAATTCACCAGAACACTCCCCTGAGACGTCTCTACGCAAAGCGTTTCACAAAAAAAATCTTGAACTTGACCTTTTTGCAATCTGCCTTTAAAAAGTGACTTTTGACTTAGAAACGTACAAAAGATTAAAAATGTAAGCCTCATATAGTAGTGTAAGAAGTATAGGTGAATAAAGGTCATTAAAGACGTCGTTAGGCTGACATCTTAATTGTAGAGACATAAGTCCTATTGTTTAGGTACTTCAGTTTTATGTCAAACTTATCTAACAAATTCATATAACTAATATAGTACGTGTTTACTTAAAATTGTTTATTTTTTACAGCTATTAGATAGCAAGTTCATTTTCCTTTTCAAGTTTAAAACACACTTTTGGAAAGTTAAATAAAAAAATCAGTCTATTTTTAAATTTTCGAAGTGTTAATCCGTGATAGGTTTATTGCATAGGGATTTGAATCTGCGCCTCGTGTAATCCGTCCAAGCGCTTTAACCACTAAGCCCTATGTTCTCATCAAGCTACCTCGAAATTGGCTTATTGATCGGTTCGCTTGGACGTAATCCGAGAAAGACGATCAAATACCGCTACGTTCAAATTTGTATACTGTTTTAAGGTAAGTAATAAGTTCTTGCTGTGTCATTAGGAAGGGAATTTGAATTTGAAGCGGGTTAAGCCGAGGGAACCTTTCACACTTTCATTATCCACTTTTCGCTGAATTATTAAGGCATTTTGTGTTGAATGACGGAATTCAACGCCGCTCCTTGTCTCATTAGCAAAGCAAAGAATATAAAATATTTTATTCCATCTAGTGGAAATCGAGCCCTCAACCAAAGCATTGAAAGACATTGTAATTTTAAATTAAATATTTAATGTTTTCATTTCTTCACCCTGTAACAAAGCGAAGCGCGGCGTTGAGTTACGCCACTCGACACGCAATGCCTCAAATTCGGCGGAAAGTGGGGAACGAAAGTGGTACGGAGTTTCTTAAAACTAGTTTCCCAAGTTACATCTGCCTACCCTGACATGTGTGGGTTATAACCCAATCGCGTTCGCGCTTTAACGTGAAACAAAAAAAAGAACAGAAAAATACTAAAAAGTTATATTAAATTCTAATTGAAAATATTAGTCAGGCGTCGAATGTACATAAAATTACGCTAAGAATAACTGGCCACAAACTCAATAATTACTCTGTTTATTATTGAGGTACCAATTTTTTTTATTCCGTCACTCAACACGCAATGCCTCAAACATGGCGGAAAGTGGGGAACGGAAGTAGAACGGAGTGTCTTGACACTGGGTTTCCGGGTTCCTTCTGCCTACCCTGCCTCGCGCGAGATGTAGCGTGAAGCTAAAAAATAAATTTTTTTTTATAATGCAAAAATAATAGTTAACTCAATATTCTTGAATGAAATTGCAATCGCTTCATTTCAATTCATAGACAAAAACAATAAAATTTAGATTTTGGACTGGTTACGGTTTGATCATATTCTATTTTTAAGAAAGGAGATATAGATAATATTCGCAATTACCGACCAATATCAATGTTGAATATATTTTCTAAAGTATTTGAGAGCATTGTGTGTCCCATACTCACCACGTACACCAAGAATATAATATCGGATAACCAACACAGATTCCTTTCCAACAGATCAACAGTTTCTAATCTAGCTTGTTATATTTCTTATGTATCTAAACAAGTAGACAACAAGCAAGAGGTTGATTCTATATATACCGATTTCACCAGTGCTTTTGACAAAGTAGACCATGATATCCTTATTCTAAAACTATGTGCGTTTGGGATCTGTGACCCTCTTTTATCATGGTTCCGCTCATATCTAGCCAACTGAGTTCAACGGGTAATAGTAAAGGGTTACACTTCAGATCCGTACATTTCTACATCTGGAGTGCCTCAAGGATCCCACTTGGGTCCCATTCTTTTCTCCTTGTTTATTAACGATATCACACAAAACGTGCGTCACAGCAACTGCTCGTTGTTTGCGGATGATCTAAAACTCTATCGCACAATTTGTACAATAGATGATACTTTTCTGCTTCAGGAAGATCTGAATTCCATTCAACAGTGGTGTGTTATGAATAGAATGGATCTTAATGTGTCTAAGTGCTCATTTATTAAGTTTACTCGAAAAAGGAAGGTTATTGGATCTAAATACTTAATACAAAATGAAGAGCTCCAAGAAGTTACAGTCATTAGAGACCTTGGAGTGTTCATTGACACCAAGCTCACATTCATTAATCATTATAATCATGTAGTTTCCAAAGCATGGGCACTGTTAGGTATGATTAAACGTAATACCGTAGATTTTAAACGACCCGACTCTATTATAGCAATCTTCAATGTACTGGTCAGGAGTGTTTTGGAATACGCGATTCCGATATGGAATCCGTCCTATAAGATCCACACAACCAGAATAGAAAGGGTACATCGCTCACTAACAAGATACCTTGCTTTGAAAGATAAGTCTTGTCCATTTAGAGCTGACTATAACCAGCGATTGTGCCATTTTAATATTCAGTCTCTTGAAAATCGGAGGCACGTAGCAGACTTAGTAACATTGTACAAAATTATTCGTGGTAAACTAGATTCCCCCGAGTTACTATCACAAATCAAGATAGCAGTACCTCACCGCAATCCCAGACATCCTCTTAAAAATATATTTCTGCCAAGTAATTCTAAAAGTAATCTATGTCACCAAAAAATGTCACCTCAACTTCAGTCGCAGCAACTGATATGTAAATTTCAGATACTTTTTATCTATTTATTTTTTTTTTGTTGTTATTAAATAAGATTGTATTATATTGATTTAGAATTATTATAGAATTTGTTGTAACCTTTATATTGTAAATGTCCTTCAACATCAGTTATAATTGTAATTGTATATTTGATTTGATTGTATTTTTTTTTTATTTTGATTATCATTTTTTGTATATTTTTTTTCTGTAATCTCTGGATCCTTTTTTATTAATGCTGTACATGCCTGTTAGTGATACATGTATCAGAACGGGACCGATTCACAAATCTTTTTTTTTATATATCATGTTACATTGTATTGTTGGCATGTCTTATAAATAAATAAATAAATAAATAAATAAATAAATATTCAAAAAAAAGTACATTGCGGAATCCTTTTATATAAATATATTCAGACCCATAAACGATTCATTTAATTTTTCGTTACTGTGTCTCTGACAGATAAAACTACTGGACTTAAAATGTATGAAATTGCCATTTACTTCGGTCAGGGAGTGAAAAAGAATTATTCGTGGCATTGAAAAGTGGTTATCTTGGTTAGTTCTTTCTGTCTACCAAACGAGAAGGATTTTAGTCAGAATTCCACACTACTACAATGATTTTTTTCTATACAAAATAAAATACAAAAAAGCAAATATAAACTATTTTTAATTAATTTAAAATATTATTTCCAATGTTTAATTTATATTACATACATATCGTACGTACTTTTTATATTTTCTCATAAATTAGACTTAAAAATCTAACACTTTATCAAGCGTTTACACTACTTGTATACCTACAATGATTGCAATTTTGAAAACGTTCGTTTTGAGTCCGAGCACGTGACTTAAATTCTTATAAGTTCAGTATTTTGCTACAACGAAAGAGTTGAAACGAAGATGCTTGTTAGTTTAACTTTTTGGTAGTTTTCTTAAAAAGTTAATTTAGCATGATGTTCTTAACGTCTTAGATGAACTTTAAACTTTAATTTTTTAACTATAAATACGAACTGTCACTCGCGAATTCGTTTGTTCATAATATTTTGTGTGTTCCTGAAATATTGTTAAAAAGTCCTTGAGTATCATTTCCGAAAATTCTATAACAATGAGAACAAACGGGATTATAAAATCCCCTCAAGTAAATTGCATCACACCATGTCTAGAAATTTCAACGAAAAGTGGGGAAAACAATGTCTGAAAAAACAAGGAACCCAATGGTGACTAGGTTCCCTCAGGCTAACTTTGCCTAATATTGAATACAGCGTTTAACTACGCTATATATCTAATTGTATTTTATCTATGAAATATTTACTAATAATGTAATAATATTCTTGAAAACTTTATGAATTCGTAACTAAAATAATAAATTTTACAATGAAGTTTGATTTATTAAAAGCGATATAATCTGTTCGCAGCTAAAATATTATTTGATATTAATTTGACTGTAAATAAGTTAGGAACTGTATTAATTGATGTCATTATTTAATATTTAATTAAAAAGTAACAATTATAAAGTAAATATTCAAAAACAAAAAATATAAGACCTACAAGGGATATGGAAAAAAATCATTCCCCCAAATGGGCATCGAACACAGAAACAACTCACGTATAGTAGTTTTTTTTTATGGACAAGACGGCAAACGAGCGTACGGGTCACCTGGTGGTAAGCGATCACCGTCGCCTACGGCCCCGTGTTCTCCAAAGGAGGTACAGAAGCGTTGCCGGCCTTTAAAGTGGATGGGCACCTGGGCCTGGCATTACCTAATGCGAAATGCAATGGCCAAAGCCACTACTTAACGCCGGTTTTAAATACCGGGGGTGGTAATAATCCGGTCGAGTTTGCCCATGCGTGTTGTCGTTACTGACAGCGTGGCTCACCCACACGTACTTTAGTCGCCTCTTACGACACCATCAGTACCAGGGTGATCCTATTCTAAGCCGCAATCACACGGCTAGCAATACTTCTTTTTACATATAGCAATAACGACCCTACAATTAACGGACTTGACAAAGACGAATATTAAAATTATCAGCACTAAACTATTTCTAATTCTATGTCTCATTTTCTGCTAGCTAGATTCAGCGATAGAGGGAATTTGCAGGTGTCTTACGCCGAGTTTGAGGCATTGCGTGTTGAGAAGCGAAACTCAACGTCGCGCTTTGCCTTGTTACCAGTGCGAAGAAATGAAAACATTAAATATTTCATTTGAATATATTAAATATGTCATTTCCACATGTGGAAAACCGAAGAACCCACAACCCGCCATTTACAGTTACGTGCGTGTGCCACTGCACCACGACAGAACTAAAAATATGTTAAACAAAACAAAAGTCAACAAAAGTACTTGTCGACTTTAATTTTACAATGTAGGTGGATAATTCTGTTTTTAACGCAATATGTAGTAACTGATGTAAATTAATACGTCCCGTCCGTTTATGGTAGGGTCAACACTGATGTTGAATTTATTTAAGCAGAAAGATATTTTTATTCTTGTTTTTACTTTTCTAAGAGTAATAAAAATAATAAGAGTATCTATTGTTTTTTTTTCTTCTCTCGAGGCCTGATATAGCGCAAGGTCACAAGCGTGCATATAGCAAGCGTAACAGGTTGTGGGTTCGATGCCTACTCGAGGAAATGAAATATTTCATATTTTCATTTCTTCTCTCTGGTAACAAGGTAAAGCGCAGCGTTGAGTTCCACCACTTAAACCGCAATATCTCAAATTCAGCGGAAAATGGGGAACGGAACGGTGTGTCTTTACATTAGATTCCCAGTTTCAAAAATAAAGAGTGTTAAGACACTCTTTTTCCATTGAGATATTTCCGATACCTATTTTTCTACAGGAAGCTTTTATTATAAGGTGGCAGAATACAGAGGGAATAATTGAAAAACTAATAAATATTTAATTGGCTTGAGTGAGGATCGAACTCGCACCTTTTCACAATCGCACGTCAGTGCCCCTGCGCCGCAATAGGCTACAAATAACTTGAACGGTTTAAAATGTACTTCATTGTAGCTTGTCGTTGCTATTTTGAAAAGCTTCTCCTTTTTTTATTATAGCTACTCAGGATAACTTAATGTTCTTCATGTAAAGACTTTCTATAAATTTTAGAATTAACATACCATACATACCACGTATATGAGTGTAATGATTTTTCTGTATTTTTTGTGATTTACTTATAAACACAGATTCTCTTTTATAAAATATTTCCAATTATTATGATTACATGTTTTTTTTTTATTACTAGGATATTAAACAAGATATTACGAATACTTTCCCTCTGATATTCTGTACAATATGGAAAAATACACACCTGCCGCCCCCTTTGATTGTGTTTCGGTGCCAATCGCAATATTAGCGACAACCCAGTATTAAGGTCATAGAAAATTTGAATATTTATATAGTTATATTAAAAAGTAGTAGATTTTAAAAAAAATCTGAGTCAGAAAGAGCTCATTCTGAGCTTCACGCTGTAACCCGCACATGGTAGGGTATGCAATTGGAACTTGGAAACCTAGTATTAAAACACTACGTCGCACTTCCGTTTCCCACTTTTTACCCAATATGAGGCATTGCTTGTTGGGTGGCAGAACTCAACGCCGCGCTTCACCTTGTTTCCAGAGCGAAAAAATCAAAACTAAATATTGATTTTAAAAATATTAAATATTTAATTTCCTTAAGATTCCGTATCCTATCGTTTACAGTCACACGTTTGTTCCGCTGCGCCACGACATACAAAAAGAATTGGACTTTACAGCTAAAAGAAAATAGAAAATCCCAAGTAACGTTAGAGGATATCGTTGAAGAAAATATGTATACCACACCTTACAAGTTAATATAGAGTTCGACAAGCTCAAGGCTTTTCAAACATTTGCGTGCTAAGCACTCTAAATTTTAAGCTTATATATTCGATAACTGACTTTAACATCGTAAATCGTCTTATGAAACAATAAAATTTTGATTTTGTTAGAAAATTTACGACACTGTAAAAGCAATTTGCTTTGGTTTATCCGTTTTTAAGTTGAAGAAATTGTTTTGCTGAAATGGCTCGAATAATTAAAATATTTAATTTGGACATGGAGTTTTTTTTATTATTGGCAACATTTCAACATAGAATATTTTGGGTTATAAAAATTATAAAAAAATATATATTTATTATGCAAACATGTTTTGATTTCTTCACTAATTTTGTCGAATAGTGTAGAATAACTCTACATAAAACCCGAGATGATTTATATTATAAAATTGATGTCTGGTTCTGTCGTGGCACAGCGGCACAAATGTGACATTTGTTAACTCGACAGGTTGTGGATTCGATCTCCACCCGAGGAAACGAGATATTTAACATATTTAAATTAAATATTTAATGTTTTCATTTCTTCGTTCTGGTAACAAGGCAAAGCGTGGCGTTGTGTTCCGCAATTCAACACGCAATGCCTTTAATTCTGCGGAAAGTGAGGAACGGAACGAAATGTCTTAACACTATTACTACTTATTTGCCGTGTCATTGCATTCCGGCTTAGAATATGATCACCCTGGTACTGATGGTGCCGTAAGAGGCGATTAAAGTACGTGTGGGAGAGTCACGTGGGCAGACTCGATCGGATTATTACCACCCCTGACATTTAAAACCGGCGCTAAGTAGTGGCTTCGGCCAATGCATTTCGCATTGGGTAATGCCGGGCCCCGGTGCCCGTCCACCTTAAAGGCCGGCAACGCTCCTGCAGCTCCTTTGGAGTTACGCAGGGTAATGGGCGACGGTGATCACTTATCATCAGGTGACTCGTACGCTCGTTTGCGGAGATTTGTCCAAAAAAAAAAGAACACTAGGACTCAACTACTATTTGCCTATCCTGCCATGTGCGGCCGAAAGCGATTGTGCGAAGCTGAATAAGAATACGAATAATCAATATATATTCCAATCGAATGTTACTTTATCTATTTCCCTCAATAAAAACTGTACTCATTTTATATGACAAAAGAGAGTTTTCAATTGGATCAACTCAGCTTAGAATTTCGAAGCATCGCAAAGTTTGATACGTTTGTGAATATTAAAGCTATACTGACATCTTTTTATGTTTCTGTAAATTATATTTGACGTAAAACTCGAGGACCTCTGTCTGCCAAACGATTCCAAAAAGGTGTATTTTTCAACGGACGAGAGGTGTAATAATATTTTCAATGATTCGTTCTGTTGATTGAAATGTATGTATTGTTGCTTTTATTACAATATGCTTAAATATTTAAGTTTATTTTGTCGATGATTTTATTAATAAGTGATTTGTAGAAAATATTTATTAGTTAATCAAATAATTTTCATTCTCTTACTTTTTAAAGATATTTAATTTTTGTCGAAGTTCAAACTTTAGGCGTGTCTAAGCGCTTGCGATTACGTGTGATTGTAAACGTGACAGATCCATCCCCACTCGCGGAAATGAAATATTTAATATTTTTAAATTAAATATTTAATGTTTTCATCTCTTCGCTCTAATAACAACTAACCAAAGTATCAATATAAACATAAATACTAAAATGTAACATTAGTTACAGTACATAGGCTAGAGAAATATTAAAATGTATATGAAAAGATTTCCTCAGTATGTGTATACTACAGCGCCAATATCCACAAGAAAAAAAAATAGTTAGCTTTTTAAATATTTGTGTGACATGACCTCTCTTTGTGTACCAATTATGGGACGGTTCTTGTGTGAGTGTGGGAGGATATGGATGTGCATGTATATGAAACTAAGAAGAAAAAATATAAAATATATAAAAATATAAATATAATTGTATACACTTACACATATATACATACACACACATACTTACATACATATATATATATAAACATACTCATATATATGCATATATAATATACTCACACATATGCAATTATTATTTATACATATAAAGAAGATTTTCTGTGTCTTCGTAAGATAGTTCATGTACAAACTTGTACACTTTTTTGTATGATTTTTTTTGTTAAAGGATAAATATATGGAATTTTGTTATTTTAATCCTAATATTAACAAATATATTAATTTGTTGTTCAAATTTCACGCAAAAAGCACTGAACAGATTCTGATGAAACTTCACAGTAATATAAATTAGAATAACACAATTGATGTAAACAAAATGTGTATATTGTAATTTGGCAATAATAAACAAGTTTAAGCGTGCAAAACCGCATGTAAGTTGCCAGTATTCTAGAGAAGATGGTAATATTTTAAAATTAAGTTAACTACACATATATGCCGTGTGATTCCGGCTTAGAATAGGATCACCCTGGTACTGATGGTGTCCTAAGAGGCGACTAAAGTGCATGTGGTAGAGTCACGTTGTCAGTAATGGCAACACGCATGGGCAGACTCTACCGGATTATTACCACCCCTGGCATTTAAGACTGGCGTTAAGTAGTGGCTTTGGCCACTGCGTTTCGCATTAGGTAATGCCGGGCCCCGGTGCCCTTCCACCTTAAAGGACGGCAACGCTCCTGTAGCTCCTCTGGAGTTACTCGGGGCCGTGGTGATCACTCACCATCAGGTGAGTGGTAAACGAGCGTAAACGGCAAACGAGCGTACGGGTCACCAAAAGGTGACCCGTACGCTCGTTTGCCGTCTTTTCCATAAAAAAAACACATTCTCCCTTTTCTCCATTTAAAATATCATGTATTACATAATGAATTCCAATATCTTATTGGTGACATCTGGAACACTTTGCCCTTAGGAATAATATTATTTTTTGCAAGGATAAATTACTTTCACATTTTCTTAGAGACAAGGTACACTTTCCGCTGAATTAAAAAGGTATTGCGGAACTCAACGCCACGCTTGTACGTTACCAGATGGAGAAAATAAAAAAAATGTCTTCGAGAGGAAATCGAACTTACAGCCGTTTAACGTCCCTACGCCATTGTGGTCCCATAGCACTTATCTTGTTAAACAAAATTTGACATCAACTTACAGTTAAGTTATATCAATTTGAATTATCTTCTACTTAAAAAGTAGAACGCACCAATTGAATTCTAACTATACCAATAAGCTCAAGTAATTTTAGACAAGACCTTTTATAAGCTATATCTTGGATCATCAAAATCACAAAGTAAAGTTTACAACAACTATTACTCTTGAGGATAACACTGTACAAACAACTGTAACGTGTACGAAAGTTAGATATGTAATGAAAGAGAAACAATTTTACATGTATGTTTATATGAATTTCAAGATTCAAAGAGATAGTACTATCTAGGCTTTATTCTTGAAGCTTAAAGTATGTTATTCTTATTTATTTATAGTTTTTAGGTCTGGAACCAAGACAAAGCGTAAAAATAATTATATAATAAAAGATTTTTATAATTGTTATTTATTTTAAGCTACACGCTAAATCCCGCGTGGCGGGCAGGTAGGCAGAGGGAACTTGGGAATCTACTGTGCACATTTCACAGAATTTGTGCCATTATATGTTGAGTGGCGGAACTCAACACCACGCTTGGACTTGTTACCAGAGCGAATAAATGAAAATGTTAAATATTTAATTTGAAAATAATTTTATCGAGTATGGATCGAACCTACATCCTGTAACGTTTACAGTCACCCGTATGTCCCAAACGCCATGACAGGCATAACATTTTATGTTTTTTTAAATTTCCTTATAACCATTAGTTAGGTCAGCACAATGTCAAATAGGTTCATTAGCCTGTCCCTTATCAGTATTACAGCAGTTGGCAAGTACCCAATGAAGCTGAGCATTTAATGGTATATAATACTGTGAAATAACTATAGAACATACATATCTGTTAATTACTAAAAGGACTTATCTACATATGTAGAAGGAAGTTATAAAAATTTTTGTATGAAATATCATGAAATTTGATTCAAATATATGATGCTAAAATAAAAGAAAAAAAAATAACCTAAATTTAAAAGCATCACGGTTTTTAGATTCTATTTTGAAATACATGACTTTTCAATGTATTTTTCTTTTCAATATATATTATACTAAATAAATGTATTTATTTTCTGTATATATCTGGAAATTTATTAATGATCAGCAATAAACTACGCAAAATATTGTGAACTGAATGTGTTCCATTTTTTTTTCTTACATATTTATTGTTATTAGTTACCCAAAACTAAAAGCTTTATACATACTCCTTTATACAAACATCCAATAAAAACGCTAAAACTGGCTAAAAGTTAATTTAAAAAAGTTTTAGTATAGCATTGTTGAATATTTAAATATATATTGCCTTACAGTCACATATGAAAATTTGTGAATAAACAAACTAAAATTTGACTTGCAAATTGTTGTTGTATCAACATCAACGCCATATATATTATCATATTTTTTGAATAAAAAATATGTATTTGACCAACCGCTGATAACGTGAGTATGCATATATATTTTCCTATTTAATTAAATAAATATGCTTTGTTATACCTGTAATTTGCAAAAAGAAAAGAAAAAACATGAATTGAAGAGTTGTAATTGAAGAATTGTAATATAAACCTGATAGTGGATACCGAAGTAGAAGAAAGATCATATGGACTACATACATATATAATTTCCACAATGAACTTATGAATCTTGATTATAAATTAAATTAAAGGTAAAAATCAGAAAGGTACATTACTCAGCTTCACGCTGTGTTCTGCGCATGGTAGGGAAGGCAGAGGGAACTTGGGAACCTAGTGTTCAGACACTCCATTCCACTTCTGTTCCCCACTTTCCGCCAAATTTGAGGCATTGCGTATTGAGTATAGAGAACGCTATATTGAATTGGATTAACTATTAGATGAGAACGATATTATATAATTGAAAAAAAAAAAACAGTTTTACAAAAAATCCGACAAAAAGTGTCGATACATTATATTCACATTTTGCCATTTACGTACAAATTCCAATTAAATTTTCAAATTTTAACTAAACGTTTTGTATCCAACCAGCTACGTCATATCTCTTACATACCCATGTAAGCATTAAAGAAATCTTCAGGCGTATAAATCAAATTAACTGCACGTCTACTGGCCTGCCTCCATTGCTTGGTAACGCCAGTTGGCAAGAGGCCAAGAGCGCGCGTGGACACTGAAAGATATTTTGCACTCGCAGTTATATTTCAGAGTGGACTAATGAAAAACCTACAAAAATCTATTGTACCTTTAAAAATACCTACAAATCTGATGGATGGATCTGCTGCCTAACAAGCAAGCAATAAAAGTTTTATTTCTGTCTTCTCTTTTGATATAAATATACTATTGTAAGTATTTTTATCGATCTGGTAAGCAAAAAATAGTGCTCAGTTTCAACATCAGCCATTAAATATCTTGAAAAATTGGTTAGTAAGTGTATAACATATAGCTAAAATGTTAGCTAATGAAATACAAAGCTAGGGTTAATTTACTTTTTCAGCTTCACGCTGTATATAGCCTTGCACATAGCAAGGTAGACAGACAGAAGGAACTTGGAAAGCTTTTCAATTATTGTGTGTGACACTCCTTACTCATTAATACCCCACTTTACACCGACATCTAGAGGTCAATGCCTTAACAAAATTGCGTTTTGAGTAGCGTAATTCAACGCAGCGCTTTGTCTTGTTTCTAGAGCGTGGAAATGAAAAAATATTTTTTTTCATTTCCTCGATTGGGGATCGAACCTATACTAATCTGTCGCGTTTACAGTGCCCCTGTTTCATGACGGGCTTTAAATGAAAATCAATCTCACAATAATTTTGTGTATATTAACACGCTTCTATATTACGGCAAGATAGTTTGCAGAAAATAAATTGTGCTTCGATAACATACAAAAGAAACACGAGCCAAAACTTTTCGCTCCTAATTGGCCCGGCTTATTTTTCCCACGATAGTAAATATCAATATATGTATATATCTAAAAATCCTTTGCGCAGTAAAAGGTCAATGCGTCAAAAATTGTAGGTATATCCTTTGAAATTCATAATGCTGAAAAATACATTCCAATAAGCAACTAACAAATATTCAAAATATGCAGTTAAACAATGATTTATGGTACATATGACGACTGATATGATAATATGTGACTGTAAATGCGACAGGCTGTGGATTCGAGCCCTCCCCTTTTTTTTTACTTTCTGGCTAATTTTTGTGGTCTATCGTGGCGCAGCGGCACAAGCGTGTGACTGTAACCGACAGGTTGTGGCTTTGATCTCCAATCGAGAAAATGAAATATTTAATATTTTTAATTTAAATATTTAATGTTTTCATTTCTTCGCTCTGGTACAAGGCAGAACGCGGCGTTGAGTTCCGCTAATCAACACGCCATGCCTCAAACTCGGCGGAAAGTGGGGAACGAAAGTGGAACGGAGTGTCTTAACACTAGGTTCCCATGTACCCTTTGCCTACCCCGCCATGTGCGGGATACAGCGTGAAGCTAAATGACTAGTTTTTGAGATATAGCGTGTTGGATTGCGGAATTTAACGCATCGCTTTGTCTCTTTGTCGAACTTAGAAAAAAATATTGTCAATATATAAATATATACATTATTTTTTCACAATTTACCACGACGAAATAATGTTCACTAAAATATTACACTTCTCTTTCAATATTTATATTGATAACATATCGTACCATACTAGGTTATAAAGTTAGCTGAATACAATAAAGTCACACCTATGTGACAGGATATATACAACCTATACGGAGGTCAACAAACCCTTTTGGCGAAGTAAGTACAAATATTTGACCTAGAAATCGGAGCTTCCGGTAATGGATGGACCGACACTGCCTTTATTTGCATATCGAACTTTATTGATGTTTTTGTTTTGTGAATTGGTTGATATATATATAGATAGTAATTAAAAAGAAGAGAAAACTTTTATTAAACATATAAGAGACATAAATAAATGTAAAATAGAAGAAAATTGTTGTAAATTTTATGTTTTTTTCTGGTAAGATGCCTGCTTAAGGGATGGAGCAGAAGATGGTTTCTAACTACGACGTTATGGTAAGAATGAATGAGATCGCTACTTATTACTTCCTTGATTTTTCTGTAAAATAATGATGATACATGTATTTAAAAATATAAAATTGAAGTGAGGCCTGTAAGTCGACTAAAAACTATAAAGAGATAAAAGAAGATTATTTAATTTTGTTTACGAAAATGAGAAAATCAACATTTCCTATACTATTTTTAGGTCTTAGAGATCACATACATATATAGCAGATCAGTGTAAGCAGAGAAAAAGAAAATATTGTATAAACAAAATCGCTACTCAACAGTAGTGATGAGAAGAAGGTAATATGATGAATTTACAAATAAAAAAATCCCTTTACTTTAATCAATGCCAAATATACGAGTCACAATTTGAAATGTTTTTACATTTTTATAACTAACTACCATATTTTTTTTGCCTAAAATGTACTTTAAAAATTTTCACATAACATAAATTTTAGAAACGTTCTGAAACCCAGCGTTTAAAGAAGCCATTACACCAACAAGAGGGCTCTAACCGCTAATTCTGGTATTTAAATAATTGACCCATATTAAAAATTGCTTTAGCTTTAATGCTTAGAAGTAAATTTTACTACGTTATATACAGACATTCATTTGCTATAAAATTTAAAAAAATAAGCATAATATATATATTTAGATAGTGGTACAACGACTGACTGCAAACACGATGATCGTTGGTTCGATCTCTGCTCAGGGGAATATTTTTTTTTTCATTTCACCGCTCTGGAAGACGGCAGCGACTTTAAGTTAAACTACTTAACACACAGTTTTGACGAATAAGGAAAAATCCGTTTTTTTCTTGTCACTGGCTTTTAATTACTAATGAATTGCTAAGCAAAGTTTTAAATTTAAAGAAAATGAACACTTTCGGCCTGCTTCCTTTTTTGTATAGCTGGGTTGACGGTAAGAACCTTATGTTGAAACTTTTCAATTCAATTACGGAAAAGGGTTGTGTCGAGTTCTGCCGAAGTCTACAAAGAGCATCCTGATTAATTCTAATTGCTTCTATTTGATTATTTTAAATATATATATATATATATATATATATATATATATATATATATATATATATATATATATATATATATATATATATATATATATATATATATATATATATATATATATATATATATATATATACATGAAACTAAAACTTATATAATGAAGTCTATATAAAAGTCCTGAAATCCATGCCAACTTGGCCCAGGAGCATAAGCGTGTGATTGTAAACGTGACGGTTCCGAGGCACTCATTGTGATAATGAGGCAATGTGTGGTGATGAGTTCCGCCACTCAGAACATCTTTTAGAGGATTTGGCGGAGCGTGGGTGACGAAAGTCTCTCAATAGCAACAGAGTATCTTATCACTTGGTTACCAGAATGGTAGAGTTGCTCCTTTTATTTTAAAATAAAAAAGATTTTATACGATATTTTTTCTCGAAACTATGATTATATAATAATTCCTTAATTTCCATTATAATTTACTTCACATTTTTTTTTACTTTTACCTGCTTTGACAGATAAAGAGCGCTGTCGTGTTTTGCCATTGGCCACTGCCACATGCAATGTCTTGAATTATTGCGCATAAAGGGGATACGTTTCCACCAGGAAACGGCTAATCTATATATTTTTTTTTTATAAATCTGCAGCTTATTTATTGTTCATAGGCTTATAAAAGCTTAAAATATAGAAAAAGTGGTGTATTGAGCTTTTGTTAAAAATTGGACAATATTAATTAGCCATGACGTTTAACCTTATGTGAAATGTTCTTTGTCAAACGAACATCGAATGAAATATTACGATACATTTTAATTTATCTAATTTAAGGCTATTTAGGGTAATTTTTAAAATGTAGATTGTATAAATATTAATAGTAATATTCCTAAAAAATACTTAATAATAATTATCGTTCAATTATAGTTAGCATTAGGTTTAAGAAGCCTTATATTAAAGCAAATTCATATTTGTCATTCATGCGACGACGTCCCCAGACCTTATTGGCCTAAATGACCTACTTCCCTAATTATGATGCAACTAAAACAAAGCCTATGAAAGTATTTCGTCTCACTTTGATATATATTTCAGTGCTGTGATATTTCACGACACGTTTTAGGGTTTTTTTTATGATTATTTAAATAAAATATTCAATATTTCTTGAAATATTTTTTAAAAATAAAAAAAGAAACACACAAGTAATATTCAACACATTTTATTAATTATTTGTTAAATACTTATTAATATATATATATATATATATATATATATATATATAATATATATATATATATATATATATATATATATATATATATATATATATATATATATATATATATATATATATATATATATATATATATATATATATATATATATATATATATATATATATATATATATATATATATATATATATATATATATGTATATATATATATATATATATATATATATATATATGTATATATATATATATATATATATATATATATATATATATATATATCTCATTTTCTTGAAACAATTTGCTTCACAAAATATCAAAACAAAGAAACATTGACATAAAACTTACCCTATCATTCCTTACAGAGGGACAGCGAGCTAGCCAGGCTTGTGCCACGCAGTATCGAACCTTATACCCTTCTGCAACATGTGTTAGAATCCTGCGCACCGTACAAACACTGCCACTGTAGTCAAATATTAGTTATATATGAAATTTTATGCCTTTTCAAACACGAGCGCTGCCATCGAACTCCCAGCGCGAACTACGATTTGGCTTGAGTAGTGATGTTCTAACTTGTCATAAGGCTGTCAGGTGAGTTATCGCAGACCTAGACAAAAAAAAAGTATTATATATTACTAAACTTAAATTTAAAAAGCATATAAAAATTTTGAACGAAGCAGGATTTGAACCCGCGCCTCTGGAATACCGTTCCAGAGGCGCGGGTTCAAATCCTGCTTCGTTCAAAATTTTAATATGCTTTTTAAATTTAAGTTTAGTATTTTCTGTCCTAAGTGTGGAATAACACTTTAAAACATAGTAAAAATATGATATATTATTTCACTTTTTTGTAAGGCTTTAATATATAATATTGTTAATTTTAGTGATTCATCGTAGTTTTCTGGAGGCCAGAAAAATTAATACTGCTTACCATTTTTCTTTCATTTTGCATCTTCATTTTATAGTAATAATTTTAAAGTTATTAGTAATAAGAACTATTTACTACAACATCGAAATCATTTACACAGCTGTTTCTGAAAGTATAGTAGAAAATATATTTAAATATATATATTTAATTTATAATCCATCGTCGCTCAAACATTCCTCTTTTATCTATTTACAAACTCAGGCAAAACCGATATAATTAATATAAATACTTCTTACAAAATAAATAAATTACAATGTCGATAAAATCGTTGTGTAACATCTCTATTCGTGTACTGAACATGCGCACTAACGCAGACGTAGTCCCCAAATAACCGCCTCACTTTGCGGTAAATTATACAGATTGAAGTAAAACTACATTTATAGTTAAAAAGTATACAAATTTAATTTTATTTAAAATTATGAAAATTCTCAGTGGTGAAGTTCCCCATCCTCATATTGTTCATTCAATGTTTGTATTTTTTGTGAATTCATAATAAAATATATAGAAGACTTATGTGAGTGATTAAAATGTAAATAGCTTAACGCTGTATCCCGCAAATAGTAAGGCCAAACCTTTTCCTATAAAAGGAACCGAGAAATCTAGTGGAATATTCACTTCGGTCTCACTCCCTTTTTCCATCATTATCTTGAGACGTTTCTTGTTAAGTAGATAAACTCAACAACGCGCTTTGACTCATCACCTTAGCCAGAAAATGCAAATATTAAATAATGAACAAATGTTCAACCTGTCACGCTTGCTTGAGCCCCGGCGTCTCCAAGAATGACTCCTTAATATAATAGATATAACAAAATAAAATTATATCCAATTTTTTTTGAAAAATATAATACTTTACAAAAATGTTACTATTAGTAACTTTCTAACTTCATATTTTACATAAATTCATAATTTTGTTACAGGTATTTTAAAATTTTAACATGATCAATTTAATATGCATTCTTCTATTCCGTAATTTTATCCTTTTATTTACCATCTAACCTTCTCGGTGTGTTCACATCGTATCATGGTATTGGCAAAGTGATTAAGGGCTAAAAAGACACGCTCGAAACACCACAATTATAACTTTAAAATTAATGAATCATAAAATTATATATTACACATACTCATTTATTGTAGAAAGGCGAAAAGAAACTTAACCTAATGTAAAATAAAAACATTAAAACGATAAAAATATAAAAGCAGGAAATATAAAAGATATAAGAGAATATAGATACAAAGATTATTTTATACTGTTCAAGAAACTCTTGTAGCATAAAACACTAGATTAATAAAATGACAAGTAAAAGTAATCCATTTAATACAGACGTCATTGATAGCACTTACCGTTGTAATTTCAATCTTCATTTTTCAAAATTTATCATAAAATTTTTCGCCTGAAACTTAATTTCCTTATACCTACCTACTATTAAATTTATTATAAGCTCCCGTTCCAAAAAACATTGAGAGACCCTCTGTTAGTACTCTTCTTTATTCCTAATTTCAGTGTTCTACTCCGCCTAGTACTCAAAATATTATTATATATATATGAAATAAATACCATCATTCGTATAGATCATCACAAAAAACGTTAATTTTTACTACATCAACCTTATTTTCCGATAAAAACATTTTTATTAATATACACCAGCCTTACGCAATACCGTGAACGTTTAAACTCCAACAAAATTAAGTTTTCGCTACATTGCATCGTAGCGATATTACAGTCAATGTGATACATTTTATATTAACACAAAATTTTGTTGCAATTGGTAAAATATTTTTTCTGATATTCCTTATATAATAGGTCCTTACATTATGAAATTGGCGTTTTATCGTACTTAACTAATTTAATCACAAATTTCTCTTTGGTTAGGAATTTTAAATTCAACTTTATATAACCATTTACACATATATTTATGTAATGTTGACTGTCATTTGTTTTTTTCGGTTTTCAAAATGGCAAACTGGAAATATCGCGTTATTTACGGCACCAGTGCTGCAGAAATGACTCCAAGGATTAATGATGAATGAAGAAAATGCTGTTTTGTTTTTGGTTCCAACGTTTTCGTTATGACAATTTCAACTTGCAGAAGGGGAAAGTAAAGTCAAGGCTAGTTAGATAGTGCTATTTGAGCGACTAATGCAGCGTAAAATGAATATCTTGAAAGATAAGCTTTAGAATTAAGCTGATTTGAGCATAACCTAATCAGCTTATTTATATAGTAGTGACCATTAGCCAGTACTATGTCAGCACACCTAGAACTTTCTTGTCACAAATAAATGATACCAGCAAACGCTTTCTTGACCATTCGGGAAATCTAACTATAGATACTGACACAACAAGAGTCTTCTGAAGACATAGTTACCAGGACGGCGTACAACGTGACAATACCATTTCAGTTAATACTCTTGCGTCAACGAGCAAACTAGGAATTGATCGGAAAGAAGATGAAAACATTATATAGAGATTACACGAAAAAGGTTATAGATAATCATGAAAAAAACAGTGTAAAAAGAGAACCAGTTAAAATGTGGTATGAACATGACGTCGTCACTACATCGACATTAGACAAACATTCACTAAACAACATTTTGCGTGTGGTAGAGTCACGTTGCCAGTAATGGCAACACGCATGGGCAGACTCGACCGGATTATTACCATCCCCGGCATTTAAGACCGGCGTTAAGTAGTGGCTTTGGCCACTGCGTTTCGCATTAGGTAATGCCGGGCCCCGGTGCCCTTCCACCTTAAAGGACGGCAACGCTCCTGTAGCTCCTCTGGAGTTACTCGGGGCTGTGGGCGACGATGATCACTTACCACCAGGTGACCCGTATGCTCGTTTGCTGTCTTTTCCATAAAAAAAAAACATCTAACAGCCACTAGTCGATACGTCAGTATTACGCGTACAATTACTGCAACTTTACTGTTCTGTATTGTAAGTTTCTAAAAGTTAACGAAAAATAAATATAATGTGAACTAGAACTGTTTTCAGAGCTGCTCTTCTAAAATTGGCACCGCGATAGTGCAGGGACAACGTCTTTCTATTAAAGTGACGTTAGTTGAGTTCAATCTTCTCTTGGGGGATCGATTATGTTGTTTTTTTCAAATTTCTTTTCTCTCGAAGTTGATGGATTAAGATACAGTACTTTACAAATCAACACACATTGTGTCTAAAATTAAATTCGGATGAAAAATGAACAGTCTTTGGTAGTTTCCAAATTTATGCGCAAAAAAACATAGCAGCAGTTGCACTGATTTATTTCAATATTTACCTTAAATTTTTTGACTACATTTTTGTAAATTCTAAAAATATGAACATTTGCATAAAGTTCAAGCATCACAAATTCCACATGAAAAAGTTTTTGAAATGTCACATTCGTCCATATTTTAAAAATACAGCATATTCCAAAAATAAGCACTAGCAGTTTTCGTCACAAGCTAGGAGTATACCTTCTATATTTAAATATATATGAAAATAGAAGGCTTTGTAATAAAATTTTGTATTATACCCAATATCAATAATAATAAAATATAAACCATATTATTTATTTTGTTTTCTCTTTCAATTCAATTAAATATATATTCATCTTTTTTAGCTTCACGCTGTATCTCACATGTGACAGAGTTGGCAGAGGAGACTTGGGAACTAAGTGTTAAGACACTCTGTTTCGTTCACCACTTTCCGAATTTGAGGCATTGTGTGTTGAGTAGCGAAACATAACGCTGGGCTTTGCCTTATTACCAGGGCAATGAAACGAAAATTACAGTCATACACTTGTGCCACGATAGACCAATTAATTATATATTGAATATAAAATTAGCATACATATTTTTAATATTTATTCAATATATAATAATATATTATTTCCTCTATTCAAACAACATCATCCAAGAATGAAGTCATAAATAACTATTATAATCATGGTAAAAATGACATGGACATAAATTTATCATCTAAACGCTTTTTCTTATTCTCATTTTTCTTAACGACGATGAGCTACTACGTAATATTGGCTTTAGTTAATATAAAATACGTAACAAAAAATCTAAAGTTTAAAAATTAACTATAAGAAACTGAAAGAGTTTCAATATCATTGTTTCCAGAACAGTATTCAATTAGCATTGCATGAAAATATATCGAAGTTGAAAATAACAACGAGCGAACCAAACCGAACGAGCCCCTTGGGAGTCTTCAAATAAGTATTTGTATACTTCTACAACACAACGCTTCATTTATTATGCAATATTTTATACATTTATTTAATATTATCTTGTTTTTTAATTTATTTTCAATTAGTGTATTTGCTATTGAAATTTGGTTAGCGGTAATAATGACAGGAGATATTTCACTAAGGGTTACATTATATTCCGCTCTTACCAGTATATGCAAGAAATGGAGAAGTGTTAAGATACTCCGTTTCCCGTTTCCATTAAGACACATCCGTTTTCAATTTTCCGTTGAAGATGCATTGCGTGTTGATTGACGGATCTCAACGCCGCGTTTTGCCTCGTTATTAGATGTGGAGATCGAATCCACATTTACAGTCGCACGCGTATGCCAGTAATAATTATAAATATTTCATTTAACAACACGCAAGGAATTAATCAAAGTAACATGGAAATAGAAGTAGGTGCAAAATAACCTGATACTGCACTCATTGTATTATCAGGATCCGTGTAATCAGTTAGTTAACGATATGAATTAATATGTGAGAATAATATGAAAATGGGTAACAAAAAAGAGTGCCTTAAAAGCCTCGCCAAGTTTCCTCAGTCTACCCCGTCATGAGCGTGAAGCTGAAAAAATAAATTGTGTAATCTAAATCATTTTACATATTTTTTTTGTGTAAAAGAATTCATAATGGAATGGGGCTTATTTACATGGTAACCTCATATTTAAACTCTCCGTTCCCCACTCTCCATTCAATTTTTAAGGCGTGTGGAATGACGGAGAAAGGAGGCCTTTCGTGGAGCACAAGCATGCAACTGTAAACGACTGATTATGAGTTCGATCATACTTGAGGAAGATAAATATTTAATATTTTCATTTTTTCTACGCCGCGCTTTGCCATGTCAAGGTACACACAATTTCTTATATGAGGCGATAAATAGAGCACAGAACTGATTGTCTTGAAGTTCATTCTACCTAGCCCATGTTCGAGATGTGGCGCGAAGCTGATGAAAAAAAAAACAGCAAAGAATAATGAGAATAATATTGGTACAATCATTCTGCTGAATAACGATCGAACTCACAATTTCCTTTACAGTTAGGTGCTGTTTCTCTACGCCACAGTGACTTTAAATTTACTCATGATAAATATTTCATGTAAAATAACCACCTTGCTAGAATTCGCAAATTTTATATTATTATACTAACAATAGAATAAATTTGTGTAAAGCAAAATTTTAACGTTTAATGTATGTTTTTATTGGCCTAGCCTGGATGAAAATATTTATATAACATTATTAAACATTTGTAAAATCTTATATAAACAATGTTTCGACGCGATTAGTTTTTATTCGAACATGACGCTAACGCTGTTTGCTACCCCTATTGACTTCACAGGAACACCGGATCTGTAAACACTGTTCTCTGTACCTAGAAAGTGTAATTACTTTGTAAAGAGGAGTAAAAGTACTTTGTTCCTTAAGAGGTGGTAGAAGTAAATCTACTGGCATGATATTCGCTTAATGTAGGATATCAGGAAATTAAATCCTCATTATTTTCATCGAAATTTGATTAAACAAAACACTATGATATGCATGATCCACATCTATATGGCTAAAATGATAAGTTTTAATAGACAAAACAATTGCAGGCCTGTCGTGGCGCAGCGGCACAAGCGTGTGACTGTAACGGACAGGTTCTGGTTCATTTCTTCGCTCTGGTAATAAGGCAAAGCGCGGCGTTGAGTTCCGCCACTCAACACGCAATGCCTCAAATTCGGCGGAAAGTGGGGAACGGAAGTGGAACGGAGTGTCTTCACACTAGGTTCCCGGGTTCCCTCTGCCTACCCTGCCTCGTGCGGGATACAACGTGAAGCTGAGAGTGAGAGTAACAATTGCATATAACATAAAATTTTCCACATTTCATGACACGTAAATAATCAAAAAATTGCCTTTGATAAAGTTTCACATTATAATTGGATTGTAAATCAGGCAGTCAGTTTTACCTTCATAAAACAATCACACATGTTATATCGCCTTTTTTATGCAGTCACAAATAACTCAGTGTTAAGACACTCCGTTTTACACCAGTTAGTCAAATTAGACCTGATAGATAAACCTTAGCCTGAGTCTTGGTAGAAGTTAGGTGTCAAAACTGGTACATAATATAAATATATATTTTTTACGCTGTTTCCTGCTTCACAATGTTTCCTGTACATAGCAGGTTAGGGACGGAAACTCACTAGGGAAAGGAAGAAGAGTGATACTGGGAACCTAGTGTTAAGAAACTCCGCTTTATTTTACGTTCCCCACTATACAAAAATTTTTTAACGTAATTATAATTCCCAGTCTTTGCTCTATCATATATAGATAAGGTATACGATTCAGCTAGTATGACAAGCGAAATTATTGGACACACATTTAACGTGAATGTTCAATTCCGATATGCAAATTCAATAGCTCCTTGATCATATACAAAATGTTTAATAGATTGTACACGCGCAATTGTACCATTCATGATTATAGTTTCAATTTTATTTCTTACTATTACTATTAATAATGAGAATTTTTTTTTGTTGTTTTTAAGTATAAATAAACATTTTAGCAACAAAACAACTTTAACAACAAATATAGTAAAATAAATGTAAGATATATTTAAAAAATCAGTAAAAACTATAAAGTGGTTCTTTTGTTATAAAAAATATCTGTATTTAGAAACTGTCTAGAAAAATAAGAGGCCAACTACAAAATGGTTTTGTCCTAGCTATTTCCATGTCCTTAAAAGCGCTAACGTCCTGAAATCGATAACAACTGCAATATATGCAATACGATAATCATTATGCGCTATTTAGGATTCCGTAGTGTGGAACAATAAAATATTCGTCCCATAATAAGTATACGTTTATGACTTTGATTGTTTCGTTACATGCGCCGTAATGTGTTATCGAATCATCAATATACAAGGTTATGCTGTATTATATATATTATCTGGTAAAAGCCATAGGTAATTATTATTTTTGCTCCATATTATTATTATTTACTGCACATATACTATAAAAAAGCCAAGTATAAGGCACTTCATTCTTCAACTCCACCATAACAAGTGTTGTGTCATGATTTTTTTTTAAGCTTTGCATCGTATCCAGCACATGGCAGGGTAGGCAGAGGGAACTTGGAGAAACTAGTGTTGAGACACTCCGTTCCACTTCCGTTACCCACTTTCCGCTGAATTTTAGGCATTGTGTGTTGTTATAAATGTAATAAATAATATTTTTTTCATTCTCAATGCCGGAAATGAATTAGCTTTTACACTCACACTCTGTTGCACTGCACGATACTCTCGAAAAAGTATTTTGTCTCTCTATATAAAATGATGTAGATGGAAAATGGAGAAGGAAATGACGTATCATCAAGTTTTTTGCTATGGAAGAATAACTATTTCAATAACATTTCCAAGAAATAATTATTTAACACATTTTTATTATAAAATATTGCCCAAAATTTATCTTTTAACTGTTATTTGTTATATTTAAGTGGGGACCAAAAGTATTCGTACAGGATCGCATTGTCTTAACACTAGGTTCCCAAGCTCCCTCAGCCTATGCTGCAATGAGCGAGATACAGCATGAAGCTGTTTTTCTTATTTGTCAAGCAGTAAGATAAGAAAGTATCCTTTAACAGTTTTTGCTTGCATAATCTCATTTAAACGAGTGTCAGCTTCATCGACTATCGGTAACTTTTAGACATGACTGACCTACTTCCATTTCAGTGCACTAACTCTACATGTAAACTAAATTTACAAATATATGGTATGTAATAAAATATGTATATTATTACATTTTTCGGTCTTAAGAATCACGGTGTTGAATTGAATCAAAGGAAGGAAGGAATAAATGATTAATATTTATCCACCTTAGTTGGTGGAATATGGCGTTGAGTTCCGCAGTTTATTACTGTTCTTTTTGGGTGAAGATCAGAAAAAGGCGATATTTTCGATATTTTCGTTGTATTATTTCGGGTTTTTATGTCTATTTTGGACGTACAGCGATGATCGTTGGTTTTCAATATATATTTAGTTGCTAAAATAACTTACTTACCACTCAAAGGAATGGATTTCCTTGGTAATGAGATAAAATGCAGCGTTAACATGTAAACCAAAACCGCAACTTAAGAAAAGAAAGAAATATATTACTATTCAAGCAATCTTCTTTAATGGTTCTTGTTCTTATTAAAAGGCTAAAAAATAGATATAGATTAACGCAAAAAGCATTCTAGAAAGTTTTATCAAAAACAACCTACAGCAACCTACAATATAAGTTGAGATCACGCATGACTTAGACGTTTTCAATATTTAATCAAGCAAAGGAATTTCCCGTGGGAATTCGAACAATCAGCTAGCGTTCATTTGTAGAAAACATCTGTATAATATTATGAAGAATATTTTTTATTATGCTTTATTTTAAAATACATTGTACTTGGGTATTTTGTCCTTTTTTTACTCACTCTCACTCAGCATCACGCTGAATCCCGCACACGGCAGGGTAGTCAGAGGGAACTTGGGAGCCTAGTGTTAAGAGATTCCATTCCACTTCCATTCCCCACTTTTCGCCGAATTAGGGGCATTACGTGCTGAGTGGCGGGACTTAACGACGCACTTTGCCTTGTTACCAGAGCGAAGAAATAAAACCATTAAATATTAAATTTGAAAATATTAAATATTTCATTTTCTAGTGGGGATCGAACCCACCGCATGTCATTTACAGTCACACGCTTGTACCGATGCGCCACAACAGACTTCGCTTTTTTTTTCTTTTTTTATAAGATTATATAACAGAAAAAATAGAGAGGTCTTCGTTGCCCAGAGTACAAGCATACGACGATTATAAACATGATAATCATGGGTCCAATTTCTATTCGAAGGAATTAAATAATTAATATTTCTTCTCCATGATCTGTTAACTGTTAAACAATGCGGCGTTGACTTCCACTACTCAATACGTAATGCCTCAATCTGGTGGAAATCCTTATCGAGAAGAAAGTGTTTTAACACTAGATCTCTTGCCTTCCCTGTTAAGTGCATGATACAGAGTGAAATAAATATAAAATAATCACTACTTTCTTCTCTTTTCGTCCAAGTTGCAAAATTCAATATTAAATTTAGCTCAAATATTAGCTACAATTTAGTAGTAATATGCGGTTATTCCGAACTAGTTAATAGTTTTGAATATCTGCAAACAAAACAGAAACTGCTCCTGAAAATTAAAACTGAAACACTCAAGTTAGCTTTTACTAATTCAGTATAAGAAGTTGAGAGTATGGACCCGATATAAAGAATTATATTTAATTTATTTTTCAGGGCTTTTTATAGTGGCGTAGGCAAAAGGAAATTAGCGTAAAGACACTTCATTCTCTTCTATAGATTGCCACGCCCCGTGTTTTATGCTGGGGCTCTATTAGCGAAGAATGCCGTTAATTATCACGATAATAAACGTTTTACGGAGTAGCAGTAGTACTTTAATCAATATATAATAGTTCAATTGACAGTACATGAACGACTTAACATGTGAATTGTGTTGAAGCGGGCCTTCCTTAAAATTTACTATTTTGATAAAGAGTAGCGCATCAACATCCATTTTGATATTCAAGGGACATTGGCACCATTTTGTTGGCAAGAATGAACATTGATCGTTGTAAGTACACTTTATCGCGTTAAAAATTGATGCAATATTTATTACAAAGATAGGCATATTTCTGGATGGGGACTAAATCCATACCAACTGCGTTTTTAGTGTGACATTGTGGCATGACAACTTTTATAAAAATGTATAAAATACTCATAAATTTGCTTTGCTAAACTTTTTTATATAAATAAATAAAAAATAAATAAAATGTATAATAAATCTAGCCTGACTCTTGATAACCTTGTTAAGCAAAAAAGGGACGTTGAAAAATATAAACAATAACTTAACTTGATACCCTTACATTTATGAGAGTTATTAAGATACATAAAGCTGACAAGAAAACCATACAAATATTTAAAAAATCTTCTACAATAAACATTGCATCCTCATAATATTGATGTGCCATTTTAGTTATTATGGCTCCTTCCGTTTTATCATCAATTACAGAGCTGTATTAATGATTTTTTTACTGCTTGGTAACATTATTTTTTATTCTTGTATAGAGGTTGTGCCAACATTTTCTTTCATGTTTTGTAAATCATACCGTTGCTACTAATACTAGACCATATATTTTACATAGATTAAATAGAGATAATAAAGGGATGCGCCGTGTTTCTGGCCGTCATCACACTTACATATATTATCTGTGCATACTCATAGAATCGCAAAGTTTATCGTATGTATGCCTCAAGAACTGTATATTCTAACATATGCTTAATAACATAAAAGAAGGGCTTAATCTAAAGAACTATTGGTACAAATAGAAACAAGGAAAAAATAATATTGGATAGTCCTTTTTTGAAGGTTATACTTGCCGTCGAACACTAAGAGTGTATTTCCTTAATAGATTTCTGTATAAATAAACTAATATATATGATAGCTTTTTTTGGATTTCACTCTGTATCTTTCACATTGCAGGGTAGGCAAAGAAAGCTTTGGTAATTCGTATTAAGACACTCCTTTCCCATAAAGATACCGGTGGTATATGTCGGTAGTTCGTGGTAACTTTATGTAATAATAACATTCTAGCGTTTATATATGAAAAAAATGCAATTCACAAAGAAATGCCAATATAGTAAGGCTTTACATTTTATTACGCTGAGCGGCCATTCGTTACCTTTTAGTGCCTACAAAATTTTATACGTTTTTTGTTTCATTTTGATTGTATTATGAATAATTAAAGTTTATTTATGCACATAATATATATTTTATTCTTCTTTGTATACATATGCAGAACGTAAAATTGACAGAAGGTAACAATATTAGTCCATCTCATCATTCTTAACGAATAGACCAAGTCAGCCATGTTCACACGAATGTCAGACATTTATGTATGTAGAGTTCTTGTATATAAAGAATCATTCAGACTTCTAAAATATTTAATGGCTGTTCGGACTGCCACATCGGAGTTGATTATTTTCCCCTGCAAGAAGTTATCCAATTTTGAAAATAATATTTGTTGGAACAAAGTCCAGGATCTACGGCGAATATCTTAGACTTACCAATTGAAGATCTTCAATTGGTAATCTGTAGCTTTTCCATCATGATTTTCAATCATTGACAATAGCTACCCGCCCAAATCTTATGGCTAGTTCTGAGAAAACTGTATCGAACTCGGCACGAGTTCACCAAACGCTTGCAAGTAACTTTTTTTGGATCAATTTGCTTAGGGCAGGATTTGGTTGGCTTTTCAGGGCCCAGTCTTTGTGATGCACTCCTAATTATCACGTAGAATCCAGTTTCACAGGTAATGATTCCATTTCGAAACTCCTCATTACTCCACTCCACTAGTTTAAATAAAGTAAGTATAAAGAAATGCAAATACAAGTGTAAATAGCTGTGTAAATTTGGAATTCCTAACCACAAAAAAAGAATTTGTGAAATCTAAAGTGGCTAGTACGACAAGACGCCAAATTCGTATATTAGAACTTAATATATACCTTACTTAGATTTGATAAATCAGGAAGTAGAGTTTAATCACTCAAAACGCAATATTTTCAGCTTAACGAAAATTGTCACGACACTAAGTTGCCTGCCTATCGTACTATGTATGAAATACAGCGTAAAGCTTAAAAATTATTGAAAAAAGTTTAAATTAAACAAATTTAAAATGACTACTGCAATGTATTAGAATTGTTCTATTTCCAAAAATATTAGAGTTCAATATACGCGATCAATCCAGTTAAATTTTTTTTTCATTTAAAACGTATAATAATCACGATAATCTAAGATTTTATTAAATGAAAGTATTTTAAATATATACTATAAACATTGCAATGACTCTCAATACTCGTACCAACACGATTTATTAAATAACTTCGTCTATATCATTTATTATAATTCTAAATTTTGTTCATAGGTATATATTATTGTTTCTCCGTTATATTTATAGTGCATGCAAGCTCATTATGTTGTCGATCGTATTACTTTCGGTTGACCGGCGTCAACCTGGTCGGGGGCTCCCGCTTGAGCTACCATGTTAGTTGTGTACTATTTAAGGCAATGTAACATTAAATATAGTATATACATATAAACAATAACCTTTATTATTAAATGAGAGAATTTATTGTGGCGCAACAGCAGTCTTACTCTAAGGTCTATTCTTCAGCTTCACGCTGTACATAGCACATGATAGGGCAGAGAGAGGAAACTTGAGAACCTAGTGTTAAGACATTCCGTTCCGTATCCCACTTTCCGTCGTATTTGAGACATTGCGTGTCGAGTGGCAAAATACAACGTCACCAAAGCGAAGAAATGTAAACATTGAATATTTAAATAGACAATATGAAATATTTAATTTTTTCGAGTGGGGATTGAACCCACAACCTTTCGCGTTTGCAGTCACACGTTTGTGCCGCTGCGCCATGACAGATCTCAAGCATTGTATATACTGTAAATTATAATAAATAATATTTAAAATTAAAGCATAATATATACTGTAAATTATAATAAATAATATTTAAAATTAAAATAAGTAACACATATTGTTTCAGGAAACAGTAAAAGAACAAAGCAATATGCTTTTAATATTCATTTTCTTTTTATATTTATTAAGCGATGTTCTTTTATTCTTAATTTTGAGAAGACAATTAAAAAAATATTCATGATAGTCAAGGTAGTCGCAGTAGTACAATAACCACTGATTGATTTTTATCAATTATTTATTTATTAAAAATCAACCAGCTTGCTGTGCAATACATCCAGTGTTTAATAATTATTTCTGCTCTTGATTAAAAATATGTATACGGAAAAATAACGTGTATAATTTTTTTTAGCTTCACGCTGTATCCCGCACAAGGCAGGGTAGGCAGAGGGAACTTAGGAACCTAGTGTTGAGACACTCCGTTCGGTTCGCCACGTCTATATATGTGGTGAATAAATTCACCAATTTATTTTTTTTAACGTTACTTTGTATTCTGCACATGGCAGGGCAGCCATAAAGGACTTGGAAAACTATATTAACACATTTCTGTCCCCGATCTTCTACCGAAATTGAAGAATTGATGCTTTGTTACTTAGATGCAGAAGATAAAAATATTAAATACTTAATTTCCTCAAATCACCTCAAAACCTCATAACAGAACAGAAGAGGTTCACATTACCGTCAGTACAGTACGTTTGTACCCCTGCGCCACGATTTGCTTTTTTACTATATCGTCCAATAATATTAATAAAATAAAACTGACAAGCTTAAGGCCTGTCGTAGCGCAGCGGCAAAAGCGTGTGACTGTAACCGACAGGTTCTGGGTTCGATCCCACTCGAGGAAATGAAATATTTAAAATTTCAATATTTAACGTTTTCATTTCTTCGTTCTGGCACAAGGCAAAGCGCGGCGTTGAATGCAATGTCTCAAATTCGGCGGAAAGTGGGGAAAGGAAGTGAAACGGAGAGTCTTAACACTAGGTTCCTAAGTTCCCTCTGCCTATCCTGCCATGTGCGGGATACAGCGTGAAGCTTAAAGATAAACTTAAGCAATATTCAATATTGTTTTGACGAACTGTACCGGTCGCAGTTCGGTAACTTGGAATGTATCATGTGTCATCATAAATCACTTTTTGGTTCTAATCGATCATAGGGGATGAAGAGACAAGTAAATTTTAGAAAAAAAGATCTTTTCTAGGATTTAAAGCACTATCTTTATCTATAACAATAAAAAAAATCTTTTGTATTATATTTTGAGGAATGTAATTTCACATTATTTCTATTTTTTAATAAATTTTACACAAACACATAAAATATATTACATATTATTGCGAGTATTTATTCTCTTAAAACGACATCTCTGTAACTACAGGTACACAAGTTAGTTCCTACACTTATTTGCATCTAAAGTATAATACTAAATTAGTTATGTGCCTTGCGCTATAAAAACAGATGGCGCTGTTATATCAGAATTTGTCAACACAATTGCATTTTCGTTTTCCTAGATGGCATTGTACATGGAACTAAGAGTCTATTTGGTTTAATAGTGCACCGGAACTATATATCTATATAATAGTAATTCTTTTCAGGTTTCAGCTGTGTGAACTTGGGAATCTATTGTTAAGTCACTCTACTTCTGTTCTCCAAAATATTTATCAAATGGAGGAACGTTAAATATTTGTAGTAGCTGGTGATACTGATAAGAAATTGAAAGAAGCCAACCAAGCTTTTATAGATATCGAAATACTAAATTTGCAAAATTTATGATATGGTACAATTATTCTTTTCATGTACAAAATTAGAATTTTTTTTATATCTAAAAAAACACCTTAAAAGCTCAGGTATATCCACAATCCCACGCCATTGATGATTGAACTGTAACTTCTACCTACTCTTATTCGAGTATATGAATTCATATAGAAATAATAACTCTTCTAATCTAATTACGTAAAAACCTGGTATCTACAAAAAGAAGTGAGATACCACTAGGAATATCCTGTTAAAAACCAGCCAAGTCCCAAAGAAGCTGTTTGTTTCTCCGTAAAAAAGCAAACCCAAGTCGAAAGTACCTTACTGCTATTTTTTTTTAATATAATAAAATGTTTATGTGATTTGGCGGTTGATAAAATTAATCAACACAGAATATTCGATCAGATAAAATTTAACTATATTAATAAAATCGCAGTAAGAAACCTTAAACTCGGCTTTACCCAGGAATTTCATTACTTTTCATAGGAAAATGTTTCATCGAAATTTGGCTAGGTTATTACAGGATGTTTTGGTGGAGTACCTATCGATAAACGATACATCAATTTGAACGTGTCATTGTCGCCCGTTAATCATACTATAGTGTCGTAAAGAAAGTTTTGTAACCAAAACATCGGCCTCGCTACATTATGTTTTACGTAGATAGTATACAAGGGAAACCAAGGAGAGAAAATGTGACCCAAAATGTATTAAAGTATTATTCAAATACTATTCACTAAAAATTAAACGTAACAAAACTCGAAGGTTTGAAATACTTCCATTAAATATAAATTATGTAGTAATAATAATCTTAGTCGAGGCCTGTCGTGACGCAGCGGCACAAGAGTGTGACTGTAACCGACAGGTTCTGGGTTCGATCCCCGGTCGAGGAAATGAAATATTTAATATTTTCAATTTAAATATTTAATGTTTCATTTCTTCGCTCTGGTACAAGGCAAAACGCGGCGTTGAGTTCCGCCACTCAACACGCAATACCTCAAATTCGGCGGAAAGTGGGGAACGGAAGTGCAACGGAGTGTCTTAACACTAGGTTCCCGAGTTCCCTCTGCCTACCCTGTCATGTGCGGGGTACAGCGTGAAAATTGGATAAATTCTTAGTTAGAAAATCAAATGTTTATAGATTTCAGAGGTTATGTATCTCACAGGAAAATCGAATATCATGATTGTACGAAATTGCGGTGAAGTAGTCCTACTAATATTAAAAAAGTAAAACATTGTGAAACACTAATCTGATTTAGATGTAACTTTTGCAGTAATATAGCGTATATGTCATTTAAATAGATAGACTACAATAGACTATGTAAATAACTTGGCTATAAGCAAAATATTAAATATTAGCAGACCAAGCAACATTTTTGTATCTATTCATAAAAGTGGTACATAGGTAATATTATCATTATAACGTTTTTTACATAATGCTGTTGATTCAATAAAAGACTTCAATTTCGCTAAAAGCTCGTTTCTAATTTATCTGGCGTTCTGTTTAAAATTTAAATAGTCTACTTATTCTACAAACAATGTGTACGTAATCACTAAAGTGATTTAACTGACGCTTTTAGAACTTACACTTTATTTTGTACTTTTTTGAGTGTAACTCTTTTTTTTTTTTCAGCTTCACGCTGTATCCCGCACTAGGCAGGGTAGGCAGAGGGAACGAAAGTGAAACCTAGTGTTATGACACTTCGTTCCACTTCCGTTCCCCACTTTCCGCCGAATTTGAGGCATTGCGTGTTGAACTCAACGCCACGCTTTGCCTTATTACCAGAGCGAAGAAATGAAACATTAAATATTTAAATTGAAAATATTAAATATTTCATTTCCTCGACTGGGGATCTTACCCAGAACCTGTCGGTTACAGTCACACTCTTGCGCCGCTGCGCCACGACAGGCCTCAACGAGTGTAACTCATTATATTGATATAAATATTTGATTTGTAGACATTGTACACGATCAGTAGAGCTCAGTGGCGCGAGTCGCCACTGCGCTCTACTGATCTCTCTTCTTTTCCATAAAAAAAGTTCCCAAGATTAACGCGTTTTACTAATCTCTTCAGCTATAATAGAGTGGAAACTATTTATTTTAATATATAATATTAATATAGATCGTTTTAACACTATTTCTATAGTAAATATAAGATAAATTCCTAAAAGGAATAACAACTAAAACATTCATCCATTTCCTACATTCAGCCAAATTTGAGACATTAAGTATGGCGGACCTCAACGCCGCATTTTGCCTTATTAACGAAGCGAAAATATCAAAATGTTAAATATTTTATTCCCTCAAGCGGGGATCGAACCCACAACTGGAAAATATTAACTTAGATAGTTTCCACTCTATATCTTTCATTTATAGTATAAATTAGATTTTTTGTTTAGACAAAAACAATTTCAAACTAATTTCAACACTCCATTAAAACTTGTTGTATAGTGACAACTCAATTTCTTGATAGAATGTTCTTTCGAAGGCGAACTTTTATCGCCAAAGAAAAGTGATATTGGCTTGCAGACTGCATTTCGTAAACTTTATAGTAGAAAATAAAGGTTATATAAATATCTAAATATTACAGACACTTATTTTTTATACAAGTTTTCTCATGAACATTTTCCAATTTTCTTTGAGCAAATTTAATTGTATCGGAATTCTTTTGTGACGATTATTTTAGTAAATATATCTACATATAATTGCATTATCAGAATAACTATAGATGTATTTGACTAACTAACTATTAGTTTGTAAATAGTAATTTAAATTCGGATTTTAAATAATTCCTAACATATATCTTATTATAAATTGAAAATTAAAAATAAACAAACGGAATAAATTAATCATGTGATAAAAAAACATGTGTAAAAATTCTTCGAAAAAAAAAAATGAGGATTGTCGTGGCACAGTGGTACAAGCGTGTGAATGTAACCGACAGGTTCTGGGTTCGATCCCCAGTCGAGGATATGAAACATTTAATATTTTCAATTTAAATATTTAATGTTTTCATTTCTTCACTCTGGTAACAAAGTAAAGTGCGGCGCCGCATTGCGTGTTGAGTCTCGTGATGAGCACTCAACACGCAATGCCTCAAATTCGGCGGCAGTGGAACGGAGTGTCTTGACATTAGGTTCCCAAGTTCCCTCTGCCTACCCTGGCATGTGTGGGATACAGTGTGAAGTTGAAAAAAATCTTGAAACGGTTAAAACATTATTACTAAATAAAACTAAAATTCAACGTAAGAAAACTAGCTTTCGAATTAAATCACCTTATTGTAATCGATACGAGCGATAGAAAGAAAAACTTTTAGTTGCATAAAGTTTGTTATTTATTAAATTTAAAATAGGTGAAAAATTGAGAGGACAGATCAGCGTCAACTACCTTTTGACCATCCAGTTTGATAAGCATATTTCATACTAATCTCCACTTTGTATCCTATATAAATAGCATAGAAAATCTATTAATAAGACAAACTCTTAGGAATATTGTACTTTGAGTAACTCAACGCCGCGGTTTGTCTAGTTACCAGAGCAAGTAATGAATACCTCCCTCGTGTGGTAATCGAACGTGGCAGTTGCACACACTGACCCATGACGACCTCAATTATGCCAATTCTACTGAACTAAAAAGATATAAGCTGATTTTTTATCTTCACGCTATATATGTACTCATCTGGGTACGTGGTGATAACGCACTTCTGTGTCCACTTTTCTCCAATTTCCGAGTCATTATGTATTAAGTTGCGTAACTTAATGCCATGCTTATGGCTCATTATCGCATCAAACAAGGTATGAACATTTTAATATTTGAAACCACCTCACAACAATCCAAAAAGTCATAATATTTTTTCGATTTCAATAAGGTATTCTGTAAAAAAACAATATTAAACAATATATGTTTTCGAAATAAAAGTCTTCATTTTATAAAAATAGTTTATATAAGTTATTTATTATTAAAGTCTTCTTTGTATAGAGAATAAATATATTAAATTATGTTCTATTATTACTTTATAGAATAGAACGTAAATATATTTCAATTTTAGTTAATGTCGTCTGCCCTTCGCCCTTGTATGTCAACGAGGCTGTTGTCAAGTAATCATAATTTTGTTTTCTGTTATATTTTTTTTTTTCAGCTTCACGCTGTATCCCGCACTAGGCAGGGTAGGCAGAGGTAAAGGAAGTGAAACCTAGTGTTATGACACTCCGTTTCACTTCCGTTCCCCACTTTCCGCCGAATTTGAGGCATTGCGTGTTGAGTGGCGGAACTCAGCGCCGCGCTTTGCCTTATTACCAGAGCGAAGAAATGGAACATTAAATATTCAAATTGAAATATTAAATATTTCATTTCCTCGACTGGGAATCGAACCCAGAACCTGACGGCTTGTGCCGCTGCGCCACGACAGGCCTCATTTTCTGTTATATAAAGATATATTTAACGTTACCCAAAGGATAATATGGGACCCTATTATTTCGGTGTCCGTCTATCACCAGGCTGTATCTCATAAACCGTAATATATGATCAACTCTCTCAATATTGAAATTTTTACACATTTCTTATTTTTGTTTCCGCTATAACCACAAATACCAGAATACAGAGTAATATAAATATTTAAAATGCCACTTACACAATAAATGCTACATTTTAGCCATCTTATAGATTATGGTACGAATCTCAACTGGGGTAATGCAGCCGGTATTCAATCAATCTTTGTCTTACAGAAGCGAGCTATTCGTGCAATCTATAAATTAGACCATAAAGATTATTTAAGGGAAAAAATTATGGAAATTAATATAATTACATACATAACATTACATACATAATATTAATACTAGAAATAAGTTAAATCTTAGTGCACCTATGACTCGATTGGATCGAGTCCGTAATTCTTTTGTGGGTCAGAGTGTACGTTGTGCAATAGGATCCCAGAAAACGACCGATTTTTTTTTATTTCACAATTTAATAAAGTTGTGAAAAGACGTTTGTGTGTTAAAGGTTATTACCAAATTAACGATTTTATAAATGATAACACGCCTTGGGAATAAAATGCTTGCTCCAGGCTCAGGCAGGCAGGCCAATTCGGTAAGTGAGGAACAAAACGGAGAGTCTTATCTTCACATTCCACAATACGGTGTAAAACTAAACAAAAAAAAAGAAAAAAAAAATACATACACTATATCTCATACCCAGCGCAGGTGTACAAAAAGATATACAGACAGCATATTTTATATATAAACTTTAACGATTTCCATTCCATTTGTATAATTCTTGCGACACTTAGCGAGAACAAGTGTTGACAAAGAGAGGTTGTTGTGCCAAAAGTGTTTGATGAAGAATTCTAAGCTATCTCTCGATTGAAGCTTAACTTTATATTTGAGGTGTACATAGTATATATTCTTATTAAGAGTGTGGAGGTTGCAGGTTCAATTTGGACTCGAGGAAATGAAATATTAAATATTTTCAAATTATATATTTATTGTTTTCATTTTATCGCTCTGGTAGGGCGTCAGGTAAGGCGAAGCGTGGCGTTGAATTCTGCCACTCATCACGTAAAGCCGCAATTTCAAGGGAAAGTGGGGAATGCAATGGATTGTACTAACGCCAGGTTTCCAAGTTCCTTCTGCCCACTCTGCCATGCGCAGGATACAGCGTGAAGCAGTAAAAAGAATGTACATACGTTCACGCGTTATGGCACAAAATAGAGTAGGCAGAGAAAACAAAGTGCTAAAACACTTTAATAACAACCATAAACTCAATTTTCCAGACATTGTAGGTAAGAACTCTAATATATATTCCAATCTTATACTATGGATAGTGGATTTATAAAAAAATATTCAAAGAAATACCCTTCCTCATATATAAATCGAAGCCACAACGATCACATTAACAGTCAAACGTTAATCCATAACGCTATTTATACATGTGTTAATGACCGGTATTGAACAGTTTAAATTTAATATTAATTTATGAAATATTTGAAATACTACTTATTATATTTTTTTTTAACTTCACGCTGTATCCCGCACGAAGCAAGGTAGGCAGAGGGAACCCGGAAACCTAGCACTCCGCCTAGTCGCCGCAACCGCAAAATGTTAAATTTGAAAATATTGACTATTTTATTTCCTCGACTGGGGATCGAACCCAGAACCTGTCGGTTACAGTCGGACGCTTGTGTCGCTGCGCCACGACAGACTTCTTATTATATACTTATTATATACTACTACTTATTATGAATTCCAAATATTTTGCTTAATGTTATTTTGATTCAACACCTCACATTACTAACCAGTGCGAGGCAAGGATAAGCAATTTAAACATAACCATTTCCCCAACAAGAGAATTGAACCTCAAACCATTCTATCTACAGTCATATATGTATTTATTATCCCGATGAACCATTTCGGCTTAGTCCCTCTAGTTATAATAACACAACTTTATAAGAAGTATATTAATAGATATCATTAGTATATATATGTTAGCAAACTTTACGTATACTAACTGTCAAACTAATGATCGGATAGTAATATAGGTAAGGTAAGATTGCCACTGACATCTAATCGCTAAGTTAATTCAACATGTAATAAATTAATTAAAATTTAAGGCCTGTCGTGGCGCAGCGGCACAAGAGTGTGACTGTAACCGACAGGTTCTGGGTTCGATCCCCAGTCGAGGAAATGAAATATTTAATATTTTCAATTTAAATATTTAATGTTTCATTTCTTCGCTCTGGTAATAAGGCAAAGCGCGGCGTTGAGTTCCGCCACTCAACACGCAATGCCTCAAATTCGGCGGAAAGTGGGGAACGGAAGTGGAACGGAGTGTCATAACACTAGGTTTCACTTCCGTTCCCTCTGCCTACCCTGCCTAGTGCGGGATACAGCGTGAAGCTGAGTAAAAAATAATAATAATAATTATATAATTTTGAAGCTTGTAGCAAGTGACTGTAAACGCGACATATAGTGGGTTCGATCTCCAATCTAGGAAATAAAATATTCAATATTTTCAAATTTAATATTTTCATTTGAAAAGTTCTGCCAGTCCACACGCAACGCCTTAAATTCGGTAGAAAGTGGCGAATACAACGGATCATGTTTACACTAGGTTCCCAGGTTCCCTCTGCTTCGTGGGGGATACAGCGTAACGTTGACGTTTGACTGCCACTTTCACTTAGTTTCATTTAGTAGTGTGTCCAGAATACTACGAATTTGTTACACTGTATGCAGGATACAACGTGAAACTATATTTGCATTAACATTGCTTCAATACATAACGAAAAAAATTGTAAAATATCGTCTCTCCCAATACTGATCACTGTCTGTACATGGAAGATACATATATATAGGATACCATTATTAATGTAATTGGTTTCAAAATACTATTTCTGTCTGTATGACTGTACCTTTCTAAGCGCTAATCTCAAAAATAGCTAAACAAATTTAAATGCAGTTTTTACTATTATATTTTGGCATTTTCTTTTGTTTCGTTTAAAATATAGCGTTTGTTTCAATTAAATCGATTGATAAATTTACAAAATTGCGTCTATAAATCTAAAATGTTTGATCATTCGACTGAAATTAGATTTTTGTGTGTATAGATGTTGTCTTAAAAGTGATAATATTATTAAAACAGGATAAAAATTTTAATTAGTAAATAAAAATATATAACTCAAATGTAGTGTGAAGTGAAGACGTGGACGGGTCGCTAGTTAAATAATATTACCGAATCGAAATTAACGAATCAACAGGTAGCATATATACCTTTTACGTATATGTACATACGAGTAGGTGCCTCGTAACCGGTGTACATCGTGCCTTAACTTATCTCTACATAAACTTTTATCGATAAGACCCAACAAAACTAAACTACTTTGCTAAGTAATTCTAACTGTCATTAGGATTATTTGCAGATCTGAAATACTCATTTCATTTAAACAGGTGAATCTGTAGGTATCTCTTGGAAACCGTTCAAGAACTTTATCAAGCTATGGCGAGATTTTTCTACATCGGTCAGAATTTATGAACAATGTTAGCTTAACTGTTACAAATGTTCCGTAATTAAAGATAATTACTTATTTTAATTATAATATTTATTATTTTGAGGCTTGTCGTGGCGCAGTGGCACAAACGTGTGAGTGTAACCGATAGGTTGTGGGTTCGATCTCAACTTGAGGAAATGAAATATTTAATATTTTCAAATTAAATATTTAACGTTTTCATTTCTTCGCTCTGGGCACAAGGTAGAACGTCGCGTTGAGTCCGCCACTCAACACGCAATGCCTCTAATTTGGCGGAAAGTGGGGAACGAAGTGTCTTAACACTAGGTTCCCAAGTTACCTCTGCCTACCCTGCCATGTGAGGGATACAGCGTGAAGCTAAGTAAGTAAGTGAGAAATTATTTTAATAAATGTAGCGGGTTTTGACCACTATACGATTGTCGTCAAAAAATGTCTCTAACTGCAACCGAATAACACTTTTTTCATGAATTATGTAGGTTTCAATATTACATTAAATCTATTATGGCTCTTCTAGTTTTCCCAAAAGTTTCTATAGACGAGTACATATGAATATATCATAGGACAATATAGTTTTCTTAAAGTAGAACCAATATATCTAAGTATATTATAGACAATAAATACAACGGAATAAAGTCAAAACTTAACATCCAGAATAGTCAATAAATGAAAAATATATATTTTGTTTGTAATATTTAAGAGGTCATGTTGAACCTTATTGTTTAGATTATATAAATATTTTATAATTTTTGTCGAATACAAAGAAAAAATACTCTGTTCTTTTTTATTTTATTTCGACGTCATTTGGAATTAGGCTGAAGCTTGTCGTGGCGCAGCGGCACAAGCGTGTGACTGTAAACGACAGGTTGTGGGTTCGATCCTCACTCGAAGAAATTAAATATTTAATATTTTCAAATGAATTCATGTATTTATTTCTTCGCTCTCGTAGAAAAGCTAAGCGCGCAGGATACAGCGTGAAGCTGAGTGAGTGAGTAATTTGAAATTAATTGAAACGTTACATGAAATTAAATTTCCTGCTGCATTCTTATAATTAAAAAACCATGCAAATCTTTATACATTACAAAAATTTTAGTCTCGTTGATCTAATTAATTATTTATTTTTATTATCTTTTATCTGCTTCACGCTGTACCCTGTACTAGGCGGGGTAGGCAAATGAAACTTGAAATCATAGTGCTAAAACACTCGTTTTCATTATAAAACACTGTCCGTTCTCAACTGTTCGCCGATTAGAAACATTACTTCGTTATCAGAACGAGAACATGAAAATAATAAATATTTAATTTCACCATCGAACAAACAACCTTATGCCGTATATTAACAGTCACGCGCTCGTGCGCCACCACAGATCTCAAATTAATCATTTAACTATCGTTATTTGCTCTAACTTATTTGTTTCTTGTATAAATTTCCTTATTTTCAAAGGACAGTTACATAATAATTGCTACAAGTAATAAAGTGGAGTATGGTAGTGTCTTAATGTGATCCCTCACATCCGGGGAAAGTAGTCTTAAGAACGTAAAGTTGAGCAAAATGTATTGTAATAAATACAATTTGTAATCTACTATTTTGGTGCTCCGGCTATTTTGATCTTGATCGTCGGGATTCAAGTGAGAATCCAAATTTATCAATAGGAAGTCTAAGTGAATCAAATTAAATATGTATAATTTTACATACACTAACATACATGGCCAAGACAAATAAAAGCTTTTGAGAATATAATGATTTAATATTTAACAATATATTTTGTTATTATATATTATATATTTGAGGCCTGTCGTGGCGCAGCGGCACAAGAGTGTGACTGTAACCGACAGGTTCTGGGTTCGAGGAAATGAAATATTTAATATTTTCAATTTAAATATTTAATGTTTCATTTCTTCGCTCTGGTAATAAGGCAAAAGCGCGGCGTTGAGTTCCGCCACTCAACACGCAATGCCTCAAATTCGGCGGAAAGTGGGGAACGGAAGTGGAACGGAGTGTCATAACACTAGGTTTCACTTTCGTTCCCTCTGCCTACCCTGCCTAGTGCGGGATACAGCGTGAAGCTGAAAGAAAGAAAAGAAAAAATATATTATATTAATATTACAATAAATAAAATATATTACAATAAAAAAATCTAGTAGAAAAATCCTTTTGAACAGTAGTACTTATGTAGATATGTACATATGCACCTGAAAGTAATATGTAATAGAAGAGGTATATTGTAAATATTGTCACGTTCGTGAACACTGTGCAGGTGGTCACGTCTAACCTTACTCTGACTTGCCATCATCTTTTATATATTAGGTTTTTTTTTTCACCTTTAACCGACTTCAAAAGGGAGGTTATGGTATAGGAATAGTTTTTGTTGTCCTTTTTTATGGTAAGACCCATTTTTAAAGTCATATTGCTCTTGAGTCTATCAATTTATGTAACTATTTTTTAACTCTCGAAGCAAAAAATATTATAAGTTGACTATCCCACGATGTATTTGTCTTTTTAATACAATATTATTTTTCTGTATATTCCTGTCTTTGTTGTCCTCTCGCAAACATCTTTGGTACCTCAGTTCTCTTTCAGGGTGTCAGGTTTCGCCTGTTTATCTGGAAGGATAGAAATTATAGGTACAAGGATAGTGCAATCCTTATTCAGCACTCTTCTCCTTATACCCATATCTCTCTTCCTGCTCACAGTCAATAGATATTTCCAAGCCAAGTACTTGTCCTGGGTCATTTTAAGACTCTCTTTAAAAAAAAACGAAAAAATTGTTAAATTTCTTGGTATGTTACCCGATAAACGATTGAACGGAGTTGCTGAATATCTCAACAAAAAATGTAAAAAAGGCATTGATGCTATGAGAACTAAACTTATACAACGCTATAATTTGTAGTCACATTGACTATGGACAATTAATTTGCATTGCATCAAATAATTTTATGTTCATCATTTATTTATTTTACAATTTCAATATGTTGCTTTGTTAGAATCAGTCTTATTTACACGCGCTCACGACTTTAAGCAAACGGTTATTTTCACTGATTCACTAAGCTGCTTAATGGCATTGAAGAAAAATCCGTTTCACAGTAGATTAAAACCTTCAATTCAAGGATTCGTGAAAAATTGTGCTCGTGTCATCTATAGGGCTTGGAAATTAGCCTGGTATGGATTCCAGGTAATTCTGGAATCAGCGGAAATGAATCTGTCTTCTCTTACACCAAGTCAGTCATCCAGTGTCACACAGTGGCACATTAGCACACTTCTTTAATCTGCAGTCTCTTCCAGATATTATCTGCGTAAGTACTGGAGTGGCTTATGAACATAATTTCTGAACTGATACATTGAACGGAGGATTATTACAACAATCTATCGCTTACACCTTTGAAATGCTTTTACGCCTGTGAATCAGGTGTGACCATTCGCTGTGTGAATGTAACATGGACGACAGTTCCCCTTCCCACATCCTCTTTTCTTGTCCCAACTTAAGTTGTCTCTTATAAGATGATCTTTCCCATAAAGTCCCTCGCCCTTTAAATGTTCAATGTGTTTTAATGATTGTGTTTGGTCCCTTATGTAAATCTTAATTACTTTCTTAGCTTAGACAGAGACAACGAAGTGCAAAACGCTTCGGTTATGTAAATAGGTAAATCTCTCTGTCAATATATTAGACGTAACAAAATTTGATTGTATAATATTATTTATTACTAACGTAATGTGCTGTGTATAGTTTGTAAATATTAGTATGTTTTGTTAAAGGTGAAGGCTGTAACTTTACTGTGTATCTTTTTCATATGTATTATATTATTGTGTACAGTAACCTCTTTTGTACTAATCAATTCCTCTCGTGAATCTTCCATACAAACCTACATTGACCGCCATAAACGAAGAAATGAATAATAATAAAGTCAAATTCGTAAAATTAAAACAATTAAATACTAGATACTAATTAAATACTAGAATACTTATTTAAATTACATATGATTATGGAATATCCTAATTATGTATATTATCATAGTATTATCTATTTACCTTCATACATACAATGTAACAAACAAATTATATTTAAATCTATATCTGTGTATCTTTTTATGATTATAAAAATATATATTTATTTAAATTATATATGATTATGGAATATCCTGATTATCTAATAGGATGTATTTACTATTTACCTTCATATATACAATGTAAGAAGCAAATTATATTAACATCTTTCCATTTTAATGTTACACGTGTTAACAATGCTGATGCAAAGAAACATCTTATTTCGTAAGGCGTAATCTAGACTTAATTAATATATAAATAATGCATGTAGCTAATACACATGCAAGTATTTTGTAAATCTATTTTTATAATTTCATATTGCTAATATATACTTTGTAGTCTTCAATGTTTACAAGCAAGCTTTAGGGAGGAAGAGCTCTGGTACAAGGCAAAACGTGGCGTTGAGTTCCGCCTCTCAAGACGTAATGCCTCAAATTCGGCTGAAACTGGGGAACGGAAGTGGAATGGAGTGTGTTAACACTAAGTTCCCAAGTTATCTCTGCTTACCTTGCCACGTGCGGGATACAGCGTGAAACTAAGTGAGTCAGTGACAAATATATTTAGTCTATATCAGTTAATTCCTAATATAGCCGAAGAATTAAAAAAAAAAACAAAACATTAAATTAACAGTTGGCATATTAATTTTTAATGCACAAAAATTCGAAGAACAGAACTTATATGTATAAGGAAAGCGAAATTGTATATAAGGAAAAACCTATCGTTATCAGTAGATTATAGCTTTATTTTAGGAATTCTCATTTAAATGTGCATATAAGCATTCAGGTTGCAAATTATTATTTATAAAATTTTAAGTTAAATGACAAAATTGGAATATTGTGTGTTCTTCTTTAGTGAGTAGTAAGAGGATAAGCAAAGGGAATTCGTGAACCTAGTGTAAACATTTTGTTCTTATTGAGATGCTTCCGTTTCCGACTTTTAGCTGAAATTCAGGCATTAAGTATCGAGTGGTGGAACTCAACGCCACGCTTTACCTCCTTACAGTTTCCTCGAGTGGCCACGAACCTACAACCACGACTAGCCTCAATACATTGGTTAATTTCCAAAATGGTTGAAATATGACGTTGAAGTTCACGAACACTGGTCTAGAGAGACCTGAGAGAAACTTTTAATTTGCGGTATTAATCATGAAAATGACGTTAATGGTCCCGATTGAATTTAACTGTTCTATTTTACCGAGATATTCCGTTTGGCCTTCTGTTGATTTACTTATTAGTATTTGGCCAGTGTTTTAAGATAGCAACTTTATCATTTTTCATACTTGAAAGTATGGAACGGAAATACCTTAACGGAAACAGAGTGCCTTGACACTACATTTTAAGTTTCCCTCTGCCTATTTATTATGAGCGGTATACAGCGTGAAGCTTATTACTAAAGCCCTAATAATATTTATTAACTTTATTATTAAAAACAATAATCTTGTCATTACAACATTCACTCGCTAAAAAAAAACATAAGGAAATCGTAAATAGTTCATAAAATTAGAAATTAGCACATTGATACTAGCGTAAGAATCTATTAGATTGAGTGAGATTGTAATTACAAAATGATGCAACTTAGTTTAGTTTTGCACTATTTATTGATTATGTATTGTAAAGGATAACACTTTTTTTTTAATAATCGTAAATAACATATTTATGGTACAGATGTGCTGTAATGACTGAACGCGGTGGTTCTTGGTTCCAATCTTTCTCATAGATATATAATTATATATGTTTGTATAGACCTGTCGTGGCCTTAACAGTACCACGCTTGTGCCCCAAGCAAGCGACAAGTTCTGGGATTTAGCGGGAAGCTGGGAAAAATATATGTTTAAGTTTCTCGTTATAGCCAGCACTCGGCTAGAATGGCAAGAGGCAAAAGGGTACCTAAAGTTAAAATACTTCCGCTCAATTTTCAAGAGGTTGCGTCTTCCGTTAGGCACACTCCTGCGCGTTTACAGTCAGTCGCTATGCTGCTGCACCGTGGCTGTTATGTCGCGCTTTGACATTTATATTGTTTTTGTTCAAACCGGTATAACTCTACAAATATTCATACTGTACGCTTTTTTGTATGTAATTTTTAATTTAAATAAACGTCCAATTTTTTTTATCTAATAGATAATACGAATTAAGGTAAATGTGTTTACTATTTTTAACGTGATATTCCACACTTTGGAGAAAAAATAGTATATTTATAAACGTATCAAAATTTGAACAAAGCAGAATTTGAACCTGCACCTCTTGGAAACTGTCGTTTTTTAATTTAGTATTTAAGAAATGTATGTCTTGTATTAACACTCCGTTCCACCTTTCTTTTTCGGGATATTGATTCAACGTTATATTTCATCGTATTACCAAAGCGAGAATAATAAAAAAAAAACCACTATCCATTCCCCCAAGTGGGAATTGAACTGACAACCTTGCGCGTTAACAATAATAAACTGTGCCATTGCTTTATGGCGGATGAATCAACAAAGCGAAGGTATGCTATGACTTTGGCGTTTGGCCGTCAATCCTCTTCCTTTTCCGCTAACTATTGGTAAAATGAAACATAGAAATTGTGTACTGCTGCTGCTACTTTGTATTTTTTTTATATTTTAATAAGCAGTTACACTTTTGTAACATTACCAGCTTTAATTTTATTTTGTTTTTATATTTCTCACTTAAATTAGGTTTGTAACTACACATAATCTAGGTATAAAATCTTCAAACAAAAAACAAATATTTCAATTGCCTTTTCTACTTGTTTTACATACCATTTATATATGTATACCATATTTTTTTTCAGCTTCACGCTGTATTCTGCACATAGCAGGGTAGACAGAGGGAACCCGGGATCCTAGTGTTAAGACACTCCGTTCCACTTCCGCCGAAATATACAAATAATATAAAGTCTTTAACTATTGTAGTCTGGTTAACGCGCTAATATTGAAAAACGAATTTTGTGCATATATTGTTTATATTATTTAAAAAATTCAAATTGGTTATATCTATTTAGGAAAGCTTTATTTAAGGATTATATGTCATAATTTAGGGACATAAGCGTACGACGGAACTCAAAACTAGTAGTTATGGGTTCGATTCCCACTTGAGCGAGTTCCACTATCTCATGGTAGTACTCAGCTTTACGCTGTATCCCGCACATGACAAGGTAGGCAGAAGGAACTAGTGTTAAGACACTTCGTACCACTTCCAATCCGCTTTTCGCCGAATTTGAGGCATTGCGTGTTGAGTGGCGGAACTCAACGCGGAGTTTAGCCTTTTTACCAGAGAAATGAAAATATTGAAAACATCGAGGCCTGTCGTGGCGCAGTGGCACAAGCGTGTGACTGTAACCGACGGATTTTGGGTTTGATCCTCACTCCAGGAAATTAAATATTTAACATTACAAGGCAAAACTAGTTTTGAGTTCAGCCACTCAACACGCAATGTCTCAAATTCAGCGGAAAGTGGGCAACGGAAGTAGAATGGAGTGTCTTAACACTAGCTTCCCAAGTTCCCTCTGCCTACGCTGCCACGTGCGTGATACGGCGTGAAGCTGAGAGAGTTTAAATGGAAAAATTAAATATTTAAATTGAAAACATTAAACATTTCACTTCTTCGAGTGGGATTCGAACCCACATGGACTATATACTCTCATGGTAGAATTGTCACTATTGCTAAAAGCGCCTGATATACGTGACAAAGCAAAAATTATATTACGATAAACAATTGCAAAACAAGGAAATGATTTTAGTCATAACAAGTTTTTAAATAGTCCTTGGTCTATTTCAACTTTGAAAAGGCAAAAAATATCAATTAATCATATTGTTATAGTCAATTAAGGTCAGTTCAGGTCGTCGATTCAATTTCTGTTGAGGTAAACATGGAAAACTTTAAATTTTAAATTTTAAGCTTTTTGTTATTTTTAGTTTAAACATCTGTCATTAAAATAGCATTTTTCTTTCCTAAATGTACACTTCTAACTTTTTTTTTTCAATAATACTTTAAAAATAACAAAAATCTGTATAAAAATTAAAATATATTTATATAGTAATCTTTTGCTAGAGGCCTTTCGTGGCCTAACGCGATAGTTTGTGGTTTTGGATCCCAACACGAGGAAATTAAATAATTGATCATTTAATGCCTTGCTCTTGTAACGTTAAAAAGCGCAGTACTAACTTATACGTCCAAAAAATTGTGATAAATGGGGAATGGAAGTGTTATATTGGGTACAGAGTGTCTTGTCACTAGGTTCTCAGGTTCTTTCTTTATTTACTCGTATTTGCGGAGAGAGCGTGAAAGTTCATAAATAGATTTTTTTTTAAAAAGGTATTAAGAATTTGAATGTGACGTGTCTTTCGAATATCATTAAAGAGACAGGTCTATAGATAATTTGTCCATTACAAGTTAATGTAGTACTCATAGACGTCAATTATGATTTTAATTGGCATGTTAATTAAACGCTACGGTGATTGATATCTTCAAGTGAACGCAATTGTATTGGTAGGAGTGACCCGTAAGCTCTCTATATACGCCATATAGAGATAATTTCTCAGGGGTGACCTAAGCTTGAACGTTGAATAAATGTGCTGGACTAAAGGGTTGTTTTTTTAATCCTTCAATGTAAATTTTGATTATGGGATGGGATGGGCGCATGACTACTCTGGGGTGGACAAACCACCACAGGTTTCCATTGCGAAAGAGAAACGTAACCAATATAAAGTTTTGTATTTTGTAATTACTTCACTTCGCTCGCAAGAGCGAGTCCATTTTAACTCTTCCTGTTCGCTCGGTCTTTTCCGACTGACTATTTATTAGTGGAAATACAATTATGCAGTTTACTCTTGCGAGTTCAAAGTGGTTTTTAATGGGCCTACTCGACTCGCGTTTTATATATACTTTATACTTAACCTTTAGCCTGTCGTGGCGGAGAGGCACAAGCGTGTGACAGTAAGCACGACAGATTGTAGGTTCGATCCGCACTCGAGAAGATGCATTTAATATTATCAAATTAAATATCTGATGTTTTTATTTCTTCACTCTAGTAAAAAGTTAAAGTGCGGTGTTGAGTTCCGCAAGGATAACAAGCAATATCTCACATTAAGCGGAAAGAAAGGAAGTGGGAGTGTCTTAACGATAGGTTTTAGGTTTCCAAGTTCTCTCTGCCTACCCTGTCATAAACGGGACACAACGTGAAGCTAAAAAAAGACCTACGTAAATCAATTACGTAGGATATTACAAAAATACGTCGTCATACGTCATAAATAGAATAAAAACAACATTTTTAATATTTTTATCTAAATTATGCCAAAATATTAAATTTGTTACTCGTAATACGGAAAGTATAAATACAAATAATATGGTAATGTTCTTATGACGCATTCAATAATCAATGTTCCAAAGTGCTATATATGGAATTTCTACTTCAGGCTGTACTCGTATGTACATACCATATAGCTAGAAAGACAGAAATAAATATAATGTGTCACATTAATTTCTGCAGTTTTCGTCTGTTTATGCATAGATATATTATTATAGCAAAGTAACATATTAAACGTTAAGAATTTCTGTTCTCCAAATTCTATTAAATTTTCGAGATATTACGTGTTTACTGGTGGAATTCAATGCCATATTTTGACTTGTAGAGTAAGGACATGGAAATAATTGATTTTTCCTAATTGGAATCGAACCCCGAACCGTCGCGGCTACACTTAGGCGCTGCAATTACGCCAATACGGTAAAATATAAATATGGTATTTCACTTGCCGGTAATTTATTTTGACATAATAAATAAATTAATATTGGGTTAATCTTGCACTACATATAGGACATAGACAATCTAACGTAAGCTTCGTTTCTTATGCTCTACCTTTGTTAAGACATTACATAGGAATCTGCCGTCTAAGAAATATATAATTGTATATTTTTTAGTTTCTAGTAGGCTGAGGATATTAAGAAAAGTATTAGATAGTTAGTCTTAAGACACTTCGTTACCCACTTTCAGTTCAACTTTCGAGACATTGTGTATCGAGCGGGGGGTCAGGTACCGCGTAATACAACAAATCACAGTGTACACGGAGTACTGGCGGTACCTGACGCCGCGTTTTATATTATCGAAGCGAGGATATGAAAATAATTAATTCCCCTTCCACTACACCATACCAACTACAATTTACTGATGTAATGATGATATAAATTTTACATAATATATCTATGGAAAAATGTAAATTTGTAACGGTATACATTTTGTAAAAATTACACTAGAGCCGTTTTAAGTTTCAGTTTTTTGAAAAGAGTTAAGTTTTGAGAAAACTATCCGACCGACATATATATATCAAATTTATATCCATCATTTTTATATAGATTTTTTTTAGCATTCTTTTATAATATTATACAAGTATTTTTTTGTAAAATAGGTGTTGCTTAATATATAATAATTAGGTCTTTTTTCAAAGCTGGCCAGATTCAAAAGCCTCAGCCCAAGTTCCAAGCTTGAATTTTCTCTTGTTGCAATGCAAGTTTGCATATTATTACATCGGTATTGGATGCCATTGCCGAACAGTTGGCACTGCTTTACTTATCTGGACGCAGGTATGAACGTGTTGGGCGTTTTCTTGACCCCCTCGAATCCAGTTAAGCTAAAATAATTTGTGATTTATGACAGAAGCGAGGCAAAAGACGTCAAGGATTTGTATCTAACGTTTACACTGTTTTTAAAACTAGAAGATAAGAACAGAATTAGAGAACACATTTTTAAAGCAAATTCTACAAAATAATTAAGAAATATTGCTAATTATATCATAAAATGTTGTTTTTTAGGGATAAAGAGCCTAAAATATTCATAATGGCCCCAAATTAATAATCTTCGCTCACTTTCAGCGGTCGAAATAAACGCCCTCGTTATTTTCGCTCAAAGAAATTATGTACGAACGAAAACGACATTAATATTTTCACCTTTTTATATTGCAATCGATTTTCCTCAGGTTGGCCTCAAAACTCGAAGAAATGAAATATTTAATATTTTCGAATAATATAATGAAATATTTAATACGCGGCGTTGAGTACCGCCACTTAACACGCCATGCCCCAAATTCGGCTAAAAGTGGAGAATTGGAGTGGAACGGAATGTCTTTACACTAGGTTCCCAAGTTCCCTCTGCCTACTCTGCCATGTGCAGGATACAACGTGAAGCTGAGAGAGAGAGAGAGAGAGAGGAAATACGCAAATTTAATGGTTCAAGCGACATTACCTATAACATATGTGAAGTACTAATTGATATAAACGACACGGCTTATTATTTAGAGCAAAAAATACTAAGTGACAAATCTTAATATTCCAAGCAGAAGATAAATGAGTCAACGTACATTCTAATGCTAAAAATAGCATTACAAACATCTGCTAAGCGACAAGTTAATAAAAAATGGGTAAAGTAAAATGGCCTGAGCGACTCATTAATAAAATATCCTGATTTATGTCGATTGACACAATGGAATTGAAAATGAAGACAAAATAAATACTCAAAAAACGTTCAGAAAATTATGAAATCGAGCTTAAAAGACGCAATAATATCCGCTGATTCCAAATTCAATATCGCAAAAGTGCCGCTTAGGCCAATTAGCCTATCAACCGTCATTATATATAGTTTATTATTTGTTGTCCCTTGCATGCATGGTCTGAATTTTGAAATATGTCAAAATCCCAGAAAGGTAAGTTCTATGCTGCGATTCAACCTAATATCCTCAGGCGGCCATGGTTTTATTCTCAAAAATTTATTGAACGGAGGATAATATCGACCATATGTCGCTTGCGCCTTGGACATGCGAGCACACCGGTACATCTAGCTAAGATCAGGGTCAGGGACCACTCACTGTGTGAATGTGGTCTAGACGATGGTTCCCCTTCTCACATTCTTTTTACATGCCCCAACTTAATCCATCCCTTATATGATGTCCTTCCTCACAAAGTTCCCCGTCCCCTTAATGTTCAATGTTTGTTAATGTTTGTGTTTAGTCCATTATGTAAATTTCTATGTAAATATATTAGATATAACAATATTAAATTGTAGACTAACACCTTTGTATTATATATTTCTTATTGCTAACCCTGTGTGTAGATAATGTATATATTTATTTTAATATATGTATTTTTTTTTTGTTATAGGTGAAGGCAATTTTTAACTTGATCTCTTTTTTTAAAATGCATTCTCCTATTGTGTAATATTTTTTTTTCTACCGTACAACCTCCTTCGTGTCTTCTCCATTCAACGTGACATTGGCGAAGTGATATGTGCTCAACTGGCACGCTCGGAACGCCACAATCAAAGAACCATACCATACCATAGTTTATTATTTATCCCTTCAGATCAACTATCGCAAATGTAAACAAACGAGCCAATATTATGCATTATAATTAATTATCAAATTGAATGGTATTAGTAAATTAATACAGATCAAGGCCAGATTAAGCATAAATAAAATTAAAATATAAACTGATTACAATATAAAAATGTGCAAAAATATTTTTTATCAATATATTATGTTTATTATTATGATGCAATAGGGCTCCTGCCTTTCGTAATAAGAACAGGTTTTTAGATTTATCGCTTCTATTATTGCTATTATTTGTTACAGAGTACATTTCCACGATGCGACAAGTATGTGTGTAAACAAATTAACTTGAGTGTCTTATAGCACAGTGTTTTTTTTAATATGATATCTCGAATTAAGGGAACCTGCAAGGTCCAGGGAACCTGAGATCTAGTATTGAGATATCCTGTGCCCATTAAGACGTTCCAGTCAAATTCTTGAAGCATAGCTGGTTGAATGGTGGAATTGAACGTCGCCTTCTTTACTGTATGTAGTTGTGTATATAACTATAATTATTACAGGCAAATATAATCTTCCACAGGACTTGAGATATATCCAAAAAGAGTCGCATAAGGCTTTTTTGCTAAGTGGGTCATCGTATAGCAAAAAAATATTTAACAATAAAAGAGGCAAAATTCAGTGTCAAGAGTAGAGACAAATCGTTCATTACTTTCTACCAGTTTCGAAGGACTAAGTACTTGTTGAATTACGAAACTACGGTTTGCTTAAGTCTTACCAAAATACTTATATTAACTCAGACTGTAAACGTTATGGTTGGAAGTTCGATTGAATATCGGGATAATATATTAGTATTATTCTCTCACTCTAGTAATAAAATTCAGTTCCGGCACTCAATATATTATTTCTTAAAAAAAATAATTCATAAATAGATTCCCTCGGCCTACCACGCTATATGGGAGATTTATTGTGATTGAGAGAATTCTCCATTTATTTATTAAATTGGAAACGTTGCATGTTGAGTGTTGAAACTTAATAGGAAAAAATACTAAAAAATACTTACTACAAAAATACCGGGTAGCTACGATTTGGGCTCGCCTACTTAGGGTTCCGTACTCACTTCAGGTTTATAGGTACAACTTATTAAAATTTCCGGGCTTAACTTATGGGCTTGTTGTTTGCGCGCATTATGTATGATTGTAGTTCAACTACTAAAATGATAAGTTTGTAATAATATTTATCTATGATATACCTAATTTAGATATTTTGTATTTTTTCCTTTATAAATATTGTAAATTCTCCATTAAGTTATTATAAAGTTTTTATTTATTTCTTTTTAAGGTACTGAACCCTAAAATGCACTTATTAAAAATTACAGATTAAGTGCGAGTTGGACTGGCTCATCAATGAATCCGCACCTATTTGATAAGTATAATTTAAACGGAAGTCCATATTTTTGCCAGTAATGGCAACACGCATGGGCAAACTCGACCGGATTATTACCACCCCCGGCATTTAAGACCGGCGTTAAGTAGTGGCTTTGGCCACTGTGTTTTGCATTAGGAAATGCCGGGCCCCGGTGCCCTTCCACCTTAAATGACGGCAACGTTCCTGTAGCTCCTCTGGAGTTACACGGGGCCGTGGGCGACGGTGATCACTTACCACCAGGTGACCCGTACGCTCGTTTGCCGTCTTTTCCATAAAAAAAATATTGTAATATTTGAAGTGTGTCTTGAAAGATGAACGGAAAACCAGATATCCCAGAGAATATTACTTCAAGAAAGGGTTTTCCCTATTTACGTATGGAACCCTAAGAAATTAAATAAATAATAGTACTTAAACGGGTCACTATTAAAAATGCAAAATTAACACGATAACAAATGTTATATGCTTGTTTAAAAAACATTATAATCGAAAAGACAATCTAAAACCGCTTGGCTGGCAAAAAATATAAACACCAAGCGAGCGTTTTTTGTGTTAGTTATAATTTTTATGATATTCAAAATGTTGTTACTGCTTATTAATATGACTTGCATCAGTTTGTTCCTTATAATAAATTTTAATATAAAAATAGTTTTTTGTACCTATACATAATTTAAAATAAATGTTACTAATTTTTATATAAATCTTTGCTAAAAAAATTTAGAGGAGAGCTGTATTAAGCCATTTTTAAGACCTTTTCCTTCTTTTTCCCGAATTCAAATGGCATTGTGTAGTGAGTGACGGAACTCTACACTAAGGCCAGTATCATATTCTCAGAGTAGAGTAAGAATTCATAACCTTGTATTTAGTCGCAATTACAATTACACACTAGTGCCTCTGCACCACAGTTCCCATGTTTTTTTAGAAAAATGCCATAATTTTCTCTTTTATGTTATTATATTCAGAAAGATATTTTTTTTTAATTTTAGTTTCATGGTTTCTCTGATACTATATTTCAAGAAAGCTAACCTAATTGTAAATAAAAGTATGGCATTTCGATTAAACGTGATAAGTAACAAAATTAAATACCACACGTTGACGTTAACGCAAGAGTGAATAAACAAACCATTAAGTATCTTCATTATTCATACATATTTTACCTTCACATTGTATCCCGCACTTAGCATTATACACTCTTATTGAGACACTTTCGTTCCCGACTTGTCACCAAATTCAGAAAGCATTGCGTGTTGAGCCGCGGAACTCAACGCCGCGCTTGCTTTTCTAACAAAGCGATAAAATGAATATATAATATATATATAATTTCCTCCATTGGTAATCAAATTCACAACTTCACTCGTTTACAGTCGCACTCTTGTACTTTTGCGCCACGACACGCCCCACCACTTTATTATAGCCGTAAAATATATAAATAGGTATATCAGTAGAATAACCAGCTGCATAATGTACATATAGAAGCAAGGGCAAGTAAATAAATGTATATTTTCTTAGTCAACATGACAACTTTATGTATTAGTATGAGCCGTGGCTGTGTACATATCTATGTGAATACATATTATTATACAAATTTCTGTAGTAATGACTTTAAATAAATTAAACGTTTAAATAAATTAACATATTGACCGTTGCATCTCAATACATTTTTGAAAATGTTAAAAATATTAATAAATTTACTACAATCGTATATAATTTGAATATTAGAAATAGGCTTTAACTTTTGCCTGTAACTCTATTGCATCGAGCCCATCATTCTTTTATGAGAAAATGTGTACGCTTTTACAATAGGATTCCAGAAAACATTTTTTTTTCACAATTTGAAAAAGTTGTGACGTAACGTTTGTTTGTTAAAGGTTAATAACTTGATGGTAATGGTCATAATTTATAAAATGAGTGCAACAATGGCTCTGAATTATCTTTTCTTACTTCAGCAACAGACAAAATATTTGTATGATGTACATATAAAAGATAAAAACTGTAACAAACTATTAATTTTAGTTAATTTTCTACAACATTAATTCAAATTTAAGTTTATAACTTCTATAAATTGTACTTTCCATTGAGTTCTACAATCCTGAATTAGACAACTCTGATTCGCGCTTGACCAGTATTTTTAATTCTTTCTTCGAATGCCACACATAATTGTTGTTCTAGTAAAAGTGTTGCCATTTATATCGATTGGGTATTTATTTTCTTTTATATGCATAATTTCAATATTTAAATATCCAAAGTACACGGCAGGGTAGGCAGAGGGAACTTGGGAACCTAGTGTTAAGACACTCCGTTCCACTTCCGTTCCCCACTTTCCGTTGAATTAGAGGCATTGTGTGTTGAGTGGCGGAGCTCAACGCCGCGTTTTGCCTTGCAATAAAATATTAAATAATTAAATTGAAAACATTAAATATTTCATTTCCTCGAGTGGGGATCGAACCCAAAACCTGTCGGTTACAGTCACACGCTTGTGCCGCTGCGCCACGAAGCGCCTCATGTATACAAACATGTTCTTTTTAAATTTATTAGCAATTTTAGACTTTTTATAACAATTACACATGTTCATATTTATTTTAATTTCCTTATTTTTTCAAGATTCATTGTGAAAATAAAGTCAGATGATGATCAAAGAATAGAATTCTCGAAGCATTGTAATGAATGGCGGGCCAAAACGCCACGCTTTGTATGATAAGAAATAAAAATATTAAATATTTCACTACCCCAAGTGGGAAATCGAATCCAACATCTGTCACGTTTATACAAGACGGCCTCAAACTGAGCCTCATACATCAAAATTAATTTCAGAAACAGAAAAATATATATAGTTTAATATTATCTTGAGCTACGAAGGTGAAAATCGTTAATGACATTGAAATTCCTTGTTGACATGGACACTGAGTTTGAACCATGTTAAGTTTATCGTATAATTAGAAGGGTCACAAGCTTTTATACAATTGGCAAAGATAACATGACCCACAGATATAACACTATTTGATAGAACATATCTACGTACTTCTTACTTATCTCTCACATTTTTCGATAAAGTAGAATTTTTTTAATAATTTTAAACACATTATGGTAATAAGCTACGCGATGGTAATGATATAAAGTTTAAGTTTAAACCTTTTTACGTGACCTACCTCCATTATTGTATATACTGTGTTTTCTAAGGTCAACCGAGGTCTCGCCCTCCCTCTCTTACCACTTAATTTTCCTTCATATATCTTTTTTGCCAGTCTGTGTCTTTACACTAGATTTCCAAAATCCCTGCGCCTACACCGCTATGTGCGGGATACAGCGTGAAGCTAAAAAACAATTATAATAATAGAATAGGTAAGTGTCTGAATACAATTCTCGAATTGCTTATGGTTTTCCTTATAGAAGATAGTTTTGCATAATTATTATTAGGTATTTATTCTTTTATCTCAATTGGAACAAAATATATTATATTAATTTGCATTGCAAAGAGGAAACACTAGAGGTGTAGGTGCAATAATTTACATTTTAAGGCATTTAGTGGCCATTTATGAAACGGCGAATGTTCACAAGCGTGTAACTGTAAACATGATAGTTTGTGGGTTCGTATCTCTCTTAAGGAAATTAAATATTTAATTTTTCTTCGCTCTAGAGTCGAGGACAAAGCGCAGCGTTAATTCCGTCACTTAATACATAATATCTTTAGATTTCGGTCAATGGTAGGGCACGGAATTGTCTTAACACTAGGTTGCCAGGTGCTCTCAGCTTACCCTGCTATGTACGGCCTGAGACTAAAAGAAATATATACATATATGATGCCATCCTAACAAATTAGAACCATGGTGATACTAGAGGGTTTTTGATACAATCTCTATATGCAGGTGAAATGATTATAGTTAATATTTTTCTCAACATATATATTGGATAAAAAAGGAGTTGGAAGAACAGAAGCAGTGTTTTATGAAAACATTATTAAAGACAAAAATGCACATATATATATATATATATATATATATATATATATATATATATATATATATATATATATATATATATATATATATATATATATATATATATATATATATATATATATATATATATATATATATATATATATATATATATATATATATATATATATATATATATATATATATATATATATATATATATATATATATATATATATATATATATATATATATATATATATATATATATATATATATATATATATATATATATATATATATATGTATATATGTATATATATATATATATATATGTATATATATATATATATATATATATATATATATATATATATATATATATATATATATATATATATATTTACGTCATACGTACAATCAAAACTAGTGGAGTTGTAAATTGGCATTAAGCCTACCTAAAGGGAAGAGAACAATAAATTATTAATAGAGAATCTTATTCTAATTCTTCTAGAAATAAAAGCAAGAAAATAGATACACACAAAGTTGCAGGCGTCGATTAATTTTAAATAACACTTATACACGCTCGTATGTACAGTAATTAATTACCATACATAAATAAACCTTGACTTGTTGTTGTCATAGCAACCCGAGATCGTATCTACATTGTAGGTAAAATATTTACATTTTAGCATTACGTCAATGCACTACAAAACTGTAGGTTTGTATTTCCGCAGTTGTCCCTGAAACTATCTAAAAATATATATTTAAATGTATGGTTATTACAATTAAGTTATATACTAAATTTTCGACACGAGTCGATGTATTTTAATCGTTAATACGTATAAATATTGGAAATGAAACACAGACAGACTAGCTTCAAGGTTTATCGGGCATAATAAAGTAGGTAGAGGAAATGTAGTTTTAGGGCTTTCTCTCTCAGCTACACGCTGTATCCCGCATATGGCAGGGTAGTCAGAGGCATTTCGTGGTGGTGGCCCTTGTTTACGGACCGAAGAAATGAAAACATTAAATATTTACTAAACTTAAATTTAAAAAGCGTATAAAAATTTTGAACGAAGCAAAAAATTTTTATACGCTTTTTAAATTTAAGTTTAGTATTTTCTGTCCTAAGTGTGGAATAACACTTTAAAACATAGTAAAAACATTAAATATTTAATTTTAAAATATTCAATATTTCATTTCAACAACCACCTACAACCTATTGCCACGATTAGGCACGATAGGCTTACAGTCGACTGGCCAGTTTTAAGACACTTAGTTTTCCATCAATATTCGAGGCATGGAGAGATGAGAGGCAGAACTGTGATCAGATTGAAATGAAGACTATAATTAATTTATATATTCCTCATTCTTTCGAATGGGAAACGAAGCCTCGAGTGAATAAAATCATCGTCGTCGTCATTTGTAAAACAATACTTGTTAACATACGAATATGTATGTCTCTTATAAATAAATATAAATAGCCAAGATAATAAGCATTTGAAGCTTGTCGTGGCGCAGCGGCACCAGCGTGTGACTGAAATCGACAGGCTCTGGGTTCGATCTCCAGTCGAGGAAATGAAATATTGAATATTTTCGATTTACATATTTATGTTTCATTTCTTCGCTCTGGTAATAAGGCAAAGCGCGGCGTTGAGTTGTGCCACTTAACACGCAATGCCTCAAATTTGGCGGAAAATTGGGAACAGAAGTGGAACGGAGTGTCTTTACACTAGGTTTCCGGGTTCCCTCTGCCTACCCTGCCTCGTGTGGGATACAGCGTGAAGCTAAAAAAAAATAATAAGCATTTAGAGCTTTCAATTTCGGAAACTTTTAAAAAATATATTTATTTAGAATAAAATATGTATATTTTAAAGGTGTGCACACGTGGCGCTGGCGCTCAAACGTGCGACCGTACGTGCGGCACGTTGTGGGTTCGATCTCTTTGCAAGAAAATGAAATATTTAATATTTTCATTTTTTCGCTCTGGTAACATGGCAAAGGTCGACGTTAACTTGCCTCAGATTCAGCAAAAAGTGAACGGAAAGACCGGAAGTATCTGAATAGGAACGGAGTGTCTTTGAAGGGTTTCAAAGTAACTAGATTCTTCTTCGTCTTCTTCTATTATTATTTTTCTTCGTTCTCCTACCCCAGATATACACCGTGAAGCTGAAAAACAGAATCTTGTATATATGAATGTTAGAAAAAATATCAATTTGATTCTATGAACCTGTGTTATCAGGTGATCGTACTCGTATTTTGATCATGGTTCTAAGTAAATTGACGATAAACTAAATGACGATATTCTAAGAAGATTCTCTTACACTATATTCAAGTTAAGTAGAAAATCGTGATAGTCCGGCACGCTTTTAACTGTCTGAGAATTTTATATACTTACAAAGATAATGTGAATAACAATTAATATGAAAAGTTCACAATTATAAGCATTTTCCTTATAATATTTTTTTTCTGTCTTAACTTTACGCTGTATTCCGCACTTGGGCAGAAGACTGGGGCACTGGGGAACCTAGTCTTAAAACTAACATCCCGTTAGCTTAAAGTATTTCCTAAATCTGGAGGTATGATGTGTTGTTTTCAATTTTTTTTTTTTTATTATTTTTGTACATCAACGACGTTCTTTAATCTTACGGATATCGTACAGGTAGATGGAAGGAACCTAGTGTTATATATTGCGTTTCACGGTAATGATTGATATGTTGCTTAATGACGGACTTAAAAGTTACACTTTGTGTACCATATACAGGATGGGTATGAATGACCTTGCACAAAGATCGAACTGACTATCACCGCTTTTACTATCAATCTCAGCGATCTAATTATTTACCACAAGGTTTTTATTTGATAAGACATCGACAAGTCGTTAGTTCGAACCGGATGTGTTGCAGAAGTCGGAAATCAAATGGTATGTAAGAGTGGGCATGAAACTAGCGATTATTTAAAGATTTTCTTTTTAATAATTGTTATTTTTTAATTTTCTTATTCTACAAATCTTTTCTTCTTTCTACAATCACAATTTCTTTCCTGTAGGTCAGTGGCGAATCGAGCCCACATCGTTTTTGTCACCTTTTTTCATCACGAAGGTCTTCATCATAAATTGATTACAATATTAAACTTAAATTTACTTCGTATAAGAATTTCGATGGAGCTTGGTGAGAACGGATAGCTTAGTTGGTTAGAGCGCTTGAACAGATTTCAAGAGGCGCGGGTTCAAATCTCGCTTCGTTCAAAATTTTTATACACTTTTTAAATTTAAGTTTAGTATTTTCTGTCTGTATGATTACAATATTCCCTTGTGGCTTACTCATCACGATAGATGCTGTTAGGATACATAATAATAATCAATCAGATAATGCCTTATCTAGAGTAAATTATAATACAATGTGTTGTATAAATATATATGTTTATTTTCTCTTGTCGCATCAAAATTCATTGGACATTTCTGCAAGGATCACAAGTCAGAATTCCTTCCGAAAATGTAAGGGTCTCATTCCGAGAACACAAACGTTTGCTGCTTAATTTAATTATTATTACAGTTAAAATTAGCACACTTCTATATATTTAAATACAAAACATACAGTTATTAAATGTCTACCAAACAAAATAATAGATAATTTCAATAGTTTTCGTGTTATACCTCAATTGGAACGTAAAAATACCTGTATAGTCTGTTTGTCTGAGTATTTATTTTATTTATTAATACAAATTATTTGGTCCGACCGAATTTGTTACAGTAGTAAACAAATTATTGCGCAACTTAAGCAGGCGAAGCCGCGAATGAGCTAGTTCCTATTAAAAATACAAGAACACAGCTACTTAAACCTGTCGTGGCGCAGCGGCACAAGCGTGTGACTGTACGACAGGTTCTGGGTTTGATCCCCAGTCAAGGAAATGAAATATTTAATATTTTCAATTTAAATATTTAATGTTTCAGTTCTTCGCTCTGGTTATAAGGCAGAGCGCGGCGTTGAGTTCCGCCACTCAACACGCAATGCCTCAAATTCGGCGGAAAGTGGGGAACGGAAGTGGTACGGAGTGTTTTAACACTAGGTTCCCAAGTTCCCTCTGCCTACCCTGCCTCGAGCGGGATACAGCGTGAAGCTGACATGACATGACAACTACTTAAATTATACTTATTCATAACTAATCATACGTACCTACATTTCGTAGCCACGCTCGGTTCAAGGAAAATATTATATTATTCTCTAGAAGAGCTAACAGGTGTTATTTGTATTCTGATCGACGATTAAAAGTATTCGAATAGCATAGTAAATTACGTATCTCAACACATTACTGAGTAAAGGATTATTGAAATTGTATCACGTGTGCGTACTTGGTCATAAATTTAATTTCCGTAGTACTAAAATGTTATTATTGTAATATCTCAGATTATTATCGAACACATAACTAATGCTTTTACATCCAGTGCGTCACAAGGGTCTCGTAACAGGTTATTTCATTGTTTCCATACTTTACTTAGCTTCACGCTATATACTTAGGCAGGGAGAGGTACGACAAACGGAGCTACAAATTGTTAAAATATGGCAGGCCTAGGCAGAGGAAAACCTAGATTTTAAGTCAAAGCGCGGCATTCAGTTCCACCATTCAACACGTAATGCTGTAAATTTAGCAGAAAGTTTAGATTGGAATGGAGTGTTTGAACACTAGGTTCCAATGTTCCGTCTACCTTACCCTGCCATGTGCGGATACAGCATGGTCATAAGTAAATGCATGACTTAATGCGAAATCGAAATGCGAAATGAACTATTCAAATTTCTTTTTTTTTTTAACTTCATGCTCATTTCTACAGGAAAGATAGAGAAAGGCAGACAGAAGGAACTTTAGTATTTTAATACTCTTCTTCTCCGCCCTTTTGGAAGTATTTAAAGAAATTGCGGAACTCAACGCCGAAACTTGTCTTTTTACTATAGCCAATAAATGACATTATTTCATATTAGAGTTTTTCATTCAACGATAGTTCACAGTTATCACGTTTACAGATTCTTTTCCACGACTGTCGAGTTATTAGAAAACAATACACATTTATCTCACTTATATAGCAGGATTTAGTACTCGTATATGTAAACAAATATATAAGATAATAATTATAATTAGATAATGGCCTGTTTATGTTTATCGCTCGTTCAAGGTGGTTTGGACGAAAAAAATGTATGTATGTTAGAGGAGTTTGATCGCCTTTTCGAGATTATTTGATACAAAATAATATTGTTGTTCTGTTAAGAAATATTAAGTATTTTTTTTTTCCATACATTTACAAGGATAAAATTTAAGAGCTATGCTTGGCACTCGCGCTCTTAGTGTCAGTGGCCGCTAAAATGCACATTAACGCTCATAAAATGAACCAAATAAGAAGTTACTTTATAAAACCCGCCTTAGAAATCAATTATTATTATTTATTATTATTTACTGTTTATAATTCTCCTAAAGTATCCTCTTACTTCTCTCACTGTAAACAAATATTTGTATATTTATGTAAGGCAAATATTTGTATACATGTAATATTTGTATATATGTAAGGCCTGTCGTGATATAAACTTGTGCCTATAATGTAGGTTGTGGGTTCAATTCTTTCGCGAAGAAATATATTTTTTTTCTTCCTCCGATAACAAGGCAAAGTGCTGCGTGGAGTTCAGTCCTTCAACATATAGCGCCCAAAATTCGGCGGAAATTGGGGAAAACAAGTGTCTTAATGGTAACGGAGTCTTAAAACTAGTGTTGCTGGCCCCCTGCCTATCCTGCTGCGGGATACAGTGTGACGCCAAACAAAAATATATGTACTTATACATTTCACGCTGTATCCCGCAAATTGCAGGATAGGCAGAGGGAACTTGGGAACCTAGTTTTAAGACACTTCATTCTACCTCCGTTCCTCACTTTCTGCCAAATTTAAGGCATTTCGTAATATTACACAACCATACACAATGTGCTAAGATAATGTTGATAAGTATATAGATCTATTATCATTAAGGAATAATTGTCTTATTGATTTAATATAATAATATGAGCTGTTTCTTTAAGTGATATTTAATTGTTGTTCCAATTATTCTATTTCATAATAATATTAAATAATGCTTTGTGGGGGGTCGGTAATTCCTTCGGGATATCTAATAAATTATTAATAACATATTATTAAAATATCTTCTCTTCTCAGCTTCACGCTGTATCCCGCACACGGCAGGGTAGGCGGAGGGAACTTGGGAACCTAGTGTTAAGACACTCCGTTCCACTTCCTTTTCTAATTTGCATTGCGTGTTGAGTGGCGGTACTCAACGACGCGCCTTGTTGTCCAGACCAGAGCATAGAAATGAGAACTTTAAATATTTAATTTGAAAATATTAAATATTTCATTTCCTCGGGCGGTGATGGAACCCACAACCTGTCGGTTACAGTCACGCGCTTGTGCCGCTGCTACGACAGGCCATATTTAAAGTGATATTCCAAATTTTGGAAAAAATAACTTTTTAGAAAATGTATAAAAGTTAGTAGTACTTATAAGTAAGTCCAAGTGCTATGATCTTAACTAATATTAAGCACGCTTTCAATTATGTCATATGTTCTCATCTAGCTATGTTGAAATTACTAACGACAAACGTATGTATGGCTTAGTCTGTCTGTCTTTCTGTTTGTCCGGAATAATCTCCAGAATGGGTGAATTGATTTATATGAAACTTTTGCTGAAAGGGAGGGGATTGTATCATTTTAATATTTTTTATGCGGAAAAAATCTGTCTACTTACCGGCTACTAAGATCGATATGAAATAACTGAACATTTTTATATTATGTACACCAAGTTTTTGTAAGAAGATTCGAATAAAATTTCAAAATATCGTCATTGTAAGTTACAATTTATTACAAATGCAACAGTATATATACCATACTATAACAAGTAATCAATTTCATATACACATATTTTATTCTATATACACTTAAATATTATTAAATAAAAAGAAGCGGGCGAAGCCGCATGGGGGCGACTAGTACATATGATATGTAAAGCTGTCCCGCTACCAAGTAACTGACAAACGGGCACATTAGAAACTTTTGGATTTGGACATTAAAATAGAAAACTTGTCACACAAGATCCTTGGGGAGAGAATGTTGAAGAAATTTTCTAGAACGAGAGAAACGAAAAAAGTTAACAGCTTGCTTTCAATTAATGAAATGATAACATTCGTGGTCCGGTTTTTATATTCCATTGTAAAAAATTAAAAACCTTGCTTAACCAGCAAAGAAAAGTTGGAATGCTGTACCATATATATTGAAACCTGTCGTAGGGGCATAAGCGTAAGCCAGAAAACACGGCAGAAGAATCCACAAAATTCCCCATTCGAGATATTGACATATTTAATTTAATTTCATTGAAAGTGTGAAACGGAACGGAGTGTCTTAACTCTAGATTCCCATGTTCCTTCTGTTTACATAACAGTGTTACATGTAAGGGATGAAGGGTGAAACTTAAGAAAAAAAATAAAATACAACAAATGAAATTATCGATATCAAACGTTAAAAGAGTCTGTCTGTTGTATCGTAGCTCCTGAATTAATAAATTGATTTAGGGATAAATTGATAAATTGATTTATCAATATTTTTAATCCAAAATGTTGTTCATCGCGGTTGTTCTTTGACAAAACGCGGCTGAATTTGAACTATTATATTGAGTATCGGAACTTAACGCCGCGGTTTGGCATTTGCCAAGACGAAGAAATAAATATATGAAATATTTGATTTCAAAATAATAAATATTTTACTTCTTAGAGTTGAAATAAAACCCATAACCTGCCGCTTACAATCACAAGCTTATGCCCCTGCGCTACGACAGACCTCAATATTCTATTACATTTCAATATGGTCAAATCAAACGTCTTGACTTACTATAAAAGTAAACACAACACAAAAAGTAAACAAACAGCGTGTTTTTTGTGACACTAATTACGTAACCCTAATACTACGAATATGCTGACGTACCAAACTAATGGAAGGTTCCCGATGCGACCACCCCGCGAGTTCCCCTTATTAGCTTTTCAATGACCTATTTGTTTAATTTCTAAATTTTTAATTGTTTTAATTTTACGAATTAATTGTTACAAAGAATTAATAAATAATTAAGAATTAATTAATAATTAATTATTCGGTTTTTTTTTCAACCTCTCGACTGCCGCAAACGTAATTCACTTAAGCACAGGATAAAGTAACTTCCGCTCTATAATTATATTGATTAATTGAAAACAATGTGACAATCACATTTACGTTTAATGCGATTACAATGGACCACGGCTGTGTGAAAATGGCCTAAGTCAAAAGTTCCCAATTTTTAGGAAACCAACATATATAAATGTCAAGATATATTGTCTGTCTTCTTTACTATTCCGGGATTGTACGTGTTAAGTGACTCAATACCTCGCTATGTCTTACCGGAGCAAGAAAACCTTTGTTTGCCATCAGTTTGGGACATCATGGGCAGGAGTACTAGCGTGCCACTGTTAATTTAACAATAATATTTAATATTTTAATTTTCTCACTCTCTGGAAACAAAGTCAAGTGAGGTTTAAAGTTGTACCGCTCAATACTTTAGCGAAAAGTCGAGAATGGAGGGTCTTAATAGGCTAGGCTAGTCTTCCAGATTTCCTCTGCTTACTCTGCTATCTATGATATACACCGTGAAGCAAAAAAAACACTTAAAATAAAATATATAAATATTTTAAGCGAAATTTATTTATTATTTTTTTTTCAGCTTCACGCTGTATCCCGCACAAGGCAGAGTAGGCAGAGGGAACCCGGGAACCTAGTGTTAAGACACTCCGTTCCACTTCCGTTCCCCACTTTCCGCCGATTATGAGGCATTGCGTGTTCAGTGGCGGAACTCAACGCCGCGCTCTGCCTTATAACCAGAGCGAAGAAATGAAACATTAAATATTTAAATTGAAAATATGAAATATTTCAAAGAGAGAACTTCCTCTCTTTTTTTTTTTTTGAAAAGAAAAAAGAGAAATTTAAATTTATCTTATTCTTATCTGAAGACAACATCGTTATTCGATAAAATATCCATTCATAAAATTTACTGCTAAACCTTCGTGTTGTTAATTTAACCCAGGAAAGCAATATATTTTCAAACAGCACTAAAATAAATGATCGAAGTAAATTTAAATAAAGTAACAACTAATAAAAAAGTAATATTTTGTTGATTTTTGTAATTATAAAAATGTTATAACATTTTTATAATTACAAAAATCAACAAAATATTCCAATAATATGATAGAATGATGATGAGATGCTTGTAAGACGTAGGTAAACAGGCATTGTAATTTTACAATATCAGTATTATCGTGAATATTTATTTATATAAAATAAGAAGCCTATTGTAGTTCAGGGGTAAAAGTGTGCGGCGGTAAGCACAATAGGCTGTGGATTCGATCCCCACTCGAGGAAACGAATTATTTCATATTTTCATTTAAACTTCTTTCTGGTGCTGGTTCACGGTGTTAAGTTCCGTTACTCAACACCCAATGTCTCTAATTTGGCTAAAAGTTGACCGGCTGTTTAAACCCAGCCTATAGCTGTTTAACTATTTTGACCAACTTTAAAGGAAAATGTGTTTTGTCTGCCAAAATATACAACTTATACTAAATACAATTTGTATGTCTATAAATATATTATTGGAACATGAAGTAAAACCGTAACCTTCCTGGTGGCGCGGTGGTGGGTGTGACAGTATATACGGTTGTAGGTTTGACGCGATTGATGAAGCGCGGCGTTGTGTTACAGTACTCCAAAATTCAGTAGAAAGTTGAAAAATTGGAAGTTGGAAGTGCTTAACGCAAATGGACTGCGTTGATACTACGTTCCCAAGTGCCCTGAGCCTTCACTGATTTACCCTCTTATGTGCTAGATACAAAAAGTATAACTTATAAATTAAAATTGACTTTAATTAATAAGAATGTGCTACTAAATGTATATTTAGAGGCCTATAGTGGCGCAGCGGTACAAGCAAGTGACTGTAACCGACAGGTTGTGGGTTCGATCCCCACTCGAGGAAATGAAATATTTAATATTTTCGATTAACAATTTACAAGGCAAAACGCGGCGTTGATTTTCGCCACTTTCCGCACAACATGTAATGCCTCAAATTCGGCGGAAAGTGGAGAACGGGAGTGGAACGGAGTGTCTTAACACTAGGCTCCCAAGTTCCTTCTGCCCAACCAGGTGCGGAATACAGCGTGAAGCTGAGTGAGTGATTGAGTAAATGTATACTGTAATAGAAACAATACAGACTATTTAGTCAGTCTCTTATCATTTAATATATATATTGATTGAGTTATTTTATTATTTAACTTATATTTTTGCGAGTATATTTATTGAGGGAGCACGTCTTTTCCTTGTAGTTACTTATATTATCATTATTTGTTTTCGTTTTGTTTTTCTTAACTCGATCGATCGATCCCCACTCGAGGAAATGAAATATTTAATAATTTTATGAAATATTTAATGTTGACATTCTTTCAATTTGCCATCAAGACAAAGCGCGGCGTCGAGTTCCGCCACTCAACAAGCAATGCTTTTGGACGCAAGCAATTGGACGGAAAGCTGATGATGATGACGATGATGGTCATATAGAATACAATGATATGGATACTATCGTACCTACCTTGGCATGCTTGGCATAAATTGGTAATACTCTGAAAACTAGATTACACAATTGGAGAAAAACATTTTGTAGTCAAATTATCAGTTTATGGTCAAATTTCATAATAACTTCTTTTTAACGTACTAATATGTTTATTTATTAAACTTGTAAATTTTAACTTTTTCATATTTCCATTTTCTCGTTCTAATAACGACGCAAAGCACGGCGTTGAGATCCGCTAATCAAAACGCAATGCTTAAAGTGTTCAGCGGAAAACGAGGAACGGAAGTGTCTTTATGGGAACAGAGAACATTAACGCTAAACTCACAGATTTCTCTCTCACCTTACTATCTGCGATATACAGCGTAAGTTAAGGCATAGGATTTTACTATGAAAATTTTTAGAAATTTAAGGCAGTTAAGATCTATAAAAATAAATTAATAAAAAATTCAGAATACTGTGAAAAGCACTTGTACGGCGCAGAGATATTTTTGTATACTTATAAAGAAGATACAAAATGTGAGACCGTTAATACATAGTAATAACGAAAGAGAATTCAGCTATAAATATCTATCAATAACGCCTTAATAAGGTCTAAATGTTATTAAGGCTGAGGCGAAAAATATAGGTATATAATATAATAGACCGAATGGCTTAGTGGGTAAGAGCGCTTGGACGGTTTCCAAGAGGCGCGGTTTCAAATTTTGCTTCGTTCAATTTTTTATATGTTAAGTTAAGTAAAAATATATGTAATATATATTTTTTTTCAACTTTACACTGTAACTGTGCACATGGCTGGGTAATCAGGATGAACGTATATCTAGTGTCTAGATACTCCATACAGTTCCCCACTTTCCGTCAAACATAAGGTATTGCGTGTTGGGTGGCGAAACTCAACGCCACGCTTTGCGCTTTTAATGAAAATATTAAACATTTCATTTCTTCGGGTGGGGATCGAACCCAGAATCTGTCACGTTCACACGCTTGTGCCACTTCGCCATGACAAGAGTCTAATATAAACAGATAAAAGTAAAATACCTAAATGAAATATGTTTTTCTCACATATATATTTTTTTATTATAAACGTTATTATGGATTTATAAACTTACATTTAATTTTGTTTATATGATTGTGAAGGAAAAAATGGACTTTCTTTATAATTTTTATTAAAATTATTTTTACTTTATTAAATTATGTATTGTCGAGGCGCAGCGCCACACATCTATAAGTGGTTGTGGCGGTAACAGGTTGTGGGTTCAATGCCTACTCGAGTAAATGAAATATTTGATATTTTCAAATTAAATATTTGCTGATTTAATTTTTTCGCTGTGGTAACAAGGCAAAGCGCGGCGTTGAGTTCCACTATTCAACTTGGAATGCCTTATACATGATGGAAAGTGAGGAATTAAACGGAATGTCTTAACACTAGGTCCCAAAGTTCGCTCTGCCTACCCTGCCATGTGCGGGATACAGCGTGAATTTTATGTAAAAGTAGCAGATGTACGGAATGAAGAAGAAAAAATACCTTTTAAAACAAACACTATAAGGCTTGTAATATTTTAAATACTTTCAGTCTTAGAGTCTCAGGAATTTTCTTTACATACATATGCATGTACATATGTATATTATCGTCAAGCAGCAACTGTGTTATTACTGTTAACCCTTACTTGCTACAGTATTTTCAATTTCCTATTCAAACCAAGCGTTTACGCCATATTATGTAATCTACATCACGTCTTCTATATGTCTTTAGTACATATGTATATTGGGCATACTAAGTTTTAATTTTTATCAGTAATTAATATTGAAAGAAATGAAATAAAATATTTTAAAATAAAAAATATCTTAATATTGACTTTAACTAAATGATAGTACTTTGAGGATACTGTGTAAGAAATGAGCAAAAAGATGCAACGTACAAATCGTAATTTAAACAAGAAAACTACTTCGTTACTTGCTTGCATCTTCGACATAAAGTTCAAGGATGTCTCAACATATATAATTAAAACATTTTTACGAACATGTCAACAACAAAACATAAAATGACATAAAATATGATGAATATATAATTACATAGAAGGCAGATGATGTTACATTAATGTTTAAGAGACACCAGCTTTCAGCTATTCCGCAGAGAAAACTTAGGTTCTTAGTGTTAAAGCATATCGTTGTGTACCCTACCTTGCGTCTTAATTTAGTCATTGCGTGATGATTAGCGGAACTCAACGTAGGGATTTGCCTTTTTAACAGATAGAAGAAGAGAATATTTTCAAATATTTAATTTGAAAATATTAAATATTTAATTTTCTCAAGTGTGTATAGAACTCGAAACAGGCCATTATAAGACGTTTCGATATAAATACTCAATACAATCACCTCACTTTATGTCCCTGACTCTTCAAACACTAAAAATCTAAATAACATTTATATTTTTATTTTGGTCTTTGACAATAATACACTAAAATTGTGTTACAAATATCTTTTTTTTAAATTTAATTTTCAACTGCAAAGATATTATTTTATTTTAATTACTTTAACTTTTCAACTATGTAAACCGTATGTTATCCTTCACTAGAAAGCTTGTGATGAAAAATAAATCTGAAGCATATGCATGAAGTGTTTTCTAAATAACTATAGGCCAAATAAAATTATCCTGTTTCTTATTGTCAAATGTATTTATTTATAATAGATCTTAATGTAAAATATTATAATATTTATATATAAGGACAGTTATTGTTTAATAAAAGATACCTAATTTTACAAAAGTGAATTGCAGCCAATATATAAAATAAAAAATAATATAATTATGAATTAAAAACGTAGCATAAATATTCATTCATCGATATAATAATAACACTAAAATCAAATAAAAAAACAACGAAATAGCGTGGCTTGCAACGTGTTAGCTCACTTATGTTGGTCTATTTACACAAAAACTCAATATTGAGCATTGATTTTTTAGTCAATATTGCAATCTCAGATTAGAGATTATAAAGAAAAAATAATGTGCTGTTTCTAAGGTATTGTGTTCATGTATTTTTTTAAATAAAATGTAATAGAATGAACTTTTGGAACAAAAAATGGCATTTAGTATTGTTGCTATACAAAAAAATAATAGCAAAACGTGCGGCTTGCAACGCGTTAATTCATCTATATTAGTCAATTTATATAAACACTTGACGATCTTTAGTCTATATTGCGATCTATGATCAGTTTAACAGAAAGAAAAAATATATATAACTTGTAAAAAAATATGTTTATAAGTTTTATGAATTTATTCTAAATATTCGTCTGTGCTTTTCATTATTATTTTTTTTTCATTTTATATATATAATATTATTCTTATTAAAACATACTTATGAGCTGTTCAAAACACCAATATAATATTAAAACGAATGACAACGCAAATTGAGACAAAATATCGAATAAAAAACAATAACAAAATCAACTATTTAATGAACAAAAAAGGCATCTAGTACCGTTGCGATACAAAAAATGAAAAACAAAACGTGCGGCGTGCAACGTGTTAATTCATTTACATTGGGTCTATTTATACAAAAACTCGCTACTCGGCGGTTGAGTTAACATTGTCGCTTGCGGTCTCAGATCGGACAGATCGATACGTGCGCATGATTTTATTTCATTGTTTTTAGCTATATAAATAAAATATATAGTGTTTCGTTTGTCAATAGTGATGTGTATTGATTTTTAATTTTTTTGATTGATATTGTTTTGTAAGTATGTTTTGTTTATGCTTTTTATTGTTTTTTAATTTTATTTTCAATTATAAAATTATTATTTTCTTTAAATATTCAAGTAAATTGTAATAATCAATGTGTACGTATTTACTTTACATTTATGTTTGTAATTTATTTTTGATACGTTTATTTTACATATAAACGTTTAAGGGTTTTTATTACCATATTAAAATAATTTGGATAACATGAACATTTTTATTTTGTAAATAACGTATGAAGCGAAAATTGAAAACTTCGTTTAATATAAGATTAGATTGCATCAGATAAGATATCTAAAATATTTCTTAATAATATAGATTGTATTATTTACTGAAAACAATTGAATAATCAATTGTTTTTCATTTGTCTGTAACCTTTTAATTTAAAGTAAGAGTTAGCTATATATAAAAAACCCCATTAAAAATATGCTCCTTATGCCCACTTTTATGCCCACGATACCTACTGCATAAAGCTCTAGGAACCCTGAGTTAAGACACTCGGTTCCCGTAACGACCATTCCGCTACTTCTTCATTTTCCACAAAATTCTAAAAGTATTGCCTGGAGTAAGAACCTACAACCTGACACACACTTACAATCGCAGGCCCCTTTCCATATATATATATATTTTTTAAATTCATAAGATCCCATAACGTTGTTTTAAATAAATATAACATATGTGTATGTTTATTTTATCGTGCATCGAAGAGATATTTTTAGTTAAGTACTGGTAAACATATTGTCGCCACTCGCCGGTCGTATCTATGACAATTGACAGCTGTACTGTTAAATCAATGAATGACTTAATATTTTACTTATAATTTTATACCTTCAATATATATTGATACTCGATGAAACGTAATTTACGTATAGATTATCTTCAATCCAATAGTTATTTTCATTTCATTGCAAATTCGTTCATTTTTTTATAGAGAAGTGGGAAGAAAGCCTCGCTTTTAGATATTTCGTTTCCCTTTTTCGTTAGATTTTAGACTTACTTGGTGATAGGCGGAACTAAACGACGCGCTCTATCTTATTACCAGAGCGAAGAGTTAATAATTTATTCTCTAAAATGAAAACCGAACCCATAAACGATCTATGAAGGTCTCATTTAAATTATAGCAGCTAAGTTGTTTAATAAAATATAATTAGCTTACAAAAGCGATAAAGAAATTCTTTAAAGTCAGCGGATTAAATTTTATATAGAAACAAGTAGGCATTTTTTTATTTTTAATTACAGCATTTTTCTAATTCTGCTTATCACAGCTAAAAACCTTTGAAAAATTTTCCATGTTCGTATGACCTCATCTTTTTATAATATTATAGTATTATAGATAGAAATTAAGTTTATATATAAATATAAATATATATATATATATATATATATATATATATATATATATATATATATATATATATATATATATATATATATATATATATATATATATATATATATATATATATACATATATATATATATATATATATATATATATATATATATATATATATATATATATATATATAAAGGCACTTTGTTCCCATTAAAACGGTACATTTCTCGCGTTCAAACGTATTGAGGAGTTGCATGTTGAGTGGTGGAGCTCAACGCCGCGCTTTGCTTCGTTGCCAAAACGACGTAAATGATAATTCTAAATATTTTACTTCCTTGAGTGGAAATCGTATCTACACCTTTACCCCTGGGCTACGACGATATCCATCATATGTTTGTAATCTGTTTATAGTATGTTATTTAAATATGTTTATTTAAAAATTGTCATTAGTATATGAAGAAACCAATAACATGTAAATTATTATATTAAAGTAAGATCAAGGTCTCGTTAGTTCATTGGTAATAAAAATATATATCGATTAAATTAAATTGATTGACGCTGTGGCACAAGTGTGCGATGTTAAGCTTGACAGATCGTTGATTCAAATTTCTACTCGAAGTAAAGAAATATTTAAAGTTTTCATTTCTTCGCTTTTGTAACAAAGTGAGTGAGAAACAGTGTGTAACTAAGAAACCTAAGTAAATGGAATTTTACATTCTATTCTTATAAATATATCATATCTGCAGGGGTCTGGGACTTCTTATCTGTACATATGTAGAGACACGTGTGAATTAATGCCAAGGACTGATAACGACGTTTCAATCATAAACTTACGTTATTGTTTTGAAGCTGGGAAGAGTTTTTGCATATACACGCAGTGGTGGGATGTTCTGTTTAATTTTAAGGGAGAATATATACATAATTATATCGACTGTGACTTTTAGAAAGTATTACGATAAATAATTCTCTGTCTTGCAACTTCACGCCCTATCCCGCACATGTCAGGGTAGGCAGTGGGAACTTGGAAACATAGTGTAAAGACACTCCGTTCCGCTTCCGTTCCCCACTTTTCACCGAATTTGAGGTATTGCGTGTTGAGTGGCGGAACTCAACGCCGCGTTTTTCCTTGTACCACAGCGAAGAAATGAAAACATTAAATATTTAAATTAAAAATATTAAATATTTCATTTTTTCGAGTGGGGATCGAACCCACAATCTGTCGGTTACAGTCATACGCTTTTGCCGCTGCGCCACGCATGGATAAATAATTTAAAAATTAAAATTTAAACCCAATTTAAGGCCATCGGGGCTAAGCAGCACAAGAGTGAAATTGTAATCATGAAGGTTGTGGGTTCAATTCCTAATTAGGGAAAACAAATATTAAATATTCTAAGTTCTAGTCTAGTCAGAATCTAGTCACGTGTAATTGCCTTAGTGTTTGCCACTCTACTTCTACTTCTCTACGTACATATTATGGTGTAATTATAATATCATTCAAATACCCTTTTACATACGTAACTGTAGTGAAAACAAAATATATTGCTAAATGTCCATATGGCCTTTATGTTACTGTTAAGTGAATTAATCATATTAAATCCGTCAACACAATGTTAATTGGCATTCTCAATTGTTTTAAAAAAGAATTAAAACATTTTTTTAACGATGATTATACGGCCTGTCTTGTTGACAGTAATCGCGTGTTATGGGTTCGATCACCACTCGAGGAAATGAAAAATTTCAAGTGGGGAACGAAAGTGAAACGGAGTGTCTTAACACTAAGTTCCCAAGTTCCATCTGCCTACCCTGCCATGTGCAGGATACATCGTAAAGCTAAAAAAACATTTCTTTGCTCTAATAGCCACTACTCAAGAAATTTGGCGATATTGGAGAACTAAAGTGTCTTAACAGAAACGACTTAACTCTAGGTTCCCAAGTTCCTTTGCCTTCCCTATTATGTGCGGGATGGAGTGAGAAATTAAAACAAAAACAATGTATGTATAAGCATCGATTGAAATCGAACTTCCTACTATCGTTAAAACTTACATTCCGATATTTCTCAGTATTACTATGTCGACGCCCAACTATAAGTTTTTTGTACGAAATAGAAATCTGTATAATTATTAATATTACGGACAAGTTTGTCTGGTTAAACGTGCTTATCTCAGAAACTACTGGCTTGAGTTGACTATATTATTTGTTTTGTTCATCAATCGAAAGAAATATATATAAAGACTTGCACAACACATCGTTATAATCTACTGCACCTGTAGTTAGAACTATCATTAGAATTGTAATGACATAGACTGTCAATCTCAATTTTTTTTTTCTTTTTTTAAATACCATAGATAGAAAATAGACTGCCATGACATCTACATATACAAGTGTGCGATTCGATCTCCATAATTAAATATTTAATATATTTAATATATTTACTTTTTCGCTTTTGTGTCCAGGCAAAGCATGGCGTTGAGTTCCGCCACTGAACTCGCAAAATTTCAATTCGACGGAAAGTAAGAATTTTCACTTGTATAGAATATTGTTATAATAAAATCTCTTATTAGATACCGTATACTTTTTATGGTTTCTAATAAAGAAGATGTCTGTTTATATAATTTTCAAATTTTACTGTAACATGATATTAAATTATACCTTAAAGGAATATACCCGTATTATCAAGTTATGTTTTTATTTATATTATTTTTCTTTTTATATTTCCTCTTTCCTGTGTAAAATAAGCAATGACATATCCTTGTTGAGTATCGTCGTGGCTCAGCGCGTCTTATTAGTGTTAGACTGTAAATCTAACGGTTTTGAATTCGGTTCCCTAATATAACCTAACGTATACTTTTTATTTATTTATCAGCTTCACGCTGTATCCCGCACTAGGCAGGGTAGGCAGAGGGAACCCGGGAACCTGGTGTTAAGACACTCCGTTCCACTTCCGTTCCCCCATAACCTATACAATTGATTAATTTAAAAAAAAAAAGATATTATTAAAGTATATATGGTACACAGCCACAATAATTAAATTAAGAGAAAGGCTGTAAACGACTGGTTGTGGCTTCGATCTGCACTTGTGGAATTTAAATATATAACATTTTCAAATAAAATATTTAACATTTTCATGTTTTCACCTTGATTTTTTTCGTAAAGCGTGACGTTGAGTTTTTGGCGGAAATTGGAACAGATTGTCTTAATACTAGGTTCCCAAGTTCCCACTGCCCACCCTGCCATGAGCGGGATACAGTGTGAAGCCGAGGAACATATTTAAAGAAGCTTGAAAGGAGTTAATATAGAACTACTCTATTGAGAAGGTACATTTGTTTAAAACATCATGAACTAAAAAGTTTTGAATATAATTTCTTTATATAATTTCACGTATAAACAATAATTTGAAAAAAAAATAATATGCCTTCATTGATATTATGGCTTAGTCGATCAGCGTAAGACTGTAAATTATATGGTTATAGATTCGATTTATGACAGGCAAAGCGTAGAGTTTTGCCACTCAACAAGCATTATCTAGAATAAGGGTGAAGACGGTAAACGTAGTGTCTCGACACTAAGTTTTCTATAACTATTTAATTTAATGCAGGTTCAGATGTGAAGCAGAATAACTTCACGTTCAAAATATTTTATATATTTTCTAAAAAATATAAATATTTCATCAATTGAGTCGCTGCTACACGAAACAAGCGTCAAGTAAAACAAGACTAGCTACTTATTTTTTATTAATATATCGCAAATATACATTATAAGTGATAGTATGAAAAATATTTCACAACAAATTAATTTATTTACATCATTTTTTTGTAAATAATGATAAAAATTGACATCGCCGTGTCTAATGGTCACATTCATTTACCTAATTTGAGTTGGTTATCACTAAAGAAGCATTATCTAACTTTTTTCGCGTAAAATTATTATCAAATGTATGTACGTATAAAATAAGAGAGTTATTTATACTATATGTATGTATGTACGTTATATAAGAGGTCAAAGATGGCCGAGATCTTTCCTTATTATATTTCAACTTATTTCTGACATGAATAAGCTCAAATGAAACGGTTTTTCATGTGGTTGATATTTCTAGCTATCATACAATGAAAATAAATATTTGATAGAAATATTTATACATAAAATGTATTTTAATATTTCTATTCAATATTTTTTTAAAAGTGAATTTCATAAAAAAAACCCTGCAAAAACGTTCGTTATTTTAATTATGTTAACTCAGAAACTTCTTTTTTCTATGTGTAGATATTTGATATTAGTTTTAGCTCAATAGGTCCACAGACCTTGTATAAGAATTTGTTTTCTTTCTCTTTAGATACGGAACCCTAAAAACCATAAATATATAAATATTTTTTTATATAGTATATTATTGAATTTGACCAATTAGCTTTACTATAAAAAAATTACAGCACACAGCTGACAGTGGACGATAGTTTTTCTATAGAATTAAGATACTCCTTTCCCATATAAACACCTGCTTCATCTGGTTCCAGAGGGAAAAAGAATCAAATGTTTAATATCCTCGAGTGGGTATCGAACCCACAACCTGATACGTTATGTATACGACCACTATATATAGGCCTTGCGCTCGTTAGTCTATTATATAAACAAACATTTGCATGAAATGAATATGGATGAAATGCAAATTTCAGGGGCTGATTTAGTATAAGAATTATTCCTTGGCAGTACAAATGATTTTATTTAGATTTTTGATTAATACTTATGACATTTGTTAAATTGAATTTGAATTGAAAATTTCCATAAGTTTCCTGTAAAAGACAACCGAGCTAACTTAGATGTTTCCAGGATATGCACTTTAGCCTTTATTATGGGCCTTAATTACACAGTACTGTAAAAGCGGCGCGACGGTTGCGTATTTGATTCCCACTTTAGGGAATGAATCATTATAATTTTCACTTTGCAATGTCTCAAACGAGCTGTGCTACAAGTATATGGGAGATATAACGAGAAGCTAAAAAAAAATTGATATTTTTTCATGGTTCACTTATTTTTTTTTTAAACACCATAGAAAGACCAATGATTTATTTGTATACACGATATGAATTTTCATAAATCATAATACCTATAATTTTCCATAAAAAATACGCACAAAATACTTAGCAAAGAATTTCAATTTCAAATATGATTGCGAGTACCGTTCTGAACTTTGTCCATATTTCATTTGAATATTCACAGCTCTTTCGGGAAACACGAAATTAGAGTAACTGTGAACGTAATAAAATTTTATATGAATATTTAGTAAAATATTGTCTGGCATTTATGTATTTTTCTAAACATTTGAGTACGTTTGTATGTGTTAATATATTTTTTTTACATACAAATTCTTCATAAATACAAAACGTGCTATGTTGAAAATAATTAATTTTCTTGTTTCAGGTAGACACAAAAGGGTTAAAATGGCGGAAATGTCGTTCGTCAATATGACCACCGAGAGCGGTTTCTCGGATGTGGTCGCCGGCCATTTGAAAGGCATCGGCCGTATGTTCTATTTGCATTCGCCGAAAGAGCAATTGTATGAAAAAGTTGAAGATGTACCGAATTTCTTTAGACAGGTGAGCTTTTTTGAATCAGCTTTAACACTTGTTGTGTAAAAAGTATTTATTTTGGATATTTAAGTATAAAAAAATTATTTTCTTCTTATTAATTTTATTTTACTTATGTATTACCTTTAATTTTTATATTTTTTTATTATATTAATAAATACTAACTATGAACATAATTTACAAACCCGTGCCTAATGAAATGAAATCTTTACTAAATAATACCATTGTATATGTTTTGTCAACTATGGCGTTTAGTACCTGTCTTTCCAAAGATGTTATTATCACAAAAACTTGACGTGGCCACATTGATAGTCTTCGTACTTCAGTATATTACCGTTGCAGAGTAATTTACTTGCAGATGTACGGTTTTACCGTCTATCTTGTTTGTATCATGTCTACGTATAGTGTTAAGACACTCTATTCCGTTTTTTACTTTGTCTCCGTGTTGTGTGGCGGAACTCAACGCGGCGTTTTACCTTATTAACAGAGTAAAGAAATAAAAATATTAAATTTGAAAATTTTAAATATTTAATTGCTTCGAGTGAGGATTGAAACAACAATCTGTCAATTTAACACGCTTTCTGTTATAAAATTTGAAAACTTGATAAAGAATACGCATTCTGAGACCATAAGTTACCATTTTGAATTAATTTCATAGCGAACCAGATAATTCAAATTTATATTTTGCTTTAAATTTCGATATTAATGTCTCGAATAATGGAAATTATCGTAACTTAACACCGCAATTGTTATTTTAATTAAGATACATAATAATAAGACTTTACTGCACAAATAAAGATAGAACGACATCGGCCTTTAAGAAAGCGGTAAATAAACAATTTACATATTTTAACTCAGCAGCATAAGGGTTAGACGCTAGTGGCTAATTCAATTTGTAAGTAGAGCAATACATTGTATATAGAAGGGGTAATGGAAGGCGATTAAAATCTCATTATGCGAAAGTATGTCAACCTCGTATAAAAACTGAGACAGTACAAAAACCTGGTTTTGCCTTCATTTAGCTTCATTAATATTGAAGGTGCCAGTGAAATACCTAAAATGAATATTTTGTAGTATTAAACCTGAATATTAATTTACTGACTCAGCTTCACTCTGTTTCCCGTAATATAGCAGGGTAGGCAGAGGGAACTTGGGAACCTAGTGTTAAACACTTCATTCCTCTTCCGGTTCCCACTTTCCGCCGAATTTGATGTTGAATTGCGGAACTCAACGCCGCGTTTTACCTAGTTATCAGAGCGAAGACATGAACATATTAAATATATAATTTGAAAATATTTCACTTACTCGAGCAGGCATCAAACGCGCAACCCGTCGCTTACAGTAAGCTTGTGTACCTGTGCCACGACAGGCCGGGTCTTGTGACTTTAATAGTAATATGATATTAATATATAATAATCATTTGGTTAGAGGTGGTAAGCAGTATAGATAGTGAGTTCAATCCCCATTCGAAGAAATGATATATTTATTTAATATTTATATTTCCTCGTTTTGGTAAGTATTGATTCTTTTCGATAATGCAGAATGAAATATCCAGCGTAAATAATAATACGTAGTATTAAGACACTTCATTCAATTAAGATAAGATAAAATTAAGTTGGCGTTGCGTGTTGAATGGCAGAACTCAACGCCGCGCTGTGCCTCATTGCCAGATCTAGGAAATAGAAATATTGAATATTTCATATCCATGAAGGAGGTTCGAACCTGTCTCGGTTACAATCCCAAGTTCGTGCCCCTACGTCACGAAAAGCCTCAACAATATATCCTGGCTTCAACCTGAATAAAAATACATACAGAAATATTATATTTGGTATTTAAATAGACGGAAAGCATATTTATTAGTACAAACATATTACAGATAATTGAACGTGTGGTTAGTAAATGTTTCGTAAAAACAAATTAGTCATGAACGCAATAACATGTTTTATATAAATTTTACACAAGGTTTTTATACATTTTAAATGAAACAATTTTAACCAGATTAATCGCGTATATTGAATACATTTTTGGAAAACCCGACGCTTCGAATACTTTACTGCAGTCCGTTGTCACGGGTAGACTGAGGTGGCATTTGTCTGTCATTTGATATAATTATTATATTAAACTACCGCCAACGATTCCTTAATTGCCTCACGTACTGCCCTTGATTCTTGCAGAATGAGCTTGCTGTATCTGGTCTTCTGGTGTGGTGTGCTTGAGACTTTAAATTTTTTAAGAGTGGGTCCCAGGTGGTGGAAAGTTTCCAACCGTCTTCTCTATGGATATTTTTGTATTTCGCTATTCTCATAATATATATATATATATATATATATATATATATATATATATATATATATATATATATATATATATATATATATATATATATATATATATATATATATATATATATATATATATATATATATATATATATATATATATATATATATATATATATATATATATATATATATATATATATATATATATATATATATATATATATATATATATATATATATATATATATATATATATATATATATATATATATATATATATATATATATATATATATATATATATATATATATATATATATATATATATATATATATATATATATATATATATATATATATATATATATATATATATATATATATATAATATATATATATATATATATATATATATATATATTATATATATATATATATATATATTTTCATTATATATATATATATATATATATATATATATATATATTTATTCATTTATATTTTATTAATAATTTAAAAATAGTGGCAGGCAGTCGTATTGCTAGGGCACAACTTTCTGACTGTTCGACCGTTAGGGGTCCCCAGGCGATTCCCACTTGGGAGAGTGAAATATTTAATATACTTATTTCCTCGCTCTGGCGTTTGGCGCAATCATAACTTTCAAAATGATATATACTACAATTAAATTCAATTTAAAACTGAATGTGTTAACTTTCATTTCTATCTGGAACCCATTGTGCTAAGACAAAAAGATACAGGTTAAAGGCCTACGCTGCCATATACAGAATACAGCGTGTAGCAAAAAAATATGCAAAAAGTCAGCAATATTTTAAATTGTCAGCAAAATATTGAATCAGTCTGATAAAATATCGCTTATCGCGGTGTAAGCGTTTCAAGAAATGGGGTCGAATTCATTTAAGCAATTGAAACGATATTTCTTCTACAGTACACATTTATAGATTTTTAATTAATTTGTCTATTTTTACTCACTTAGCTTTACGCTGTATCCCGTACATGGCAGGGTAGGCAGAGGGATTTTGGGAACCTAGTGTTAAGATTCTCCGTTCCATTCCTCACTTTCCAAATTTAAGGCATTCCAAACCTCACTTTCCAAATTTGCCTCATTGCCAGAGCGAAGAAATGAAAACATTAAATATTTCATTTCCTTGAGGAAAGATCGAAACCTTAACCTGTCGTATATATTCACGCCCTTGTGCCGCTGCGCCAGGATTGTTCATAAAAAATTATGCCTCTTTGCCGGTGACAGTGAACCTAGTATTAAAACACTTAGTTCTTGTGACATCACGCGTGGAACGATATGGTCCAACGCCGCGGCTTGTCTTAAGACACTCCGTTCCATTCTCCACTTTTATATGAATTCGAGGCATTGCGTGTTAAATGGTGAAACTTAACGACGCGCTCTGTCTTGTTAAGAAATGAATACATTTTTCTAATAAATAAAAATATTGAATTTTTTATTTCTCTTCGAGTGAGGATCGAACCCACAACTCGTTTACAGATACAACAGTCCGCTTGCAACTATCGTGGTGCTATATAAAATTTTAGTATTTTTTAATATTTTCTAATATAGAAGCCTAGCCATACATTCGAAGATAACTTATACAAATAAATAATGTAAATATATTGAGAATAGATCTCAAGGCGAAACACATTCACATTTTAATACGAAACAAATGTAATCATTGAAATCCAGTGAATGATATAAGCGATATCAGTGATAAATTAAGTAAAATATTTGAAGAGGCCTGTCGTGGCGCTGTGGCACAGGCGTATGGCTGTAACCGACAGGTTGTGGGTTCGATGCTCACTCGAGGAAATGAAATATTTAATATTTTTAATTTAAATATTAAATATTTTAATTTTTCGCTCTGGTACAAGGCAAAATGCTGCGATGAGTTTTGCCATAATTCAAAAATTAATTATTAAGTGGCAAAATTTAATGCCGTATTTTGTATTAATAGAGTGGAAAAATGGAAATAATTCAATTATTAATAGGCATCGAGTCCATACTATCATATATACAATGAGGTGTGTAAAAAACATATTTTATAATAATAATAAGACACACACATAGTGTCTTAACACTAGGTTCCCAAGTTTCCTCTGTCAACCCTGCCATGTGCGGGATACAGCGTGAAGCTTAGTGACTGATTTTGTGTTTGAGTGATTATTATTATATGTATGGTACAATGTTTATGTCTTTACGATAAAAGTATCTGTTAAATGAAACACGCTGCGCTCGCACAAGTCGCCTTAATTGGATCTAAATTGAGGAATTTAAAATTAGCAATACACTAACTCCCGTATGAAGAGCGCCAAAAGTCATAACGAATACGTATAAACATTTACGTCTACATAAATTTATTAAAATAATTGATACTTGCAAAACCTGAATATATATAATTATATTACGTCATGTTAGTTATAAATATTATGTTTACCATTCATAATAAAGAATTAAAATGTTATTTACTTACGCAAAGCGATATATATATATATATATATATATATATATATATATATATATATATATATATATATATATATATATGTATGTATGTATTATATTATACTGTATAAAATAGCAATGTTATGCATAAAAACTTGCCGTTTATATTTATCACGGTTAAATGAATTTTGATAGCGTTTTGTTACAGGATATAAACTTGTTTTTAGTTGAAATAAAGTAAACAACTTAATTTAGTACTATTAATCTGTTATTTACAGAAAAACGTATCGAAAAAATATAGATTCATTAAATTTTACTGCGTAGAATTCTTTTCTATACAAAAATATATATAAATTGACGTTGAATGATATCTTGCCATCAATTCAAGCAGGAATTTATTTAATTATCGAAAGAAAAGGGAAGTACCCACAAAATATATGTTAACATATTTAAAGTCATTTTCCACGGTTTCCGTGAGGTGCAAGTTCAAATCCTTATTTTTAAGTAAAATTTCTACTGTTCCACACATTTTTTCCGCTTTTATAGAAATTAAACTTACAACCTTACAGAGTGGTTTTTCATTGAGCCAAGATAGCTTTAACAGTAGTCAGTAAAAATACAAATAGATACCTTTATTTTTGAAAACAAATTTAATGTTACTGTAAGCACGACCGGATGTGGATTTGATCTCCAGTCGATAAAATTTAATATTTTCATATAACAACAAGGCAAAATGCGGCATTGAATTCAACTTTGATAAATGGGGAATGGAACGAAGGGTTATATACCTATATAACATAAGGTTCCCAAGTTTCGTCTGCCTACTCTGCCTTCTCTGCCATGTGCATGTGCCGCGATAGAGCGTCAAGTTGAAAAATACATTGTATACTAACTTTTATATTATAAAATATCATTAATAAAAAAGATATATTTAATTATGTATTATAATTGATACGTTATCTATCGCGATAATGCGGGTGAATGGCCCTTGCCAATATATGTATGAAGTGTTGAAATATTTAATAATGCCAAGTGAAATAAATCGTAAATGCCCAAGAAAAAATTTAACTCCTCACAAGTGCGGAATAGGTAAAATGATTGTTTTTCTCCTAGTGAAATAGGTATATTGAATCAAACTCGCTACCATCGTACTTAAAATTAAAGCTTAAAGAGGACATATTTTAACATTTAATTATAGCTTAGTTATTATTTATTAATTTAATTCCACAAACGTACCCTTTCCACGTGCAATGCCTTCTAAATTCAGCAGAAAGTGGAGAACGGAAGTGTCTTAATGTCGAATTTCTTGTGATTTTTGAAATGAGGACAATACATTTTCCTAAATTTGGTTTGAACCTACAACATAGTTTACCGACCCGAGCCTCGTAAAAATGATATTAATATGTAAAATAATAACCGTAGACATAACGCAAAAAGTTTCTTTGAGAGAAATTTTAATAAACGAATACCTCGAAAATCCTTTCCTAACCTTATGAAGTTGTCTTGTGCAATAAGAGAAGTAAAAAATATTGTATATATTTCTATTGAGGCCTGTCGTGGCGCGGTGGCACAAGCGTGTGACTGTAACCGACAGACAGGTTCTGGGTTCAATCCCCAGTCGAGGAAATGAAATATTTAATATTTTCAATTTAAAATATTTAATGTATCATTTTTTGCTGTGGTAATAAGGCAAAGCGCGGCGTTGACTCAATACGCAATGCCTCGTTTCGCAATTCGGCGGAAAGTGGGGAACGGTAGTGGAACAGAGTGTCTTAACACTAGGGTCCCGGGTTTCCTTTGCCTACCCTGCCTCGTGCGGGATACAGCGTAAAGCTGAAAAAAAAATTCTGTGTCTGTCTCATACGCGGTACTTTTGTATCTGTGTCACTTTTCTTTATAGATCTATTAATATAGAATTATATCCCTAAGTTTGTATTTTTGTATACATTTTAAGGTGCTTATGGCGCAGCGGTACAAGTTGATTAACTGTACCTACGTTGTTAAGTTGTGGGTTCAATATTAATTTGAGGGAATGATTATATTTCAACTTATTTAATTTTCTTGTTCTTATAAAGTTTTCTGCGCTTTACACATGTTTTTCACGTTAAATTCGTTATAGGAGTAAGAAAGAAAAATATTTAATATTTTATTTCCCGACATCGAATCGAACCCACAGCCGACGTGTTTACAAACGCACAATTTGTGAATGGAATTAAATGGAGTTACTTAACCCTAGGTTCCCTGAGGTTACCATGCTATATAATATAAAAACTGTTTAGGTTCATAGAACTTTAACTATAAATATTAAACAATGTTAAGCAATCTATTTCTCAACAGCACACGATCAGTTTACAGCGGTCGTACACCACATAAGATATTTGATACTTTTTGTATGCCTCTTAATTAGATATTTTTATATCGCTAAAAGTATTATTTGCATATATATAATTAAAAAACATACATTGCTTTGATATAAATAATTAAATAAATTCAAGCCTGTCGTGGCGCACGGGCACAAACATGTGATTGTAGTGAGCGCGACAGCTTGTGGATTCGTTCTCCACTTAAGGAATTAAAATAATTAATATTTTCATTTCTTCGCTCTGGTAACAAGGCATAGCGCGGCGTTGAGATTCGCCCCTCAACGAAAGTGTCTCAATGGGAACGGAGTATCTTAACACTAGGTTCCCAAGTTCTCTGCCTACTCTGTGTTGTACGGGATACTGCGTAATGCTTAAAAACATAAATATATACATAAGTAATACAAGTTGGATCTGCGTCTTTCGAAATTCATTAACGTTTTTCTCAATGGGATAATTAAAATGCATTTTTTATTTACTTTTTATTATGTACGTAATTATCAGCTCGATTATTGCTTAAATGTCGCAATGTTGACAAAATTTCGAAATGTGTTTTGATCTCGAGGTCGTAGGTTTGGTTACTGGTTTTCTTATATACATACTATGAATAATATTCCATATGACGACGCCCGAATACAACAATTATGTACATACACTAGCGATATGCCCGCGGCTTTACCCGCTTGAATTATATTATTTTGTTTAGTTGACTTTTTTATTTAACTACTTAAGTATTAGATATAAATGTTTATTAAATAGTATGTATTATATCATTTATATCGTCAATTACTTTTTTATGTTAATAAAATTATCAGTTATAAGACAATTCATAAACGTACATACATATTTTAAGTTCAAACAGATTATATATTTTGGACCTTTTAACATTAATTCACGTTTTTCTTTTAACTTTTCGCTCATGAACGTCAGAAATACTAAGAGTGAATAACACATATTTAAATAAAATGAAAATTAAACTTATGATCTATAGCCAAATAAGTTTTTTTTTCAGTTTCACGCTGTATCCCGCACATGGCAGAGTAGGCAGAGGGGAACATTGGTGTTAAGACACTCCGTTCCCATCTATCTACCGACTTCCGCAGGAATAGCGTGTTGAGTGGCGGAAATCAACGCCGCGTTTTCTTTCGTTGCCAGAGCGAAGATATGACAATTATGAATATTTTATTTCTTCGAGTGAGAATCGAACTAACAGCCTGTAGCGTTAACAGTCACACGCTTGTACTCTTGCACCACGAAAGGCCTCATAAACTCACAATTTATTTTTGTTTCAGTCCTACCCATATTTTCTGCTGTTCATGATTATTGAACATATTGTTTTAAGACTCGAAGGCAAGAAAGGCATTCGTCTCAACGACGGTATAACAAGTATATCACATGGAATTATACAGGAATGTGGGAGGTAAGAAATACTTTGTTTATATGTAAATCATTTTTTTTCAGCTACTTGCTTTATCCAGTACGTCGTAGAATAAAAAAAGAATGTCAAGAATGTCAAGGAAATAAAGAATATCTCTTCTGATCAAATTTAAAATTTTACTTATTAAATACAACACTCTACACCAGATTTTGTCTGAAGAGATTATTGAAATCCTAAGTAATCTACATTTTCTTTTTGTTCGTATATTTATGGTTTATATTTGCAATTTATTGTCAAAAATCGCTTCCTAGCCAATAATAGTTAGAATTTATAATAAAGATACAATATTGCGTGCGACTTTAGATTAAAATAAATTTTAAGTATTTTTATTTCTTCGCTCTGCTGAGAAAAGCGCAGCGTTGAGTTCCACCACTCAACATGCAATGCCACAAATACGGCGAAAAAATGGAGAACGAGACTAAGTAGGTTAAGCTAGGTTCCCGTAGGTTCCATATGCCTATTATGCTCTGTGTGGCATGAAACTGAAATACTAAACTATTTTATACTCTTTGATAGTCAAATTAATTTAACAAATGGACTGTCAATAAGTAAATAATGTCGGGACATCGTTAAAGGCATCATTATTCAATATAATTTACCTGTCATTATTCATTATAGCTTACACTGGAATAATGATAGCAATGATGAAAGATAAAATTACTTTATACCTATAGACTATGTTTATAGAAACTTATTAAGTTTTTGTGTAACTATCATTACAAGTACTCATTAGAATGAGAGAATGACGTATATACATTAGAATACATATAGGAGTATGTCATTATTATGTTTTTTTATTTTACAAATATTATTTGTATTTTCTTCTGTTGAATGTTGAAAAGCGTGGCGTTAAGTTTCGCCATTAAAAAGTGTTAACACTAGCTTCCCTAGTACTTACTATGGCAGATTACTCTGCCAAGTGTGGGATTGTTGTAATACATAATGATGTACCTCTTACTTTAAAAATATAACACTATTCTGATAACATATTATATAACGAACGTATCGGGAACGTATTTGAAACGCCTCTTGGAAACCGTCCAAGTTTCTTGGCTAGCTTGGACAGCCTCCTAGGAGGTGGGGTTCCAATACAAATTAGTTAAAAATTTTACATATCTTCTAAATAAGTATACGACTTTCTTATTTTGTTTGCAAAAAGCAAATACACTTTCCAAAAACATGGCATTAATACCATTTTTTTTAACAGGCTAGTATGGAGAGGCGCAGAATCCTACCTTTATACATGGATATACGCCAACTACAGATTAATAGATCTACCTTGGGACAACACGCTCACGTGGTACGCGGCAGCTTTGGGCGTGGACTTCTGTTATTACTGGATGCATAGAGCTTGTCATGGTAAGGATTGAAAATTTTAGGATTTTATAATAAGGCAGAGCGTTCGACTGTATAATCAATAAAATATCTATCTAAACAATATAAGCTAAGATCCTGCTATTTTTGGCTAAAAGAATATCGCACTTTATATGAAGTATAATTTTACAGAAATCCACATCTTATGGGCACAGCATCAAGTTCATCACACATCTGAGGACTTCAACATGGGCGTCGGTATTCGGCAGTCCATTCTACAAGGCTGGTGTGGCTTTGTAAGTATATAATATATTAAATATATATTTATATTTATTGAGATATGCTTTAAATATTAGTTTAATTTTTTTTAGCTTCACGCTGTATCCCGCACGTTCCCTCTGCCTACCCTGCGTAGGCAGAGGGAACCCGGGAACCTAGTGTTAAGACACTTTGTTCCACTTCCGTTCCCCACTTTCCGACGAGTTTGAGGCATTGCGTGTTGAGTGGCGGAATTTAAAGCGCTTTGCCTTATTACCAGAGCGAAGGAATGAAACCTTAAATATTTAAATTGAAAATATTAAATATTTCCTCGACTGGTGATGGAACCCAGAACCTGTCGGTTACACTCATCCGCTTGTGCCGCTGCGCCTCACTGACCTTTAATTAAGGAACATTTTATAAATAATTTACTGTGCCCCTTTTAGTAACTGTTTTTGAACACATAAATATCATTTTTTGTCAGCGATTCTCAAATATAACATTGTAGGTAAAGGAACATGGGCACATAGTGTTAAGATAGTTCTTTCCTATAATACACTTCCGTTCTCCACTTTCCGTTGAATTGGGTATTTAGTTTAGAAACTCAATACTGTGCCTTACCTTGCCAAAGCGAAAAAAAATAAATATTTAATTTCTGAGATTGGGGATCGAACCCACAATCTGTCTTGCTTACAGACGCACGTTTGTCGCTCCTCAACTAACATATAATAAACACAATAGCACTAAAAGCTTATTTAAATGAAAAGCTCGACAGCTTTCACGTATTGCAGAGTTAAGCGCATCTGACGTTCTCGATAAGAAATTCTCAAAGGAAAATTACGCCCCAATTGGCTTCCATTCAAATAAACTTTTATGAAATGGATTGTTTTTTAATAGAATACTTTGTTCTCATATTACTGTGACTTACTTATACGTTCAACTATTGTAATGATTTTGAACGAATTTTTATATAGAAAAGTTTAAAATTGTACAAAAATAACTACTTCTTTAAATACATTTAGTTTATTTCATAGAAGTATTAGGTACAGAGTTTTAACAAAATGTATATTTAAGCCAATTAGAAGACAAATCGCGGCGTTTAGTTTCGCCATTTTATCACTCGTCTTAGAATTTTAATGAAAGCTAAGAGAGAGAGCAGAGTGTCATGACACTAGTATAAATATCAAAATATTATTCTGCACGTAACAAAAGAAAAATACTTTTTTTACAAGTAAATATATAATATTTTTTTAACGTAACACAATAATGCTAACTACTTAAATATCATAATACAAAAATGACAGAACAATTTTATACGTAAATGTATGAGACAAGTATTATTACAATCTATGGCAATAATCATAAGTTTTTATTGCTTTGAATCACATACTGAAAAGTATATGTGAAAGAATATATTTACATAATATTTGATTTAATTTTATTTTACTTAAATATATTGGGCATAATGGAGCAGTTTTACAGCGTCTGACTGTTAACGCGTTGGTATTGGGTTCGAGCCCTGCTGATGTAAGAAATTATTTTCATTTGTTTCTTTGAGTGATGAGTTCCGCCGTAAAGCAATTTTTTTATATTTATATGTTAACCTCTTTAATAATTTATTTACCAACAGATTTTCTACCTGCCGCTAGCCGTAGCGATCCCTCCCGCTCAGTTCATCATGCATCATCAGTTCAGCTACCTCTACATGTTTTGGATACACACTGAAGCCATCAAAAGCTTAGGGCCTTTGGAGTACATTTTGAATACTCCAAGTCATCATAGAGTACATCATGGTAAGAATTTTCATTGTTTTCCAAAAAGGGTGAAAATGCTAAATATATATGTTTATAAAACATTTAATATTGACAAACACAAAATATAAAGAGAAATGTGTTAATATTTGATAGTGAAAACTGATACACAAACTCACACACTAACAGACAAATTCCGAATTCTACCAAACGCCTTAAATATATTTACCGTGTACAGCTCAGCGATCAGTTATAATTTGATTATATGTATAGATAAAGATACATACAAATGTTTGATCATCGCATATTTTGTATATTGAAATCGCTACGAAGGCTCAGTTGTGTCTACAATGCGTGAAATTAAAATGATGAGCGGATTTATTATGCCTACCCTGCTATAAGGAGAAAATCAAGCTTTTATTTTGTATACTTGAAACATATTTATTTTGCGTACAAATATTTCACAATAAATAAATTCATCAATATTTTCATTATGATTAATTTTTATATATATATATATATATATATATATATATATATATATATATATATATATATATATATATATATATATATATATATATATATATATATATATATAATATATATATATATATATATATATATATATATATATATATATATATATATATATATATATATATATATATATATATATATTTTTTGTGATATTAGATTACATTAGAAAGTTTTCTTTAATTCAATGTTTTTTTCCTACGTAGTATGTACCAAGGTATTAGAAAGAAACTTTATCTGGGAAAATATTCAGTCTTCCATTTTCTTTTAATTGCTATTTTTAATTTAACGATTTAACCTCTCACTTTGCTATAAGAAAGCTTTACGCTATAATCGTTACATTGTGTTTTCCTAATGAACCTTTTTGATTTGATTTTCTCTAATTAATATTATAAGCGTTCTAAGACAATTGATTTTTGATCGTAAGCTTCTAGTTATAATTCTGAATACCCCAAAAGGATTCTCGTGATTGTAAATAATGTCTCGACACACATTCGAGAAAACCAAATATTTAATATTTTCATTTCTACGGGCAATTATAAGGCAAAACGCGGCGGCCGCCAAAATTCGGCAGAAAGCATGAATGCATGGGAACCTAATGTCTTAACATTAGGTTCCCAAGTTCCCTTTACCTACCCTGGCATGTGCGGGATATATATTATCCAATATAAACACATAAAGCTATACACGGCTAAAGTTCAAACCAAATTTTATTGTTATGACCGAAATCCACAGTAAATATTTAGCGCTATGAGGTGTGGTTAATAGTCACTAAAACGCTACGTTGGTTTACATGTACAGTAACACGATATATAGAATGATTGTATTAATAGTTCTATATATTTTAACTACTTTGGTCCAGTGGGTGTTATAGATTCGATGTTTTTTTTTATTCAGCTTATCACGCTCTATCCCGCACGTAGCAGGGTAGGTAGAGGAAACTTAGGAACACAGTGTTGATACACTCTGATCCATTCGACTACTTTTCGTCGAAATTGAGACATTGCGCGTTGAGTGGCGGAACTCAACGCCACGATTTGCCTTGTCACCAGAGTGGAAAATGAATACATCCAATATTTCATTTGAAAATATTAAATATATCGTTTTCTCGAGTGGGGTTCAAAGTTCCCTTTATAACTTGTCCATGACAGTTCATTCTCTTATATTAAATATATAAGCTTATATTAAATTTGTAAATTTACACATAAATTATATATTTTTTTACCTTCACGCTGTATTTTGAAAGAGAAAATTCAGTACCGATACTGAGTTTTAAAATTATGTATTGAGTGGAATCTCAATGTCATACTTGAAAAGAATTGAATCTGCAACCAAATTGTTAATAAATACTCACTTTTGTTTGTAATATTTTTTGTATTTATTTCTCTCTCAGCGTCACGCTGTATCCCGCACGAGGCAGGGTATACAGAGGGAAGCCGGAAACCTAGTGTTAAGACATTCCTTTCCACTTCCGTTCCCCACTTTCCGGCGAATTTGAGGCATTGCGTGCTGAGTGGCGGAACTCAACGCCGCGCTTTATATATATATATATATTTGTATTTATTTGAAAATTCTATTACAGGTAGCAATAAATACTGCTTAGACGTGAATTACGGTGGCGTTCTTATCATATGGGACAGGTTGTTTGGCACCTTCCGCCCCGAGACTGATAAAATTGAAATAGTATACGGCCTCATTTACAATCAACCGTCTTTCAATCCTATGTACCTACAGGTAAGATGGTTTACTGAATATTTATTATACAATTTCCTTAAGATTTTCTTTTCATATATTTTTTTTATATTAAAGTGTATATTTTGGTAGGTATTTTTAACCTTTGTATGTCTGAGTATATCGGTGACAACGTAGCTCCTGTAGAATTAACAAAATGTTTGATAAAAATTGGATTACCAGAGCCAGATAGCCAGTAGCCAGAAGCACTTTGCCAAGATAAGAAAGTGATATTTTAGGCATTTTGAAATTTTGAATATTGTAAGAACAGGTTTATAATGTAGATTCAATTGCAGTATTTAACTAAGTAAATGGATGATTTAGATACAAATAATTTCTTTTTTTTTGTACATATTGAATAAAATATTTTGCGAGAAAATTATCTTTTACTGCAATATACAATGACTATAAAATATTATAATTTTTCTATTGTCTTTTTTCCTACAGTTATTCTACACGAGATACGTTATAGAAAAATTCCGTCGCCTCCAAACTATGAGTGACAAAGTGAAAGCAATTGTATGGGGCCCGAGTTGGGAACCAGGAACGCCTAGGCTTGGCGAAGAAGATATGAAAGTAGATGTAAGTTCCTTTGGCTTAATATTAAAAAGTTATGAAACTGCAAAAACATTTCGTTTTTAATTCTAAAAGTACTAAAGAGTAACACAAGACTCAGTATGCCTTTTTGTGGTGACCTCTACATCTTTTGGTAGTTTGATAGGTATATCAATTGCTTAACGACACTCATTGTGGCAACTTATACAAAAATCACTATAAATATTATAATTTCTCTCTCAGCTTCACGCTGTATCCCGCACGAGGCAGGGTAGGCAGAGAGAACCCGGAAACCTAGTGTTAAGACACTCTGTTCCACTTCCGTTTCCCATTTTCCGCCGAATTTGAGGCATTGCGTATTGAGTGGCGGAACTCAACGCCGCGCTTTGCCTTATCACCAGAGCATAATATTATAATGACTTTGCTAAAAACTAAAATAAAACATATTTCCTAAAATAAAACATTCTAGATATGTATTAGTATCGACTAAATATATTATATATTATTTTTAGCGCTTTATTCCACATATAGCAAGGCAGGCAGAGAGAAACTGGGAACCTAGTGTTCAGACACTCTGATCTCATTAAGACACTGACATTTCTCAATTCCTGAATATCTCTGCATTCGAGGGTAAAACGGAGTGTTCTGAGACTATCTTCCAACTACTTTGCTATATTAATATTTGATATATTAATTCAGGATATAGTTTAAAGCTGACAAAAGTAATATTCATATTATATCAGTCAGTCCCAATCAGAAAACACAGTGTTGTTATTTTTATTTTCATTCCAGTCCTCGAAAAGAACATAACTTTTTTGAAAATGTATCTTGTATATTCGTTATTATTGTAAGATAAGTTATTATAAAAATGTATATGTATATATATTTGAGGCCTCTTTTGGCGCAGCGGCACAAGCGTGTGACTGTAACCGATAGGTTATTGGTTCGATCCTACTCGAGGAAATTAAGTATTGAATATTTTCAATCTCAATATTAATGTTTCCTTTCTTCGCTCTGGTAAAAAACGACGTTGAGTTCTGCCTCTCAAAACGAAATGCCTTAAATTCGGCAGAAAATAAGAACGGAAGTAGAACGGGGTGTTTTAACATTAGGTTCCCGGGTTCCCATAGCTGTCAATAGTAAATTAAGAAAACCCGATAACATATAAACATCTAATTAAATAAATCACATTTAATTATAGGTGGAGAATCGTGACAAGTACGACGTGTTCCTTCCCACTTGGTGCAATGTGTACGTGGTGTTGCATTACGCGGTAGTTTTGTACGGCTTCTTCGAGCTCGCCTCCAGATATATGGTAAATGATACTTCCGCTGATTGTTATTATAATTTATCATTAGTATTGTATTCAATTTTACTATGGAATTCAGATCAGATAATTTAGATATTTTTAGATATAACTAAGGCAAAGCAAGGCGTTGAGTTCCGCCACTCAATACGCAATGTCTTAAATTTAACGGAAAGTGGAGTATATAAAAATTAGTTATCGCCCAGCAAAAGTATAATTTAGTATATGTTCAATAAACAGAATGAATTTTAAAACCAATTTTCTATATTCAGTAATTCGCTTTTAGGCAATTATTACAAGGTACGTTCTTAGCTACAAAAATTAATTAAACAGTACGATTATACACAAACCATTTCGGACTAAGAAAATTGAGAATATCGTTTTGCATACCAAATATTTGTTTTTGCCTCGTTTTCATTTTAATTCTATGTTTCACAGTAACAAAATATTTTCTGTTATAAGTTAATATTTTACTTATGTTTTATTTATAAATAATAATGAGATCGGTTATGACGTGGGGGCAGCAAGTATACAACAGCGCGACATGTTGTCGGTTTGATTCCCGTTCTTGGAAACTAAATATTGAGGCCTGTCGTGGCGCAGTGGAACAAGCGTGTGACTGTAACTGACAGGTTGTGGGTTCAATCCCCTCTCGAAGAAATGAAATATTTAATATTTTCAATTTAAATATTTTAATGTTTTCATTTCTTCGCTCTGGTACAAGGCAAAACGTGGCGTTGAATTCCGCCACTCAACACGCAATGCCTCAAATTTGGCGGAAAGTGGGGAACGGAAGTGGAACGGAGTGTCTTAACACTAGGTTTCCAAGGTTCCTTCTGCCTACCCTGCCTTGTGCGGGATACAGCGTGAAGCTGAGTAAATATGAAATATTAATATTTAATATATAATCTTCTCGAACCAAAGAAAAAGTGTGGCGTTGAGTCCTGACACACACACGTTCTAATACATTCATTCTCGTTTCTAGAGAATTTATTTTTAATTTCACGTCCATTTATTCAGTCCGCTAGTTAGAATCAAAGGTATGTTTACAGTCACAACAAACTCTAAAAAGAATTTTATTATATATATTATATATAGTATATGTATGCACAAAAATAGCTGTACTACTACTTCGTAATTATTGAAAACTCAGTACATGAAATATTTTAAAAAGCTCACGATACGAATGTATCATTAAAAGTTTCTCATTATTCCGATTTCTGGTGTGAATCTCTAATTGACCAAGTTATAATGAATTTAAAAATTTTATGATAAAAGTTGGTTCTCATAGCTATGGTTTGTCAACGTTTATAGCTCGTTGTATTAACGTTTGACAATTTTAATATTATCTACTTTTTGAGGCCAGTCGTGGTGCAGCGAGAGATTATAAATGCAATATGGATTTCAATTTCCACACACTTTTCTCGTTCTGGCCTCCAGACAAAGCGGCGTTGAGTTGCGTTAAGTCTTAAGTGGGTTTAACGCAACTCTGCGTTGAGTTGCGTTAAACCAATGGAAGGAAGGAAGCCTTAACTGTCTTAACAATAAATTTTCAAGTTGCCTTGCCATGTGCAGAATACAGTGTGAAACTGAAAAATATGTATAAGTACCACCCAACCCACAAAATAAATTATATATTAATCGTTCTTTTTTATTTTCAGGGCATGACACCGATTTCAGTCATCATTTTCGTATTCTACGTCATCGCTTCACTTACCGTCATAGGAATGATATTCGACAATTCGAAATATGCTCCCTTACTGGAAGTTTTAAGGTGTTCCGCTTTAGCCTTCCTTACACGGACACTCGCTACAAGTCCCAGTATAACTATACTGCAAATATTCTATGTTATATCAGCAATGTTCTGGTGTCTCCATACGTTGAAATTACTTGAGATTAAGAAGAAAGTGGAATGAACCAAAGTTTTGCGTCTTGTACCGGAGAAAGCTCAATTTTTGGGAGCTTTTTTTTTCATGTTTATGTTTGATATTGTTTTGTTTGAAAATAAGATTTATTGTTAGGCAGCTTTCTATAAGTTTGCATTTAAATAGTGTATGTTTATAATAATAAGGATCTTTTTGAAAATTTACAATTAATTTTCAAATTTCCAATTTTATTACGATTTTTCGAATATTTTGCTCAAATTATGGTTTTTATATTAAAATTTTATATATTTTAGTATCGTGTGTATGTATAAGTGGTAGGTGATAAAATTTTCACTTGAGAATATAAATAGCAGAAATGGATTTGTAACAAATCACTAGCTTCTGTCTTCTTACAAAACCATTACTCATAATTATAGTAATATACAATTTTTGTTGACTAATCTTAAAAAATACCAACCAAATGTTGGTGAGACAATGAATTAACTGCAATTTAAAAAAAATATGTATATTACACGAATACTGTAATATTACAAAAAGTGCAAATACGTCATTGTTGCATCAAATTAGCCTGATAATATTTCCTTACAGTACATTTAGGACGTGAACTTATTAAGTACTTTTCAATAGAATATAAGTTATATAATAAAGAAAATAATATTTTGTCGCTCATTCTTTATATTTTCGCAAAATCAAATGAATAGATAACGACAACGTAAATTTTAGATGTGCTAAATAGATCTTATGATTTCACGATAAGCCAGTAATAATGTAGATTTAAGGTTATTTAGTATTCAGAAGTGCCAAATGTCTCGTTTAATATAGAAATATTGTTTGTAATTCTAATATACGATAATGTTACTGCCAAATATGTACATAATTAGTTATTTGAATAATAAAATGGTTGCCTTAAATTTTATGTGATGTTCTTATTTATTTTTTTCTTTGTACCTATCAACGTTTTTATTGACTAGCGAATGCTTTGACTTTGCTCATAACAAGTATGTAAGTAATAGAAGCAACGTCATTTGGGGTTTCCATTGAATCGGTAAGATAAATTATTATTTAATAAACAAAATCAATTGTTTATCATTTTCTAGCTCTTTATATTATAAATTATTTATTGAGGCCTATCGTGGCGCAGCGACACAAGCGTAAGACTGTAACCGTCAGGTTTTGGGTTCGATCTCCAGTCGAGGAAATGAAATATTTAATATTTTCAATTTAAATATTTAATGTTTCATTTCTTCGCTCTAAAGATAAGGCAAAAGCGCGCCTTTAAATTTCGCCAATCAATGCCTCAAATTTGGCGGAAAGTGGGGAACGGAAGTGGAACGGTGTGTCTTAACACTAGGTTCCCAAGTTCCCTCTGCCTACCCTGCTATGTGCGGTATACAGCGTGAAGCTGAGTTGAGTTGAGTTGTCATCATTTAATTATTGTTATTAATAAAATAGTGTAATTCAAGTGCAGTTCACACACTAAATGAAAATATACACTAAGCTCATTCTGCAAGAATCCAGGTCAGTACGAGAGGCTTTAGAGTTTGATATGATAATTATGTCAACTGACAGACGGATGCAACCTCAGTCTACCCGAGACCACGGATTACTGTACAGTGTTCGAAATGTCAGGCTTTTAAAATTGTTCATTATTTTATTTTTATTTTTTTTTTTCAGCTTCACGCTGTATCCCCGCACTAGGCAGGGTAGGCAGAGGGAACGGAAGTGAAGCCTAGTGTTATGACACTCCGTTCCCCACTTTCCGCCGAATTTGAGGCATTGCGTGTTGAGTGGCGGAACTCAACGCCGCGCTTTGCCTTATTACCAGAGCGAAGAAATGAAACATTAAATATTCAAATTGAAAATATTAAATATTTCATTTCCTCGACTGGGGATCGAACCCAGAACCTGTCGGTTACAGTCACACTCTTGTGCCGCTGCGCCACGACAGGCCTCATTAAATTTGTTTCATTTAAAATGTATAATAATCGCGAATATCAAATATCTCATAATACTTTTTGTTTCATATAACTGATTTTTTTGAAAACCTAAGTAAATAAATGGTGACAGAACAAACCTCTCAATTCGCTAACTCAATTTCTTAAGTAATCTAATTGGTTGGTTCATTATAAAGCTTGCTACGTGAGTTTTCTTGATAAAATTTGAAGATTCAATTTAGTTTCCTTAAAGAGGTAATATAACTTTAAATGTAGCAGCGGCACAACTGTGTGACTGTAACCGACAGATTCTGGGTTCGATCCCCAGTCGAGGAAATGAAATATTTAATATTTTTAATTTAAATATTTAATGTTTCATTTCTTTGCTCTGGTAATAAGGCAAAGCGCAGCGTTGAGTTCTGACAATCAACACGCAATGCCTCAAATTCTGCGTAAAGTGGGCAAGGGAAGTGGAACGGAGTGTCTTAACACTAGGTTCCCGGGTTCCCTGTGTGCCTACCCTGCCTCGTGCGTGATACAGTGTGAAGCTATATATGTGTCTCTTTAGAAATATTTTATACTAAAGCGTGTGAGTTTAACCGCGACAGGTTGTGGGTATATATAAGGTATAATATTTTGAAACTCCGAACGGAAGTAAACATCACTCTCTCTCTCCCAGCTTCACGCTATATCATGCGCCATATACATGGCAGGGTAGGCAGCGGGAACTTGGGAACCTAGTGTCAATACACTCTGTTCCACTTCCGTTCCTCACTTTCTACCAGATTTGAGGCATTGATCGTTGAGTGGCGGAACTTAACACCGCACTTTTGCCTTGCTATAAAAGCGAAAAATAAACATTACATTTTTATATTTTGCTTCAAATATATATTTTTTTTCTCGTCAATTAAATTGTTTTTTAAGTTAATAATAAGAAAAACAATTTTATACATTACCAACATTCTTTTTTTTTTTTGAGGCATTGCGTGTTGAGTGGCGGAACTCAACGCTGCACTTTGCCTTATTACCAGAGCGAAGAAATGAAACATTAAATATTTAAATTGAAAATATTAAATATTTCATTTCCTCGACTGGGGATCGAACCCAGAACCTGTCGGTTACAGTCACACTCTTGCGCCACAACAGGCCTACATTACTTTCATATTACATAAAGAAAGTAAAAGACCGGCCTAGTATAAGTCACATTCGCGCATATTAAATTCCGTACTTTTATCAATAAAAACGTTGTTTGGGAGCAAACTCTCTTTAATTTATTGTTTTTTTTTAGTATTTTTTGTATATATTTATTGTTCTAACAAAAATATATAATCTGTGATTATTTCACCTATCAAACTATTACCGTTCATAAAATACAGCCTGGTGACCGACCGACAGACACGCATAGGAACAGCGGATTCTTAGTAATAAAGTTCTGTTTCACCTTTTGTATGAGACCATCAAAAAACCAAATGAGAATCGACTGATAACTATCGTTTAAACAATCAAACATCACCACTGCATCATGAAAGCTTTTCTACATTTATAAGAGAATTTTCCTTACACATAATCTTATCTGAATAATTAGAGCCTTAAATATAAATATTAAATTAACGACTTTGAGAAATTACAACATATTATAATTACTTCGAGTCGTACCACAAAATTTCTCGGAACGCACTTAATTATTACTTTATGACGAAGTGAAAACACTTTATGTATTTTGGTGTTCTCCATTAGAGGAAGGGATTTTCCAAATAAGCGTGTGTTGCTAATTAGTTATTCATTTAATAAAGTTAACATGAAAATTTTTCAGTAGCTTGATAAGAACGTATGGCTTAGTAGTCATTGAGCTCGGACAGTTTTCTAGGAACACGGGTTCAAATCCCATTACGTTGCAATTTTTATATGTTTTCTTTTAAAAACTTAAAGAAATGACCTTAAAAGTTTGATCTGATTAATATCGCATTGTATTAGTCTTATGGCATTCTTTAATAGTTAATAAAAAAAAAATGCTATATCTCGTACTTAGCAGGTTAGGTTAGACTTATTATTTAGACAAAACACTGCGTCACCCATTTTCCACACAGAAAAAATAAAAAATTACGTGTTAGTTGGCGATTAACGCCGTATTTTAAATAGTTACCATAGCGAAGGAGTGTACATAAATTAAGCCTCAGAGTTGATGTCGAACAAATTGTCTTTGTGTTTTTGTGTAAGTGTTCAATATGACTTTCCTCGTATATATATACGAGGAAAGTCAAATTGAACACTTACACAAAATCATTTTTCTTATTTCAAAAATAGGAAAGCTCTGTTATTAGAAAGCCATACTAATATTATTTTTGAAATACAACGCTTAAATCTTTGTTTCCTGTATTTTTTCCTTATTTGCCTTGATGTATTTAAATAATATGAATATACACACATTCAGCGAATAAAATTCGAATCCCCTCCCAGCTCAATCAGATACTGTTTAATACTACGGTGATACCTAAAAGCAATATGCCGTCATAAAACAGTTGTCTACGCAACAAGCTAAGTAATTTGTTATTATAACTATAAATGTATGTATGTATTCGATTCACAATACTTAAATAAAGTAAAATGGACACCTTTTTGGCTCCACGCTATATCAAGAAGCCCAAGGCATAAGTTCCCAACTTGGGAACTTATTCTTAAGTTACTAAGTTCCTTTTCTCACTTCTCTATAAATTGGAGGCATAGTGTGTTGACTGGTGACACTTAGTTGCGCCTTTCCTTGTTACTAGAGGGAAGAAATGAATATATCAAATATTTCAATTCCTCGAGTGGAAACCGAACCCATAACCTATGGCGGTATATTCGCATACTTAAGCCCCTGCACCATAAAAGGCAATTTGTTGTTGAAATATTTTGAAAATAAACTTACTCCTACGATATTATAGGAAAGTTGAAATATCAGCGTAAGGGAAAACGCTATGGTATAAAATGTAATTATCCACGGTTAAAATATATTTTTGGTAACATTGTAGACGACGAGCTCATAATTTACTTTGAATTATTAATTTACACTACAATTTTCATACGTTTTGGTATATAATATGTATGTATGGTAGTAATATATGCATAAAGATTAAAGTTAACAGTCGTGGCACACGGGCACGATACGTAAGCATCACAGCGGTTGTAGGTGTATTTAATATTTGTATTTTCTCTGGTGACGAGGCAAAACGAGTTTGTGAGTTACTCATCACAGCACTTAACGCTTCTAAAACTCTGTGAAAAGTAGAGAATAAAAGTATTAGACGGAAATGGAGTAATATGTCACTCGATTCCTTTTGCTTAATCTGCTATGCCCTGTACTTACATTACAGCATAAAGCTACTAAAAACACGTAAGGAAAATCATCTAGATATAGTGTCATATAGAAATTGAGTATTCAAATGTCTTTAAAAGAAGTCATATTTCCATATTTATATTTTGTTTTTACAGATTTATTCCCGTATATAGCAAGTTTGGCAGAGTGAAAATAGTACTGAGACAATGTGTCTACTTTATTCTGGCCAAACTTCGAGACATTGCTCGTTGTGTGGCGGAACTTAACGCCGCCACATGTCTTGTAACCGTATGAGTAGAACCACGACTGTCATTGACATTCAGATAAAAAATGTACTATTTTCGTTCTATTCTTTCAATTAATAAACACCAAAAGAATTATTTATTTTCAATTAAATTTGGTTTTTTATATTTATCCCTAGGCAGGAATGCGAATTTATTTCGTTAACATTGTTTTTTTTTTTTTAAGAAATCGCGATATTTATAGACAGCTCAGAATTATCTCAAGATTTAGCGACGTTTGTTCTACGTCCGTGGAACGTAAATGCGATAAATTTTGACTCAATGTTGTAAAAATTGATACACTTTTGGAGTATAATTTGCAAAAAATCGTTCTGATTTTTGTTTTTATCAAAAAAATTATAAGAAAATTTCTCTTTAAGTACTAAGTTCGTTACGTTAGTTGTCTATTGGTATTTCTACGGGATGATTTTCATGAAGCCACATCGGCTTAAATTCAATTAACTACTTAACTTTTATTTGTTCAGCTTCACACTGTATCCTGAATAAGGCAGAGAGTAGGCAGAGGAAACTCCGACAGGAATTTATCACATTGCGTGTTTGGCGAATCTCAACTCGACGGTTTTCCTTATTACAAGAGCGAAGAAACGAAAATATTACGTATTTCAATAGAAAATATTGAATATTTCACTTCTTGGAGTGGGGACGGAATCCAGAACCTCGTCGTTTATAAATCACACGCTTGTGCGCATCACACGCTGTCATAGACAAATACAAGTGTATACATCAACCTACTTCTAATACCCGACTCAAAAAGATGGGTGTTTTAAGTATGACACGTTTGTCTGTCTGTGCACCGTAGCCTAAATAAGGGAACAGATTCATGTGCAGTTGTTTTTATTCAAAAGCCCTGTTCATCAGATATAATACACGCAAAACTTATAAGCGATGTGGGAGTTACAAGCACAAGGCCAAGATGATTTTTTTGTTTTTAGCTTCACGCTGTATCCCGCAAGAGGCAGGGTAGGCAAAGGGAACTTGGGAACCTAGTGGAAAGATACTCCGTTCCACTTCCGTTCCCCACTTTCCGCCGAATTTGAGACATTGCGTGTGGAGTGGCGGAACTCAACGCCGCGCTTTTGCCTTATTACCAGAGCGAAGAAATAAAACATTAAATATTTAAATTGAAAATATTAAATATTTCACTTCCTCGACTGGGGATCGAACCCAGAACCTGTCGGTTACAGTCACACTCTTGTGCCGCTGCGCCACGACAGGCCTCCAAGATGATGCAGTGATCTTTTAGGCTATGATAATTTTATTACCAGCACGACATAAAGAGAATAGTTAAAATATGAGTCATATTTTATTATATTGTAAAATAAATATGAAATATCCACAAATCGTTATATCAGAGTGGAACACAAAATAATATTTCATATTCAATGAACAGAATCATAATATGAAAGCGGTGTTCGCGTATTTGATTAAACGTGATGAAATTTCAATAAATTTCAACGATTTACTGGACGATTGCTTCCGGTGGTTAATTGCATTTTGTAGTTTGTACATGCTTAACGTTATAATATAGTTATGAATAAAGAAAATTTGTGTAAATCTTTATAGCGGGATAGTATATGATTGTAACGTGTTAGTCATTGGTTCGATTCCCTGTCAGTGGATGGTGATATATGTTTATTATTATTTCAACGTGGAAGACAGAGTGCGGCGTTCAGTTCCACCATTCAACATTGAACCTTTCAAAAATAAATTGTGAATTACTCCTAAACAGAGTCTTTACGATTATTTCTTCTGCTATGCAGATAAAAATTATTACTATCATAAATACTAATAAAAATATATATATATTTTAGTTGGTAGCCGATTTTTATTCTTATGTTATTTACGAAAACAGATAAAATAGGGTGTTTATCTCCACTCAACATCCCGCAATCATTCCAATTCAAGCGGAAACTCAATAAGATTTATCTTTAAAAAAAATTAACTAGCGTGTATCAGTCCTAACAGGTAATATGCTTTATAATCTATTTGAGTACTTAATATATACTGAATATGTTGTCTGAAATTGAAAGAATGTACAAATATTGTTTTATTTTCTTTTCCTCAATTTGTATTTCACATAAATATTATTCGTATTTTTTATTTTATATCACATATATGACATTTTATGTAGTCATTAGATACACGTTGGCAGCAAAGTAAGAAAATAACCTCTTGCTCTTCTAGAGTGTCCCATTACATCGGACAATGGGTTAAATATAGAGCAGTGGCTGACCCTCGCTGGGATGAATAGCTGTCATTTATCACTAACCTTAATACAAATAACGTAAAAATTGCGGGAAATTGCATCTATATATTTTCTTTTTTTCTACTGTCAAGCGTTACCCATGTTTTGGTGAATTGTAGGCATTTAGTGTTGGCTGGCAGAACTCAACGCCGCGCTTTGCGTTGATGCCAAAGCGAATGGGGATCGAACCCAGAACCTGTCGGTTACAGTCACACGCTTGTGCCACTGCGCCACGACAGGCTTCATATTTACAAATTTATATGAAAAAGTAAAGCGCTTTTATATATATGAGAGTTTTTTCACTTAGCTGAGTGTCAATACACTTAATTCCTCTTTTTTTTTTTTTCATTTTCATATCAATTAGTGTTAAAATACGCCATTTCAGTGTCATAGTTTGTCTAACAGAAGAAGGAAATTAAAGTAATTCGATCTTTTAAACGTGTATCGAAGCCCACTCACTACGCGATGCGTGCTTATATTTTATTTTATATATATTAGTTGTACTCTTAATCTCAGATACCTAACATACTGTTTTTACTCTGTTATTTAAAAAAAAATGAAAAACAAAATAATTGATTGCATTGCGTATTGGTGGTAAAATATATTTAAGTACTGGTCGCTGTAAACTATTTTACACGAAAGAGAAGAAGTAAAATCCCGTGTTTGCCCGATCACGCACAAATTTCATATGGATTTATCTTACCACTTTTCTATACTTCTAAACAATCTACAACCCATATTTCGGCGTTATACGCCGCATAGTTTTCTCAGTAATGAAACAGCTTTATGTATATATAGCTTTAAATAATTAACCCCGACCAAGTTAGAACCTACAACCATCGTAAATGATACAGAACCAGGACAGACAACTCCAGTAAGAAAATAGCTCTCAAGAAACCAGACAAATATTAAAAGATTCACATTTATTAACAGCAAAGATTATCCTCTGAACAACGCGACAGATATTATAAGATTCATTAATTAACTTTCTCATAAAATATTGTTTGTTTTCATATTGGTGAGGTAATATTGGTACTCGTTTAAATGTTTTTTATATGAGATTAGCATTACAGGGTCAGTTTCGGATTTTTTTTTACATTCATGCTATAGAGCGACGTATTTCATACATATATGAGGTCATCATTACACATCGGTATAGCGAATGCCTGTAAACGCAACGATTATATGTAATAATGTCTTTGATTATCGATCGTTATATATTTTAAATGAAACACTTATCCAAATTAATCGTGTTGAATGGTAAACATTTTTAGGAAACCCGACGTTTCGAACACTTTACAGTAGCCCGTAGTCACAAGTAGACGGGTCTACACGTAACGGTCGATTAATCCGGTTAAAAGTGTTTCATTTAAAAGGTTATATGTAATTTTTGTCTATTGCAGAGGCACAAGCATGCAACGCGATGTGGTGGTGGGTTCGATGTCCATTTGAGGTAATGAATTATTAAATATTTAAACTTCTCACTCTGATAACAAAGCAAATTACAATATTAACACTAACTTGGCATGTCGTGGCTTAGCGGCACAAGAGTGTGACTGTAACCGACAGGTTCTGGGTTCGATCCCCAGTCGAGGAAATGAAATATTTAATATTTTCAATTTAAATATTTAATGTTTCTTTTCTTCGCTCTGGTAATAAGGCAAAGCGCGGCGTTGAGTTCCGCCACTCAACACGCATGCCTCAAATTCGGCGGAAAGTGGGGAACGGAAGTGGAACGGAGTGTCATAACACTAGGTTTCACTTCTGTTCCCTCTGCCTACCCTATCTAGTGCGGGATACAGCGTGAAGCTGAAAAAAAAAAAAAAAAACACTAACTTCCCAAATTATCTTTGTCTATCCTGGCATGTGCAGCTGAAAGAATAATCGTACAGATTGTCAAGTCCAACCACATATTAACAACCACTTCAACCAGACTACATAATTGAATTGGAATGTGTCGTTAGGGCAGAAAGTAATTTTTCATTAAGTAATAAACTCGGTGAGGTTTTACTTCGAATTTCCTAAATTACACAGAAATATCTATTTGATACGAATAAATACCTTATTGACAAACATAAAGAATCAAAATTGCATATCAAAATTCGATCCAAATTTAGACATAGTGAAACAATTTGAAGGGTTAACTTTATTAATAGATTTGTCGTGTATTTTGTCGTCATAGTTTTTGTTTATACAGAAGTTGTGTGTGTGTGATATTATATGCAATTAAATTTATTTATTGTTACGCAAATAGAAATATCTAATTGTACATTTAGCATTTAGCAAGGCATATGGAAGCGGCATATGCAGAGTTTCGTCACGTAGATCACAATGCCTCCACAATTTGCCGGAAAATAAAGAACGTATTTTAATAAGAACGGAGTGTCTTAACACTAAGTTCCCACGTTTTCTCTGCCTACACTACTATGTATCTCACATATACAGTGTGAAGCTCAATCTACCATATGTTCTTAGAATTTCATATTTCACGCAGTAATATTGCGATGGCTGTAATGTATCTGGGTCGAGCGTGATTCATTGGTATCATCATTGATAGGCTTCTGCAATCTACAGTAAGTATATCAAGATTCGGAGTAATCAGATTTTATGAAAACAAAGGAAAATTATTGTATTTCATCGTTATTTATTTCTTCAAATTGAGGTCAGGTTTTTGCGAAGTAAAACTTAATTCTGCCATTTTTTAACAAATTATAACATACTAAAGTATACTACTTCTGGTTTTGCTCCCGTATTCAAATAAAAAAGAACTAAAAAACTGTATACAGCACCTTTTATTAGTGCCTGAGCTAGCTGTGGCCTGAGATACAGTGGGTTACATTAAAACTATTAATGTGAACGATATAACTTACACTACACTCTGAGTGAGTGATAAGCAAACAAATTGGAAAATGTGGATCCTTAACTTTACTTTCCAGCTGTGGTGAGACAAAGCGAGTCGTTAAGTTCCGCTAATCTATACATTGCCTCGAAATCAGGTAAAAATCAGGTAAAAATGAAAACATACGAAATTTAACATTTTCATTTAACAGATCTTACAAATACAAATCCCAAAATTATTTAAAAACACGCAAAGCCTCAATGTAGGCGAAAAGCAGGAAACAAAACCGAGTGTCCTAACAGTAGGTTCCTAAGTTCCTCCTGTCTAGATTACTATGTGCAAGATAAGCTAAAAAAAATATTACATAAAAATAATGTTAAAATTATCCTCCTTATACCGTGCTACTGTTACAGCCATTTATTGCCGATAGACTTAATGATGACAATGGTTGCTGTCATCATCAGTCAGCAAACGTCCACTGCTGGACATAAGCCTCCCTAATGCGCCTCCAATACGGACGGTTCTGAGCTATCTGCGTCCATCAATGCGCTGCAACCCTTACTATGTCGTCGGTTCATCGAGTGCGCCTCAAGTGCCTTCCCGTTTGTGGTCTCCGTTCGAACCTTACGACCCCAACGGTTCGTTGAACTATGTGCCCATTCCCACTTCCACTTGCTAATACGCTGGGCTATGTCGGTGACTTTTGTTTTTCTACGGATCTCCTTATTTCTGTTTAATTACGTAGAGAAACACCTAGCACAGCCCTCTCCATAGCTCGTTGTGTGGCTTGAGCTTTCTTATGAGGCCCACAGTTAGAGACCACGTTTCAGTCCCATAACTGATAACTGGTAACACATACTGCTTGAAGACTTTTGACTTAAGGCACCGAGGTATTTTGGACGAGAAAATGTGATGAAATTTCCCGAACGCTGCCTAGCCGAGTTGGATTCGTCGATTGATCTCTATTTCAAAATTGGACTTATCTATTTGGACCACTTGACCTAGGTATATATAATTCTCGACAGAGACAGCTTTAAAAACAGAGTCCCCAACGGTTATAGAAGTGGGCTCATCATGGACATTCGACATGACCTTCGTCTTGTCCATATTCATTTTAAGGTCCTCCTGTTGGAGGCCTTGGAGCATATCATAGGCAAATCGAAGGTGAGTGATGTACTCACCGTTAATATTGATGCCAATTTATTTCCATTCAAGAAGTTTAAAGACTTCTTCTCGCACGAGGGAAAACAGTTTCTAAGATATAACGTCTTCCTGTCTTACCTACACTTTGATATATCGATAGTATATATATGCAGAAACGAATCGGCTCATGGAGCACATGCAATCGGCTATTGACGATGCGCTCTCACATTTATACTTGGCGATTTTAATGCACATAATGCCAGTTGGCTCGGTTCACGCACCACCGACCACGCGGGGAGAGCTGTATTCGACCTTGCTATGGCGAATGGATTGTCCCGATTGGTTGAGTCGCCTACGCGAATCCCGGACGTGGACAACCACAACGCCTCCTTACTGGACCTTCTGCTGACTTCACATCCAGAACAATACCAGGTTGTTGTCGATGCCCCCCTAGGGTCTTCTGACCACTGCCTGGTACGGAGTGCTGTGCCTATTAACCGCGTCAGGCGCAGAACATCAGCGACTCGTCGTGTCTGGCACTACAAGTCAGCAGATTGGGATGAGATGCGCACATTTTACTCATCTTATCCCTGGGGGCCGGTTTGCTTCTCTTCTGATGATCCTAGTGCTTGTGCCGCTGCTGTTGCCGACGTGGTTCTGCAGGGTATGGAACATTACATTCCTAGCTCTGTAGTGCCAATCGGTGGCAAGTCACAGCCTTGGTTTGATACGTCTTGCAAACTTGCTGCTTCTGGCAAGCGCGAGGCATATCGAATCTGGGCCAAGGCACTTGTCACTAAGGATCCAAAGGTGAAAACCTTAAAAAGAAAGTACAACCGTGCCTCTAGGTACTTTAAGTGGCAAATTGCCAGAGCAAGGTCCGAGCACATCGCTAAAATCGGCGAGAAGCTTGAGAGTTACCCGTCGGGAACTCGCCAGTTTTGGGCCCTCTCAAAGGCTGCACTAAACAACTTTAACCAGCCTTCGCTTCCGCCGCTGCGCACGGAGAATGACATCTTGGTCCATACGGCGAAAGAGAAAGCCGATCTTCTGGGCGCTCTCTTTGCCTCAAACTCGACTATGGATGACCAAGGAGCAACGCCGCCAACCATCCCGTGGTGTTGGAGCTCAATGCATGACGTTCAAATCAGCCGGAAAGCTGTTAGGCGAGCTCTATCTTCCTTGGACATCCACAAGTCGAGTGGGCCAGATGGCATCTCTCCTCTTGTGCTCCGTTCATGTGCTCCTGAGCTGACTCCGGTGCTAACGCGTCTCTTTCGGCACTCTTACTCAGTCGGCGTAGTCCCAGATTCGTGGAAGAGCGCTCTTATCCACCCGATCCCGAAAAAAGGCGATGGCTCCGATCCAACTAACTACAGGCCTATTGCTATCCTCCCTCCCTGCTCTCCAAAGTTATGGAGAGCTTAATCAATAGCCAGCTCTTGGTTTATCTAGAGGATCATCGATTGATTAACGACCGCCAATATGGCTTTCGTCAGGGTCGCTCAACCGGTGATCTTCTGGTTTACCTAACCCACCGCTGGGCTGCGGCTATTGATCGCAGGATTGATAGGAGAGGGCCTGGCAGTTAGTCTGGACATGGCGAAAGCCTTCGATCGTGTGTGGCATGGGGCGCTCCTTGCGAAACTTCCATCTTACGGGCTTCCCGAGAATTTATGCAAGTGGATCGCTAGCTTTCTCACTGGGCGCAGCATCAAGGTCGCTGTCGACGGTTTTTGCTCTGGATTCATGCCCGTGAACGCTGGCGTCCCCCAAGGCTGCGTGCTGTCCCCTACGCTATTTCTTCTGCATATCAATGATATGTTGGAGGACTCTAACATACATTGTTATGCGGATGATAGTACTGTGGACGCTGTATACTCCGGCCGTGTAAGTCTTTCTCGGGAAAACGTCGACCAGTGCCGAAATCAACTTGTGTCTTCCGTTGAGGCATCCCTCAAGAATGTTTCCGTATGGGCTGAAAAGAACCTAGTTCAATTCAACCCCCGGAAGACACAAGTCTGCGCGTTAACCACTAAAAAAACCCCATTTGTCGTATCACCAGTTTTCAAGAACACTCCCCTTAAAGCCGCGCCCTGTATCAGTATATTGGGCCTCAGTTTTTCGAGCGACTACCAGTATCGCGATCATCTGGAAAGCAAGGCCAAGTTGGCCTCGAAGAAACTGGGGGTCATCAGCAGAGCGAGACAGTATTTCACGCCAAAACACCGTCTGGCCCTGTATAGGGCCCAGGTTCGGCCTCATATGGAATACTGTTCTCACCTCTGGGCTGGTGCACCCCATTATCAGCTTGAACCATTTGATCGTGTACAACGTAGAGCCGTTCCAATCGTTGGGGACCCAATGATCTGTGAGGGGCTTGACACTTTGGCTTTGCGTAGAGACGTATCTTCAGTGTACGTTCTCTACCGCATTTATCACGGGGAGTGTTTTGGAGAACTGTTTGACTTGATACCTGCCGCCGAATTTTCTAACCGCACCGTCCGCAACAAGTTTATATACCATCCACAACATCTGGATACGTGGCACTCTACTACTGTGCGGTTTCGTAGGAATTTCCTTCCACGCACCATTCATCTCTGGAACGGCCTATATTGGTCTGCAGCACTTCAATTGAGTGCTATCACCCGTTCCATGCTTCCGGTATCGTACCTTCTTCGAGCAGGACGGAAACGGAACGGAATTGAAGAGCTTCTAAAGAACTGTAAGTACCGGTTTTCCAGCCGCTTTCAGAAGCTCCGAAGTAATTCCGTCCTCACTCGGTGCCTTATTGTTCCTATGCTAATTCAGAGCCATCCTAATCTCGTATTGGCTGATGTTCGAAAGTTTTTGAGGTTTATCTTTACGTTGTGTAAAGAACTTTGACTCCACTTCATGGACATCTTTTCCTAATCAGAAAATATAATGTTTAAAACATATTTATAATTTCAATGAAAAAAAATTATAAAATTTTCCTTCTCAAATATTACATTTCATATACAAATCCCTGATTCCGTTTCATGACAAGACGTGGGTCAAATAATAGCTGAAAAATGTATTTTTTTTGTGAGAATAATAATAAATGTACACGAAATTCCATTTTAGCTGACAAACATTTTCTTTAATGCGGCGTCTGGCGATGTCACCTTATAATTATTTCCTTTAAATTATAAATAAATAATAATTTTATATAAGAACTTTGAGTATAATAATTGAAGTCATATATATATTTATATATATATATATATATATATATATATATATATATATATATATATATATATATATATATATATATATATATATATATATATATATATATATATATATATATATATATATATGTATATGTATATGTATATGTATATGTATATGTATATGTATATGTATATGTATATATCGCACACCTAGATCTAAAGAGGTATTAACTCAAAAAAGACCTTTTTTCAGAAAACACGAAAAACTGTTTTTTGTGTCCCTATGCACCGTAACAGCGTTTTGTTTATGTAGTAAGCTGAATTAATACATAAGACTTAGTATGTTGCAGTAGTGTAGTGTTTTATTTTGTCTTTGGTCTGAAAATTAGATTTTTAGAGTTAATTCCCTTTTGCTTAACAATATATGTATATTCGTTACACTAATTCGATTTGAGTCTGTGTCTGTGAATTAAGTTATAAGTTGATTCTCTTTTCAAGACTCACCATACAGTAAGAACACTATAAAATTTTGTATTATTTGCAATTAGTTCAAATGACAGAGTGTGACACTCTGTTGGTCATACCAACAGTAAGAGTATATTTAATGAATATTAGAAAGAAAAACTACAGACGTCAATCATTATTATTTATTTATAATTTATTATATTTAACATTAATCAGTCTTTTATAACCAAATGGGTCATCATTTTTAACAAAACGTAATTTAAGTACACAAAAACCTAGAATTTTTTTATGGACATCCGAATAAGTAAGCGCATAGGTAACAATAATCAGTATCTTTATTATATTTTATTTTTTAACAAAACATAATAGAAAAATATATAGAAAGCTAGAAAATTAAATAGAAAATGAAACTTTTAAATGCCCATCTGAATCATTACAATCACATTTGTCTAAAATCACAGTAATTAATAATCACCTGCAAACATATAAAAACTTAGGACGTAAGTACTTAGCAAATCATCTAGTAATCTACTAATAATGGCACATTAAATGATCATAATAAATCTTATAATATTTTGTACTGAGCAACTCTTATCTTATAATAAATTGCCCTTAATTATCATTACCACTTAGAATATTCTTATAATAGAGATCATAATAAGAATTTGGAATAACATTTTTATCAATCAAATCCTGTATGTCATTTTTTTTTGCATCCGATAATGGGATTTTTTGATTGTAGGCTTGTGTTAAGCCAAATGAAAAAATCGATTGATTTATAGCTACTGTAGTTCCTCTTGTGCGTGGGGCCTTCTTTGTCACACACGCTTTTCTATAAGCTTCTTCAGCAAATGATGTTTTATAGAAAAAAGAATCATGGTACTGTTTTTCAACTCTGAGTACCTTAATGTCATGCCACTTAATTTGTTTTTTTTCTTCATCTACATTAAAATTTGTTCCCCATGATTCCTGTAACGCTTTAACATCAATAAATTGATTGTAGGTCATTTCAATTACTTTGTAAGGTTTTCCAGTTTTTTTTGCTGTAGTTATTAAAGTTTTATATTGTTCTGGTATGTAGATTGGGCTAGATTGCAAGTATCTTTTGATTTGTTTTTCAATTACACTGTGTACGTTGTCTCCTTCATTTTGATAATGACCGCGTATTAAAAACTTGTGCGTTATTGACTTATCTGGCATCTTGTTGACGACATATGCATAGGTAGACAAGAGAAACTTATTTTTTGTTGGCCGCCACAATTATCCGAATAGAAAATGACGTCAATGTCTGTATTAGGGTGTTGAATTGTTGATAGGGTGTGATATATATATATATATACATATATATATATATATATATATATATATATACATATATATATATATATATATATATATATATATATATATATTATATATATATATATATATATATATATATATATATATATATATATATATATATATATATATTAGGTTATGTAAACAGTAAATATATATATATATATATATATATATATATATATATATATATATATATATATATATATATATATATATATATATATATATATATATATATATTAGGTTATGTAAACAGTAAAAGATCTTACCGGAGGGCATGTATGGAGAGAGAATTCGGCGAAATAAGTATGGTCTTAGCATTTGTTACTCAGTTCTTTTTTCCATTAGCGCCAAAGAGTTCAACTAAAAAAACAACCTGACTACCCTTCTATGTGCGGGATACAGCGTGAACTTAAAAACATAGTAAAGTAAGCAAAGGTTACCTATGCCCATTATAAAAAATATATTGAGACAATCCGTTTAAATTAAAATGCTTCCGGATCCTACTTTCACAGTTTACACTAGCACGCTTGTGCCACTGTACATTGACGGCCTTGAGCAAGTTGGTAATTCCTGCTTAGACCCTGTATATTATATATTTAATCTCTTAAGCTATATGTTATTTTTCTAAAATATTCATTTATTAAAAATTTAACCAAAACCTAATTACCTTTATATTTCAAAATAATTGGTCACTGGACGAGTCAGATTCGCTTTTTGCTGGGTTAAGTACATTTCAGTAATTTCATTTGAGTTTATAGCGTCGTATTAAGGTTATTCGAAATTGATTTTTCGATAAAACATTCTGAAGCACTTTTTTATATTATATTTTGATATACATAGAGTGGCAAAATTATACTAATTATTTAATTTCGTCTATTGGGAATCGAAGCGAAAATTTTGTGCTACTGTCCCTCTGTCTGGTCTAGTTAAATAAAACAGGATGTTGACATGAGAATACAAATCATATAATTTAAGACGTATAAGTCAAATTGACATCTTAGTTTACTTTAAGATTATCACTGTTCTTACCAAATTAAGTCTTGTATGTATTTTATTGTATTATTTATAACAGGAAAAAAGAACTTCTAATTCCAACTTTCATTATGAAAGTAAGATAGGCCATTAACATTTTTGTATATACCTATATTTTAATAAAACTCGTACACGTATTTTAATGAAACCTTGCAATGTTTAAAAAAGTTACGTTATAGTTTTGATGTTTAGGTAATGAAGGAATGCACTCTCACATCATAAATATGCTTTCTTTATCATATATTTTATCAGCTTTACGGTGTATACTGCATATGACAGTATGGGTTGAGGAAACTTGAATACTCAACAACTACTAGTGCTAAGATTTCCACTCTCGGTCCTATTATTAGCAAAATTTGGGGCATTGCATGTTGAGTGGCGGAACTCAACGCCGTGCCTTGCTTTGTTACTAAAACGAAGTAATAAAAATATTAATTATTAAATTTCCTCGAATGTGGAGGTCGCAGGTCGACTGCGAAAGTCGCACGCTTGTGCTTCTGCACTATGACAGACCTCATCTAGGTTATAATTTTGGAAAATAATATATATTTTTTTTTATTTTGTATATTTAAATAATAAACAACTTCTATTTATTTCAGACTATCCTACAATACCTTTATAATTAAGTTTGATAATGACGTTAAAAGTATATCCATTAAGTAATCTGATAAAAAAATATTCCGCGATGGCTCAAGACCTGATGTCCCTTTATTTTATTGAGACTCTTTACAGTCATTACTGATTGGTCACCGAAAGGTAGTTAGGAACAATCGTGAACACCCAATGGGACATAAAACCGATAGCGTTTGAAGTATGGCATCTTTCATTTTAGGCTGGTCACACACAAAAACTTTATAATATATCAAGTATTTATTTTATACATGTAAAAATCACACTGATGAATAATATAGGAACGGGATTTTCTATTTAATCGACGCTAATTTTTAAGTATAGATAGAACCTGACATACATTACATAAAGAATTGGGACATGATAAAAGATCTCACTGCTGGAAAATATTGGACTTTTTAAAATCTGTTTTACAGATCAACACAATTTGTGTGTATTCAAACATTTAGTTATTGTTATGTAAATTTGATTCAAAACCATTCTAATACTATATATTTTTAAAATTTTGCCATAGAAAGTTTTACAGATATCGTAATTTTGATCACAAGCGCTTTAAGCGCGGGACGACTATGCATCAATTCGAACAAAATGGCCGCCATAGATATGGGGATATATTTTAGCATATTACTCAGTGGATTTCAAACTTAACGGATAGATGAAGATAAGTGATTTATGAGCATGAGGATTTTCAGAACTGCCGCCGGCATCTCAATTTTTTTTGATTAAGGGGCAGTAAAAGTTAAAGTGCAAAGTTACTAGATACTTAGGACGGATACTTAGAATGTTAAAAAAGTTGTTTATTAAGAAATTTCTTATGATTAATGGAAGATATGTGAGAAGAACATTATTATTGATATAATATGTCAGTACAAGGATGCTGGAGCAATATGAACGGTGATTTATGCGGTCGATCGATATGAATGGAAAACATAAAGGCGCAGTGGTACAAAAAACTTTTGACAGTAATATGTCCTGGGCAGCACATATTAATGATATCAGCAAACGCATGCATTTCTCCTTTCATTCTCTTAAGCGTCTCCAATATTTCCTCCCTCACAAAACCAAAATTATGCTTGCGCAATCTCTTCTCCTCCCAATTCTTGACTACGCCGACGTCTGCTATATAGATGTGACCGAGGAGCTACTCAATAAGCTAGAGCGACTTCAAAACCTTGCCATACGTTTTATTTTTGGTCTACGTAAGTATGATCGCGTTTCCCAATTTCGAGCTCAGCTTAATTGGCTCCCAATCCGACTTCGCCGAGATATGCACATCCTTTCACTCTTATATAAAATTCTTAATTATCAATATTTCCCTTCCTATTTGCGTTCCCGTTTTACCGTACTCCCCCTCCCCTTACGTTCTAGGCGGTCTTGTGTCATACCGACGCTTGACGTACCGAAATGTAATACTAAATACATGCTAAAATCATTTACAGTTCATGCCGCATCATTATGGAACCAACTACCTAAGTCCATCCAGAAAAGCCCGTCCATTATTTCCTTTAGATCCAAATTAAAAAAATATTTTCTCTCAACTTTAAGCACGTAGACTTTAGACGGTGGTTAAAATTTTTCTAGCTCTTTTTCCTGGTATTTATACTTATGTATATATATATGTGTATGTATGTGTATATATATAAATGTATGTGTATATATGTGTATGTGTATGTATGGATATATATTATATAACTTTTGTGTACAATTTAAGTTTATATTTATACTATGTATATTGTATAAATTATGTATGTATATGTATGTAATAGCTATGTTTATATATTTATTTATTCGTTGTTTATATTAGTTTTATATGGATTATATAAAATATATGACTATTTAATAATATCTTAATTAAAATTTCTGAAATTGTGCTTGCTTTACCCGCTTATTGTAACGTATCCACATACACTGGTTGACTGGCAGAGATCTCTTAAAGAGATAAGTCCGCCTTTGTACACTAACTGTTTTTTTTATTTATTCCTGTTTTTATATTTTGTAGTACAATAAAGAATATTATATATATTATAATGTAACTGTAAACTCAATAGGTTTTGTTCACAGTAAAATAGTGTACCACAGCGCCACTACGGCCTTAAAATAAACAATAAATAAATTTAACAAATACAACTCAAATATAGTTGGAGGCTTTAAAGTAAGGAACCTCACGATACAAGTCTTAACTGACGTCTTAACTTATTCATATATTTAAAAGCTAAACGCTGTCTCTCGCATATGGCAGGGGGCGCAATGGGAATTTTATTGTTAAGATATTCAGTTCTCTACGCACTGCTGGATTCATGACATGTTGCCCGTCGCCCTTTTAGACAAAAGGAACTTGGAAACCTAGTGTGAAGACACTCCGTTGCGTTTCCCGCTTTCCACGGAGTTTGATTAATTGAGGGTTGCGGGTGACGGAGCTTAACGCCGTGCTATGCCGTGTTACCAGAGCAAATATGATCGTTTCAAATAATTCATTTTAACTTATTAAATATATCATGCATGAAATGATATTGACCAAAATACATGATTAATAATAAATAGGTAATTAATATATATTTAAAAGTCTTCAAAGAGAAAACGACTTTGTTGCATATCGACATTTAGACAACTTTGAATTGTATCTTCTAAAAAATACTTTTATTCAGAATTCAATAAAACGATGACATATGAAAAACGTATATATTTTGTTAATTAATTAAATGCTAAAAGCTTTATAGAGATTTATCGATATAATTGGCTATTCAAGGCATTACGTAAAGAGTGGTGGAACACAATACCGCACTTTGCCTTGTTATTAGAGCGAAAAAGCAAAATATTAAAAAAATTAACACACGATTTTTTTTATTTGCGCCCTGTGCACATTAAATGGTTTGAATTATGAAACAATATGGTAGATCCATGGACAAACTTTATAATTTATTTCATAAAATAAACATCAAAATATTTAGTTTTCATCAAAATACTTATTTATAATATATAATACTCTTTTATAATGAATATAAAATATTTTCATTTCTTCGCTTTGGAAACAGGGCAAAGCGCGGGGTCACTCATAACGCAATGTCTTGGCAAGTATGGAACGGAATTAGCACTAGGTTTTTCGTTGTCAAGTTCCATCTATCTACCACATGCAGGATATCGCGTAAAGCTAAAATAAATAAATAAGCTATTTACACAATTTGAAACAACGAAATTATTCAAGAAATTTATTGCGATATTAAATTTATAATGACAAAATCATAAACAGACCATTAGTAGCAGACCCGCACAAAAAAGGTTGTTTTGCTGGAAAGAGGGAAATACATTATCTTTTCAGCTCTCTTTGAGCTAATAACGTTATTATATTAGGTCCTAAGTAATAAACGGGGGACGAAAACTTTTTTACTAGATAGATAGATTTTAGCAATTCATCGGAAGTGAAATATTTAATAGTTTCAAACTAAAAACTTAATATTTTCATTTCTTCGCTTTGGTAACGCCTAACACGCAATGTCGAATTCTATCTAAAAAAATAAATAATTCTTTTGATGTTGATTAATTGAAAGAAGTACTATATATTTTTTATCTGAATATAAACATGACAATTGCGGTTCTATTCATATGGTTGCAAGAGAAGAGGCTGTTCCGCCACACAACAAGCTATCTATCGAAATTTGGCCAAAAATAAGAGTACCATTTTCACTTTGCCAACCTTGCTATATGCGGAATTTACTTGAATCTGTAAAAACAACAATACATATGGGAGATGCAGTTAACGGAATTTGTCAAAACAAATAATTTGAATAATTAATTTCTTTATGCCACTGCGTCAATGATGAACCTCCCTATATATTTTTCGGTAGCTTCATGCTCTGATGTACGTATAGGAACAGCAAATTAAGCTGATCAGCTTTTCACGGATTTCTGATAGCATTGCATATTAAGTGGATATTATATATTCCCCACTAACTACTTGTGACGGTTTCAATGTCTCAAATTCGGAGTAAAGTTCTTAAGAATAGGTTCCCAAGTTGCCCCCTGCCGTTGTACTTTCATGTTATTATTTAAATATGTCAAGATAATTAAGGAAAAACAATTAATAAGGAAAAAAAATTAAGACAATTAAGGCAGGAATTCAGGTACTTCTAAGTCTTGAATTTAAAAAATATAATTAGTATAGCTCAGTGATAACAGAAAGTCTTCCTAAAAATTAGAAAAAAGATATATATATGTACATATTCAGTTTAACCTTTCTTGTGTATTCATATGTATATCGTAGCGTAGTATGACGCGCTTGTTTGAAATACAAAGATAGTAGACTCGACATCAACTCGGAGGCGTAATTTATGTAAACGTCTTCACTATAGTATCTAGTCTAAGAATGGCGTCAACCGCCAATTTATACACAATTTCCCAAAAGAATTGTGGAAAATGGGTGACGGAGGGTCTCAATACTAGGTCTAAGCTGTTAAGTGCGAGATATAGCAATTATTTTTTTTGTAAACTATAAAAAATGCTATAAGACTAATGCGAGGTTTGATATTAATCAGCTCAAGCTTTTAAGCTCGTTTCTTCGAAGTGTTATTTCAAACTTTTCTAAAAGGAAATATATAAAAAATCCAACGTAATGGGATAAGCCATACGTTCTTATCAAGCTACTTCAACATTTTATTAACTTTAATTTTAACTTTATAAAATAAAAATCTAATTAGCAAAACCCGTTTTGTTGAGAAAATCCGTTCCCCTAATTGGTTCTCCAGATATTTGTTTACTATCATTAAAATACACAAAGTGCTTTCACTTCGTCATAAAGTAATAATTAAGTACGTTCCGAGAAATTTTGTGGTATGACTCGAAGTAATTATTATATGTTATAATTTCTCAAAGATGTTAAATTAACCTTTATATTTAAAGCTACAATTCTTCAGATGAGATTGTATGTAAGTAAAATTTCCTAATAAATATAGAAAAGCTTTCACGGTGCAGGTAATGTTTGATTGCTTAAACAATAGTTATCAGTTTGATTCTTTTTTTTTTTTTGGAAGAGACGGCAAACGAGCGTACGAGTCACCTGATGGTAAGTGATCACCATCGCCCACAGCCCCGTGTAACTCCATAAGAGCTACAGGAGCGTTGCCGTTTTTTAAGGTGTATGGGCACCGGGGTCCGGCATTACCTAATGCGAAACCCAGTGGCCAAAGCCACTACTTAACCTGGTCTTAAAAGCCGGGGGTGGTAACAATCCGGTCGAGTCTGCCCATGCGTGTTGCCATTGCTGACAACGTGACTCTCCCACCCGTACTTTAATCGCCTCTTACGACACCATCAGTACCAGAGTGATCCTATTCTAAGTTGGGATCACACGACAAGAAATCTTATTTTTTTTTCTGGAATTCCTCATCAAGAGGATAAAACAGAACCCTGTTACTAAGACTCAGCTGTCCACATGTCCGTCTGTCCGTCTGTCGCCAGGCAGAATTCTATGAACCGTAATAGTAAGACAAGTGAAATTTTCACAAATGATATATTTTTGCTAGAACAATGAATACTAAAAAAACAAATACAATAAATTAAAGAGGGTTTGTTCTCATACAACGTTGTTATAAATAAAAGTACGAAACTGAATATGCGCGAATGTGACTCACACTTTGCCGTTCTTCAATTTGCTTTATGTAAACTATAGCAATAATAAACTACGGCAGGTACTAACGTGGTTCTCACAGTGAGAATGAAGGAGAACGTGCTCAGGTGGTTTGGGCACGTTGAGGGAATGAGTGAAGAAAGAAAAGATTTATGAAGGAAAAGTGAGTGGTAACTGAGGGAGGGGGAGACCTCAGTTGACCTTCGAAAATACAGTATCGACGATACTGGAGGAAGGTCACGTAAAAAGCATGAGGACCCCCCGGAGGGTATGTATGAAGAGGTTGATGATAGTGGACGAGGCGAAACAGGTATGCCGTGACCGCGTACGACCGTGTACCGTAGCGTTTGGCGCTCCGTTCTCTCTGCCTACCCCGCTAGGGATATAGCGTAAAGCTAAGCAAGTAAGCAAGCAAGTAACAATGATAAAACTATAGCAAAAATTGAATAAACTTAAAACACAATTTTAAGAGTCGAGAAAGAAATATAAATATTCAAACCACGATACATAAATATGATTTTTATTTTCCGACTGATTTGACTTTCAAAAATTATGCTTTATATATACCCACAACCTGTTGAGCTTACACTGGCACGCTTTAGCATAAAATATTTGTAAAGACGCACATATATAGTAAAAAAACAAAACTCTAAAAATCCATTTTAGAGAGTTTGTTAAACAGTTGGGGAATTGGATACTTCATCTATTTCCAACTTAATCTATAAAAAACATTTATAACTAAGTTGACTACTAGAGCACACTAAAAAGACACTAGGTTCCCAGGTTCCTTCAAACTACCCTACCATTGCCATTACCAAGGACGATACAGTCCGGAGCAAAGATCAAATAATATATTATTTACGACAATTTACTATTTCCTTTTCATTACATGGATGTAACCACACATGAAAACTCATATGTACAAGAAAGCGTAAAAATATTAACAAAAATTAGTTCAAACAAAATCCATACGACTGAAAAAGTTTGCAAAAAATATATTAAAATATTAAAACTTAATGCAAAAAGGTTATTTTACCAATCGTATTTACTATTTACAAAGGCTGGAATGAATATGAATGAATGTTTTAGGTTGCGTAGTAAAAACAAACAACGAACGGACTGATGAATTTGTGAACTCATATCCGAATTGAACAAAGTTTGTAACGTTCATGGAAGGTATAAAACAATATTTATTGAGTATATTTTATTAACGTTGTGATTCAATGGAAATAAAATTACTGTTTTATATATTTTTAAAGTCCTAAGTATCTAGTAACTTTGCACTTTAACTTTTAATGCCCCTTAATCAAAAAAAGTTGAGTTTCCCGCGGCTGTTCTGTAAAACGTCATGCTATAAATCACTTATCATCATCTATCCGTTAAGTTTGAAATCCACTAAGTAATATTCTAAAGCTATATTCTTATATCTATGGCGGCCATTTTGTTCAAATTGATGCATTGTCGTCTCGCGCTGAAAGCGCTTGTGATCAAAATTATGATATCTTTCTACGGCAAAAGTTTTAATAATATATAGTATTTAAATCGTTTTAAATGAAATTAACATAACAATTACAAAATGTTTTAATGCGCACAGAACGTGTTGATCTGTGATATTTATTTTAAAAAGTCCAATATTTGCCATCTAATCTTTTATCTTGTCCCAATTCTTTGTGTAATATATATCAGGTTCAATTGACTATAGTTATAAGTAAGCGTCTATTAAATAGACAATCCCGTTCCAATAAGATTTGTTAAGATTTCTCTTATTACCTTTAGATTGTGCTAGCTGTTGCCCGCGGCTTCACCTGCGTAAGACTCGATTTAATCCATGAATACCACCTGACTTATAACTGACTAAAGTATTTAATTCGCCTTCGTAGAGAATGGAGTTTTTTATATTTAAGAGTAAGTTTATTGTATATTATTGGTATGTTATACATATTATAATTTTCGAATTTTCGAAATTTTTGTAGTAAAATTATTTTACTAAGATGACATACAATACTTTCATCGTAAAATTTAACGTTAATCTGATTATTGTCAAAGTATACTCGTATGTTAAGCCATATCTATATATACATATATTATGGAACACTCTACCGTTAAAAGTTAAGGGTTCTAAAATATTTCTTACTTTTAGGAATCATTTAAAGAAACACCTTCTTACAATTTAATCATTTTAGCCGTTTTTTTAATATCGTTCGTTTCTTTTTTTTTCGTATCTTTATATATAATTACATGTATATATGTATGTATGTAAGTATGTATGTAAGTATGTATGTATGTAGGTGTTTATGTATATATGTTATATTTTTATAGTATAATATTTGTCCATTATATTTTACCCATTTTTTTTTTTCGTGAAATCCAGTGTTTGCACGTTGCCTGGAAGAAATCGCTTTTAGCGATAAGGTGTATTGTACAGTGTCTTTGAAGTATATATTATAATGTATTTTCTTTTTTCTTTTTCTTATAGAGTGATATAAAGAGTTACTATCTATCTATCTATCTATCTATCTGTTTAGCCTCTTCCACTCATCATGCATGCACTTCGGAAGAAGCCTCTTATTTGTTCACGCAACCGTCATTCATATAGTTATAATCAATTATTTACTTTAATATTGAAATTGTCATTTTCCTAGCTTTATATATAGAAAAATATGAGTTCAAATATTATATCTAAAGTTCTTATAAAAAATACAACATATTTATATTTTAAAAGAAATAATTACAAGGTGACACCATCAGACGCCTCATTATATATAAATATTTGTCAGCTAAAAAGGAATTTCACGTACATTTATTATTGTCCTCACGAAAAAATACATTTTCCAGCAATCATTTGACCCACGTCTTGTCATGAAACGGAATCAGGGATTTGTATGTGAAATCTTATATTTGAGAAGAAAACATTTCTTATTAAAATTATAAATATTTTCTGTATATTTTTGATTGAGATCTACCTAAAATGATTAATAGCCTGTCCTTGTAGCAAGTAACCGACTGTAAATTAAACATGTTGTGGGGTCAATCCTCACACGAAAAAATACAATATTTCACATTTTCACGGAATGATGCAAAGGGGCAAAAGGAAAAAAATATATTGGTATTTCATTATCCCACTCGAGAAAATGGAATACCTACTTTATATTTTCAAATTATATATTTGATGTGTTCATTACTTCGCTCTTCTTAAAAGCTAAATTCCCGTTGCCCAAATTTAGATAAAAACAAAAACTAATAACAAATACCTTAAACTTAGATGGCAAACTTAAGATGGTCACATGGTCACATAAACGTCAGTGACGAACTACTGAGTCCAAAATAATATATTTAAAAACATCTTATAATAATTTTAAATACTGTATAATGATAATAAAAAAATACAAATTTGGCTCCATACCGAGCACGTATGTTCGTACAGTAACCCTTTTATAGAGAACATTTTAAATATTTTTCATTTTAAGTAGTTTTCAATAATAGACAAAGCTCCTTACGTCACTGCTCCCACATGAGAAACTTTGTAATTTCATTTGGCTAAAATATCAAAATTTAAAAGTTCAAAATATTAAAGTTAAACCTTGTTTCAAAAGCTTACTTTAAGTTCAAAACTCAAGAAATTGTTATAGTACTCAAATATCATCTCATGGCTTTTCAAAGTTAATTAAGAAAAAAACAAACACATGATGAGCCGTAGGATATTAAAAGGCTAATTGTAACATTATTTTTATGTAATTATTTTTCTTTCAGCTTCACGCTGTATCACACGTATAGTGAGGTAGGCAGAAGGAGAGGTACTACCTTCTATTAATCACTCGGTTTCGTTTCCTACTTTCCACCGAAATTGAGGCTTTGCGTGTTTGAAGTGTGTGTAAATTAAATTTGAAAGGATAAGTTTTTTAATAATTTTTTGATTTGTATTTGTAAGATCTTTCATACATAAACTTTTTCACATGTTCTTCAGCTTTTTTGCCTGATTTCGAGGCATTGTTTAGAGTATCGGAACTTAACGACGCGCTTTGTCTCATCACAGTTGGAAAGTATAAGTTAAATATCAACAATTTGTTTGTTCAGCACTCACTCACCACTCTAATATCGTAGCTGTTCAGTGTAGGTTAACCTGGGAACTTAGTGTTACGACACTCCGCTCTTATGAAAGTTCGTTGATTATTTTTCATTTGGAAGCAATTGTGGAAGCTTTATGTGCTTCGTGACGAAATTCAGTAATCGTCGCCTCCCTGCCCTGCTAAATGCATTGTTTACAATTTTTTTATTTGCGTAACAATAAATAACTTTAATTTCTTATAACATCACACACATTCACACACAACTTGTGTATAAACAAAAATTATAACGACAAAATATACGACAAATCTATTAATAAAGTTAATCCTTTAAATTAATTCACTTTGGCTATATTTGGATCGAATTTTGTTATACAATTTTGGTCCTTTATGTGTGTCAATAAAGCGTATATTCGCAACAAGTAGTTATATCTGAGTAACATAGGAAATTCGAAGTAAAACCTCACTCAGTTTATTACTTATTGAAAAATTACGTTCTGCCCTAACGACACATTCCAATTTAATTATATAGTATTGTTGAAGCGTTTGTTTATATATGGGTGGACTTGACAATATGTATGATTATTCTTTTAGCTTCAGGTTGTACCCTGCACATGGTTGGGTAGGCAGAGAGAATTTGAGAACATAGTATTAAATCTGTACTTTTCTATGTTACCAGAGCGAAGAAATTTAAATATTAAATAATGCATTTCCTCAATTGGAAATCGAACCAACAACCACATCGTCCTGCATGATTGTACCTCTGCACTAGACCAAAATTACATAAAACTGTTGCGTTTACAGACATTCTCTGTGCCAGTCTCAGTATGACAGAAGCATACCGTTTTTTAGCCGTGTGATCCCGGCTTAGAAAAGGATCAACCTGGTACTGATGGTATCGTAAGAGGCGACTAAAGTGCATGTGGTAGAGTCACGTTGGCAGCAATGGCAACACGCATGGGCAGACTCGACCGGATTGTTACCAATCCCGGCATTTAAGACCGGCGTTAAGTAGTGGCCTTGGCCACTGCGTTTCGCATTAGGTAATGCCGGGCCCCGGTGGCCTTCCACCTTTAAGGACGGCAACGCTCCTGTAGCTCCTCTGGAGCTGCATGGGGCCGTGGGCGACGGTGATCACTTACCATCAGGTGACCCGTACGCTTGTTTGCCGTCTCTTCCATAAAAAAAAAAACTATATATAGACTGATATATAACCTTAGTTCTATTATATATTTAAAGTTACATTACCACTTCCTAGAAAGTAAATAGAATCAACAAATTTTATCAAGGAAACTCACGTAGGAAACCTTTATAATGAACCAACTAATAATGTTACTAAAGAAATAGAGTTAGCGAATTGAGAGGTTTCTGTTTTCTGTCACCATTTATTTGCTCAGGTTTTAGTTTAGTTTTAGTTTTACTTCAGTGTTCAGTTCGACAACTCAGTTAAAACAGACAATAACTATTATAAAGTAATTTGATAATCACATTTTCAATGACACTAAGTTGACCGGACTAATAGTATAATGAATTTTAAACATTTCGAGAATTTTTGTATGGCTCAGAAAGAAATTATGCATCATGTTTCTTCAGTTTTTATTTATCTTTCTTCTCCCTTTTTCTAACATTGGAAAACTTTTTTGTGCGGGGCTGCTACTAATGGTCTGTCCTGATTTTGTCACAATAATTTGAACATTGTAATTAATTTCTTGGATAATTTCATCGTTTCAAATCGTATGTATAGGTATTTTGTTATTTTATTATGTTTTATATTTACAGAACAAAAGTAAACATGGCGGGATGTGTGCTTGACTTTCGTCTAAGGAAATGAAATATTTAATGTTTTGATTTTTTTTTTTTCACTCTAATAACAAGTTAAAGCGCAGCGCTGCATACCGGCACTCTACATGCCGTGAACAGTTTTTTTATCGTAAAAATTCTATTAAGATGTCAAAATAATTTATTGAATAAAGGCAACGCACGGCGCTGAGCTCCGGAGTGTCAAAACGGAGTGTCTTAACACTAGGTTTCCAAATTTCTTTCGTATAGAGGGGCGACATGAAATATGTCAAGAATCCAGCGGTGCGTAGGGAACTGAATATCTTGACAATAAAATTCCCATTGCGTCCCCTGCCATATGCGAGAGACAGCGTTTAGCTTTTAAAGATATGAATAAGCTAAGACGTCAATTGAGACTTGTATCGTGAAGCCCCACTTTAAAGCCTCCAACTATGTTTGATTTCCACCCATTTATTGTTTATTTTAACTAAGAGTCGTAGTGGCGCTGTGGTACAATGACTTACTGTAAACAAAAAGCCATTGAGTTTACAGTCTCTTGCTGTACCACTGCGCCTTTACGTTCTCCGTGTATAGAGATCAACAGCATAGATCACCGTTCATATTGCTGCAGCATCCTTGTACTGACATATTATATCAATAATAATGTTCTTCTCACATATCTTCCATTAATCATAAGAAATTTCTTAATAAGCAACTTTTTTAACATCTCCGTCCTAAATATCTAGTAACTTTGCACTTTAACTTTTACTGCCCCTTAATCAAAAGAAGCTGAGATGCCGGCGGCAGTTCGGAAAATCCTCATGCTATAAATCACTTATCTTCATCTATCCGTTAAGTTTGAAATCCACTTAGTAATATGATAAAATATATTCTTATATCTATGGCGGCCATTTTGTTCGAATTAATGCATAGTCGTCCCGCGCTTAAAGCGCTTGTGATCAAAATTACGATATCGGTAAAATGTTCTACGGCAAAAGTTTTAAAAATATATAGTACTAAAATCGTTTTAAATCTATTAACATAACAATAAAAAAATGTGTTGATCTGTGATACGTATCTGAAAAAGTACAATATTTGACAACAATGAGATCTTTTATCTTGTCCCAATTCTTTGTGTAATATATATCAGGTTCGATTCGACCATAGTTAAAAGTAATTGTCTATTAAATAGAAAATTCCGATCCTATAAGATTTTTTAAAACTTCTCTTATACACTCGACTATACAATCATGCCAAATTTCAACTATGTTCAATACATTCGTCAGTGTGATTTTTACATGTATAAAGTAAATATTTGATATATTATAAAGTTTTTGTGTGTGACCAGCCTAAAATGAAAGATTCCATACTTCAAACGCTATCGGTTTTATGCTCCATTGGGTTTTAACGATTGTTCCTAACTACCTTTCGGTGACCAATAAGTAATGACTGAAAAGATTCTCAATAAAATAAAGGGACATCAGGTCTTAGGCCATCGCGTTATATTTTTTTATCAGATTACTTAATAAATAGACTTTTAACGTCATTATCAAAATTTATTATATAGGTATTGTAGGGTAGTCTGAAAGAAATAGAAGTTGTTTATTATTTAACTATACAAAGTAAACAATATTGAAATATTGTTTTCAAACATTATAGCCTAAATTAATTTTGTCATAGTGCAGAAGCACAAGCGTGCGACTTTACCTGCCTGCACAAATTGTAGGTTCCACATTCTAGGAAATTTGATAATTAATATTTTTATTACTTTGTTTTGGTAACAAAACCAGGCACGGCGTTGAGTTCCGCCACTCAACATGCAATGCCCCAAATTTTGCTACAATTATACCGAAAGTGGAAATCTTAGTACAATAGTTGTTGAGCGTTCAAGTTTCCACATTTCACACTGCCATGTGCAGCATACGATGTGAGAGTGCTTTCCTTCATTACCTAGACATCATAATATAACGTAACTCTTTGAAACATTGCAAGGTTTCATTCAAATACGTGTATGAATTTTATTGTAATGTAGGTATTTATTGTAACGTATATACAAAAGTTTTAATGGCCTATCTTACTTTCAAAATGAAAGTTGGAGGTAGAAGTTCTTTTTTTCTTTTTTCAAATTCAAATTCAAATTCAAATATTTTTATTCAAAATAAGAAGTTACAAGCTTCGTTTTTTGAACGTCAAACAATTTACCACCAGTTCACTAAAGTTACTGCCTCAGACCTGAGAAGAACCGGCGAAAGAAACTCAGCGGGACATGTCTTTTTTTTTAATCAAATTTTACATCCTATAATCAATTGTGACAATGATACATTTGAAGTAGCCTGGAGCGAGCATTTTATTCCCAAGGCGTGTTATCATTTATGAAATCGTTAATTTGGTAATAACCTTTAACACACAAACGTCTTTTCACAACTTTTTTAAATTGTGAAATAGAAAATTCTCGGACGTTTTCTGCGATCCTATTGTAAAAGCGTACACCCTGACCCATAAAAGAATTACGGACTCGATTCAATCGAGTTACGGGTTGCTTTTATAAGTAATATAAAAAAAATACAAACAAGACTCAATTTGGTAGGAAAATAGTGATAATCTTAAAGCAAACTACGAAGTCAATTTTAACTGATACCGTCTACTTATACGTCTTAAATCATATGATTTGTATTCTTATGTCCACATACTGTTTATTTGACCAGACCAGACACAGACAGTACACAAAGATGTTATTGTAAACGCGACAGGTCGTCGCTTCGACTCCCAATAGACGAATTGAAATAATCAGTATCATATCGCCGCTCTGGTGACAAATATGTATATCAAAATATAATATAAAAAAGATATAATATAAAAAAGTGCTTCAGAATGTTTTATAGAAAAATCAATTTCGAATAACTTTAATGCGACGCGATGAACACAATAAATGAAATTACTGAAATGTACTTAACCCAGCAAAAAGCGAATCTGACTCGTCCAGTGACCAATTACTCTGAAATATAAATAGTGTGTGAAAAGGTAATTAGGTTTTGGTTAGATTATTAATAAATGAACATTTTGGTAAAATAAAATATAGCTACAGAGATTAACTATATAATATACAGGGTCTAAGCAGGAATTACCAACTTGCTCAAGGCCGTCAATGTACAGTGGCACAAGCGTGCTAGTGTAACCTGTGAAAGTAGGATCCGGAAGCATTTTAATTTAAACGGATTGTCTCAATATATTTTTTATAATGGGCATAGGTAACCTTTGCCTACTTTAATAGAAGGGTAGTCAGGGGGAATGTTTTTTTACCGTACTCGTTGTCGCTTGTGCAAGAAAGAACTGAGCAACATACGATAAGGCCATATTTATTTCGCCTCTTTCTCTCTCCATACTTGCCTTCTGGTAAGACCTCTTGTTGTTGATTTGACCTCGTTCATATACTTATAATCAATTATTTCCTTAAAAAATGTAATTGTCTTTTTGTTAGTTTTATATACAGAAGAATATGACTTCTAATATTAAATCCAAAGTTCTTATACAAATATTTTTACTATGTTTTTAAAGTGTTATTCCACACTTAGGACAGAAAATACTAAACTTAAATTTAAAAAGCGTATAAAAATTTTGAACGAAGCAGGATTTGAACCCGCGCCTCTGGAATACCGTTCCAGCGCTCTGACCAACTAAGCCATTCGTTCTCACCGAGCTCCGTTGAAATTCTTATACGCTTGTTACAACTTATTTATGTTGTTAGCATCTCTGTAGGGAGATTTTTATAAATTTCCGCTACCCAAAGACAACTCGTAAGAATTATCGTTTGGCAAGAGAGAATACTATTTATTTTAATATTTTTACTATGTTTTTAAAGTGTTATTCCACACTTAGGACAGAAAATACTAAACTTAAATTTAAAAAGCGTATAAAAATTTTGAACGAAGCAGGATTTGAACCCGCGCCTCTGGAATACCGTTCCAGAGCTCTGACCAACTAAGCCATTCGTTCTCACCGAGCTCCGTCGAAATTCTTATACGCTTGTTACAACTTATTTATGTTATTAGCATCTCTGTAGGGAGATTTTTACAAATTTCCGCTACCCAAAGACAACTCGTAAGAATTATCGTTTGGCAAGAGAGAATACTATTTATTTTAATATTTTTACTATGTTTTTAAAGTGTTATTCCACACTTAGGACAGAAAATACTAAACTTAAATTTAAAAAGCGTATAAAAATTTTGAACGAAGCAGGATTTGAACCCGCGCCTCTGGAATACCGTTCCAGCGCTCTGACCAACTAAGCCATTCGTTCTCACCGAGCTCCGTCGAAATTCTTATACGCTTGTTACAACTTATTTATGTTGTTAGCATCTCTGTAGGGAGATTTTTACAAATTTCCGCTACCCAAAGACAACTCGTAAGAATGATCGTTTGGCAAGAGAGAATACTATTTATTTTAATATTTTTACTATGTTTTTAAAGTGTTATTCCACACTTTAAAAACATAGTAAAAATATTAAAATAAATAGTATTCTCTCTTGCCAAACGATAATTCTTACGAGTTGTCTTTGGGTAGCGGAAATTTGTAAAAATCTCCCTACAGAGATGCTAACAACATAAATAAGTTGTAACAAGCGTATAAGAATTTCGACGGAGCTCGGTGAGAACGAATGGCTTAGTTGGTCAGAGCGCTGGAACGGTATTCCAGAGGCGCGGGTTCAAATCCTGCTTCGTTCAAAATTTTTATACGCTTTTTAAATTTAAGTTTAGTATTCTTATACAAAATTATTATTTATTTATAATTTAAAAAAAATAATTATAAGGTGACATCGTCTGACACGTCATTGAAGAAATGTTTATCAGCTAAAAAGGAATTTCGCGTAGATTTATTATTATCCTCACAAAAAAATACATTTTCCAGCAATCATTTGACCCACGTCTTGTCATGAAACGGAATCAGGGATTTGTATGTGAAATCTTATATTTGAGAAGAAAATATTTTATAAATGTTTTTTATTGAAATTATAAATATATTTTGTATATTTTTGTTTGAGCTCTGCTTAAAATTATTAATGGAATATTAAATTTCAAATATTATTTACTATAATATTCTTTTTTTCATGTCTATGTTAATCTTTATCTAATATTTATATAATATTCAGACATGTCGCGGCGCACAAGCAAAAGCGTGTGACTGTAAGCACGACAGGTAAGAAAGCGGTGTTAAGTTCCGCCACTCATCACTCTATACCTCCATTTTTCTAAAAGTAGAGAGTGTTTTAACTCCCGGATTGTCAATCGTGGGATTTTAGGGTTAGCTTCACACTGTATCCCGCACGAGGCAGGGTAGGCAGAGGGAACCCGGGAACCTTGTGTTAAGATACTCCGTTTCACTTCCGTTCCCTACTTTCCGCCGAATTTGAGGCATTGCGCGTTGAGTGGCGGAACTCAACCCCGCGCTCTGCCTTATTACCAGAGCGAAGAAATGAAACATTAAATATTTAAATTGAAAATATTAAATATTTCATTTCCTCGACTGGGGATCGAGCCCAGAACCTGTCGGTTACAGTCATACGCTTGTGCCGCTGCGCCACGACAGGCCTCGGATTTTAGGGTTCATTTTCTTAATTAGCCCTATAATCCTACTAGATGAATATTAAGTATTAACAACAACAATTTCTTAAGTGTAAAACCTAAAATAAGCTTTTTAAACAAGGTTCAGGTTTAAATTTCTAACTTGAGATTTTAACTTGGATTTTAGCCAATTTAACTTACAAAGTTTCTAAGTTCACGTACATGAAGAATAGAGACCTTCTTCTGTTAGACAAACTACTGCGCTGAAATAGCTTTCAACACTTATTGATTAGAAAATTAAAAAAAAAATGAAGAGTCTTTTGACACTCAGCTAAGCGACAAAACTTTTTCATATAAATTAAAGCGCTTTACTTTTTCATACAGACCAAAAGAGTTATACAAATATTTTATTATTAAAATAATTATTTCAATAGAATTATTTAATTTGAGATTTAACAGAAATGAACTATAAGAAATCTAGTGGGGCACAAGCGTGCGACTTTATAAAACCAACAGGTTCTGGGTTCGATCCCCAGTCGAGGAAACGAAATATTTATTATTTTAATTTATTTTACATCAACGCAAAGCGCGGCGTTGAGTTCTGCCAGCCAACACTAAATGCCTACAATTCACCAAAACATGGGTAACGCTTGAAAGTAGAAAAAAAAGAAAATATATAGATGCAATTTTCCGCAATTTTTACGTTATTTGTATTAAGGTTAGTGATAAATGACAGCTATTCATCCCAGCGAGGGTCAGCCACTGCTCTATATTTAACCCATTGTCCGATGTAATGGGACACTCTAGAAGAGCAAGAGGTTATTTTCTTACTTCGCTGCCAACGTGTATCTAATGACTACATAAAATGTCATATACGTAATATAAAATAAAAAGTACGAATAATAGTCATAGAAAAATATGATGTGAAGGAACGGAAGTGTCTCAATGAGAACGAAGTATCTTTGGTTCCCAGGTTGCCTCTGCCTACCTCATAATGTGTACGTAAAACGCAACATGGAGCAAAGAAAATATAAAAAGTAATGTACATTCTTTTAATTTCAACCATATTCAGTATATGTTAAATTTAAAGTAATAGCCAGTACTCAAATAAGTTTAACATTTTTTTTCCTGTTAGAAATGAAACAGTATTAAGTCTTAAATGCGCAGTTACTTAAGGAACGCTTATTTCTTGGATACTTTCAAGTTACATTTAATTTCTTAAACATGAGTTTCAAATTAAGAGCCGCGTGTCTCAACACAACCTTACATTCTCAAGATCCCTTTTCCTATGGCAATTGTTCCATTTTGAAGGATCGGCTAATACTTAAAAAAAATGGGGCACAAAAGTTGGGTTGGTCGGTGTTGATTTCTGCTTGAATTGGAAATCAACAACCCAGTTTATTATATGTTTTCGAAAATAACATAAGCTAATTATGTATATATATATATATATATATATAGATATATATATATATATATATATATATATATATATATATATATATATATATATATATATATATATATATATATATATATATATATATATATATATATATATATTATATATATATATATATATATATATATATATATATATATATATATTATATATATATATATATATATATATATATATAGATAAAAGTTATCTATCAACTAAAATATGGATATGTATTTTTATTAGTATTTATTATTTTTGAGAGTATGTTGAATGGTGGAACTAAACGCCGCGCTTCGTCTTGTAGAGTGAAAAAATAATATACAATTATCATTCCACTGAGTGGGAATCGGTTATAACCAACACGTTACAATCGTATCGTATCGTATCCTGCTATAAAGGTTAACTCAATTTTTCTTTATTCAAAACTATATTATAACGTTACACATGTACGAACTACTAAATGCAAATAACTGCCGGAGGCAATCGTCCAAATAAATCGTTGAAATTTATTGAAATCACGTTTAATCAAATACACGAACACCGCTTTCATATCATTATTCTGTTCATCGAATTTGAAATATTATTTTGTGTTCTACTCTGATATAACAATTTGTAGATGTTTCATATTCATTGCAATAAAATATTACTCATATTTAGTTCTGGTAACAAAATAAACATTACACAAAAGATCACTGCATCGTCTTGGGCAAGTGCCAAGACGATGCAGTGGTAGCTCTCACAACATGAGACAATTTGATTGACAAGAAAAATAATGTATATGTATGATAAAAAATATAAATGTGATGTTTATTCTTCGCTCTGATAACAAGGCAAAAGTACGTAGTTAAGTTCCGCCACTCAAAGTGGGGAACGGAAGTGGAACGGAGTGTATTGACACAAGGTTCCCAAGTTTCCTCTGCCTACCCTGTCATGTGCGGGATACAGCGTGTTTTTTTCCGTCTGGAGTTTCAAAATATTATACCTTATATATACCCACAGCCTGTCGCGTTTAAACTTGCACGCTTTAGTATAAAATATTTGTAAAGAGGCACATATGTAGTAAATAAAATATAGAGAGAAATACCTTTCAGCTTTCTTCGAGCTAATCAAGTTTTTATATTACATAAATAGGTCCTAAATAATAAATAAGGGACGAAAAACTCTTTTACTGAATAGATAGATTTTAGCAAAAAAACACCGGACTGTTATAAAAGTATGAGGTAGTTGTTATAAAATACCATGCAAGTTAGAAGAAAATTAAGAAGTTCTTGTGTCACATGGGCACAGGCTTGTGACTGTAAATACACTGGTTACGGATTTGATTCCATCGTGGGGGAATATATTTTTAACTTTATATACATAAATATGTAATATATTTATTTTATTGCCGAAGCAAGGAAATAAATATATTACAAGTAACGTGGCAAAACGCAGCGTTAAGTTACACAAATCAACACGCGATGTCAGTGAAAAGTGAAAAACGGAAATGTCTTTGTTTAAGTATCTTAATGAAAATAGAGTGTCTTATATTGAGTTCCGGGAGGTGCGGGATATTGCGTAAGGCAACCAAAAAAGAAAAATAAACAAAACGCATTCTTCAGCCTGAGACATAGAAAAACTCTCATAGGGTTTGTTTTACTTTCTTACTTAAAGATAAAACGATTTAAATTGATTGACGTAGGAAACATCAAAGTCGTTTAACCAATTCTGTTTCAGCAACACGTTACGTAGAAACAAAAACACATATATATATATATATATATATATATATATATATATATATATATATATATATATATATATATATATATATATATATATATATATATATATATATATATATATATATATAATATATATATATATATATATATATATATATATATATATATATATATATATATATATATATATATATATATATATATATATATATATATATATTATATATATATATATATATATATATATATATATATATATATAATATATATATATATATATATATATATATATATATATATATATATATATATATATATATATATATATATAGATATATATATATATATATATATATATATATATATATATATATATATATATATATATATATATATAAATTATAAAATTAAATATTAAAAAATTAAATTTCTGTTTTTGTTTCTACGGAATTATAATAAAAAATCAAAATTAAACATACATTTTTTCAAAATTATATAACAAATTAAAATACGTAAGCCACTAAATAAACAAATTGTGATCTGTATATCCGTTTCAGCGCTACGTCGTCAAAGACATACAGACACGTGAAACTTATAAGCTTTTTCACGTCGAAGCTTTAAAAATATATATAACAGTAATTTTATTTCCATTGAATCGCAACGTTAATAAAATACACTCAATAAATATTGTTTTATACCTTCCATGAATGTTACAAACTTTGTACAATTCGGATATGAGTTCACAAATTCATCAGTCCGTTCGTTGTTTGTTTTTACTACGCAACCTAAAACGTTCATTTATATTCATTTCAGCCTTTGTAAATAGTAAATACGATTGGTAAAATAACATTTTTACATATAAAATTTTATTATTTTAATTAATTTTGTGTAGACTTTTTAGGTCATGTGTAGTTTTGTTTCAACAATTTTTTTTGAATATTAATATTATTATTTTATTGAAGCCTGTCATGGCGCAGTGGCATAAGCGTGTGACTATAAACAACAGGTTGTGGGTTTGATCCCCACTCGAAGAAATGCAATATTGAATATTTTCAATTTAAATAATTAAAGTTTTCATTTTTTCGCTCTGGTTACAAGGTAAAGTGCTGCGATCGACGGAAAGTGGGGGACGGAAGTAGAACGGAGTATCTTGACCCTAGGTTCCCAAGTTCCCTCCACCTGCCCTGCCATGTGCATGAAGCTGAACATTAATATGTTTCGCTTTTATATGTATATATAAGTTTTTATGTGTGGTTTCATCCACGTAATGAAAAGAAATAACAATTTTACGTAAATGACATTCTAGATTTTCTTGATTTTTACTTCGCACTATATTCCATGCAGACATGGAAATAAATAATAGCAGGGTAGATTGAGGGAACCTGGGAACCTAGTGTAAAGACAGGCAGTTCTCCATTAGACACTTCTGTTTTCCACTTTCGAAAAATAAAATATTTTATATATGACCAATGTATTTAAAGTATAAAATCAAGATATATCAAAAGATCTTTTGACATTCAACAAAATAGAATAAGTATAAAAAATATTTTAGTATTGGGTCAAAGATCAAATATGACATAGAAGATAAAAGGTAAATAAGATATGAGACCCGTAAATAAATGCAAATGCGATCTTATTGCTTCAAAAAATATCTTCCCAGCAAAGTCATAAGAAAAGAAATTAAAGAAATATATATGTAAATATATTTAGCAAAGGCCTGCCGTGGATGGGCACAAGCCTGCGACTGTCAGTGTGATAGGTTGCGGGTTCTACCCCCAATCGATTTAAAATATACTGTTTACATTTCTTTGATTTCGTATCAAGGCAAAGCATGGCGTTGAGTTCCGTCAATCAACACGCAATGTCTTATTCCGAGGAAGATGGCGAAATGTCTTAACACTTGGTGTTAATACCTTATCTCTCTCTCCAAACCTCTCCAACCTCTCTTCCAAACCATATCCTGTGGTATTGACAATCTCACGCTTGTTGCCCCTGCACCATGGAATTAACAAGCGGATGTGTCTATGAATGTTATTTCAGCTAAAGCATCGGGTCACAATAGTACTGTACTAAACAATATAAGCACCTTTAAAACGAGAAAAAAAAACAACTAAGGAAATGAAACAAAGCAAAATAATATTTAAAATAACGACTGAAGCCATACAAATCAATTTGAAACGTTTTACAATATGGAAACTTAATGTATTTTGTTGCAAAGACTATTCATTCATTTTAGTATTTCACTGCTTTTTGCTTAGTTCAGTTGATATTTAAAAGTAGTTTTTACTTTTATATTAACTTAATTCTAGTAAAATGTTTAAAAATTCTCATTTCAAAGCAAAACAAAGAAGTAAAAATTAATTCATTTATATGTATATGGTATTTTTTTTTTTACGGAAGAGACGGCAAACGAGCGTACGGGTCATTCAGATGACCCGTACGCTACCGTACCATCAGTGGTAAGTGATCACCGTCGCCCACGGCCCCGTGTAACTCCAGAGGAGCTACAGGAGCGTTGCCGTCTTTTAAGGTGGATGGGCACCGGGGCCCGGCATTACCTAATGCGAAACGCAGTGGCCAAAGCCACTACTTAACGCCGGTCTTAAATGCCGGGGGTGGTAACAATCCGTCGAGTCTGCCCATGCGTGTTGCCATTGCTGGCAACGTAACTCTACCACACACCATGGTGTTCCGTACAGTAATATAAATGTTGTCAACTTGCGGCGACCGTGCGGCTTCGTCCGATTGAACTGTAGGCAAACGCGTAACTTCCGAACCTATAAGAATTTCGAGTTTAAGAATAAGCTCCTATCGCGGGCCACAGCCCGTTTTTCTTTAAGCGAAGGTCGCCAAAAGTAATTTCAGCTGTTCTTAGAAGCCGCCCGCGGACAGGCCGAAGCACGGTTAAAAATTTTATTATGTACACTACTGTCAAAACTTGGAAAATAAAAATCTTATAGGGAACGTTTATTAATTAAATAGTGCCTAAAGTAGTAAATTTTAATTTGTTTTTGTATTTTTGCCTATTTGTATAATGATTCTTTCTTTGTCTTTGCCTTTGTACAGTAAGAGGCTAATCAAATTTAAGTACAGTTCACTATTGTATTATATCAGCCTTCCCATAACATTTAGTGTTTGTTTTATTTCAATCAGTGAGAAAATAAAAAAGTTATGTCAATTTAAAATATTTAATTCAACAAAATTGCTACAACATTTTATTCGTTTACCTGTAATTTTAAATTCAATGTATATTGTCTTGAGGCCTGTCGTGGCACAGCGGCACAAGCGTGTGACTGTAACTGATAGGTTGTGGGTTCGATCTTCGCTCGAAGAAATGAAATATTTAATGTTTTCATTTCTTCGCTTTGGAACAAGGCAAAACGCGGTGTTGAGTTCCGCAACTCAACACGCTATGCCTCAACTTCTGCGGAAAGTGGGCAACGGAAGTGGAACGAAGTGTCTTAACACTAGGTCTCCAAGTTCCCTCTGCCTACCCTGCCATGTGCGGGATACAGAATTAGATCTTATATAGGCTACGATTTCAGAAATTGTATAGGATATTTATTAAAAATCTTTTATATATATCAAGCAAAATTTGTACTTTGATCTTTTTGTTGATAAGGGTTGCCTGGAAGAGTTCATCTGTGGTGATAAGGCTACCTTTACAATTATTTTTCTTTTATTTTAATATAATTCAGTTGGTGTGATAAATTGTTATATAAAAAAATTAATAATTATATATATATATATATATATATATATATATATATATATATATATATATATATATATATATATATATATATATATATATATATATATATATATATATATATATATATAAATATATATATATATATATATATATATATATATATATATATATATATATATATATATATATATATATGAGCCAAAGAACCATACCATACCAAAATAGTAAATGGGTATTGAAGCCTGTCGCAGGGACACAAACGTGGGACTGTAAATGCGATATGCCGTGAGTTCTAACCTCACTCGAGGGAAAAGGAAATTTTATTTTCTAGCTATCTAAACGAGACAAAACGTGGCGTCGAACTCTGCTACTCAATTGACGTTTTCTTGGGTACAATAATATCTAATAATATCTTTTAATTTATTTAAAATGTACAATGATATCTATGAATGTACGGTGATATTTTGAAATTATACCATATGTGTTTAATACTAATATGAGTTAATTATAATAACATTAGTGCTCCTTAATCTATAAAATATTTGAGGTTGAACAATTTTTAAAATGAAAACTTACTGCAAAGTTTTTATAATTGAATTCTTTTTAGATATGTCTTCTAACTTTATTTGCAATTTTAAATTATGATTAAATGCTTGAAATATATGAAAATAAAACGAAATATTTTCTTTATAAATTTGCAATTTACAACTCTTTGAACTTTTTCAATGAATATTAAAATAGTAGAATTTTAATTTGCTTGCTGAAATTGTAAACCGTAGCAAGCTATACTGAGACTACCTAGTATTAATACTGTGTTGTTTTCCAAATTTCGCCTAAACTTTGAAACGTTTTGTGTTCAATGACGGAGTTTAACGCTGCAATTTAATTTAAGACCAGAGAAAAAATAATAATTTTCTTTTATATTTATAGCGGATAGGAAAATTAATAAAAATATGAGTGTCATATTTCAACATGACAGTGTTTTTAAAAAAAAAAAATAGTTATTTGCTCAGTAATAAATAAGAAACAAGCCATTTTAAAATATTAGTCTGTCTATTTTGTTTCTGTTCATTTAGGCCAATCTCCAAAAAGCTAAACTGATTTTTATGAAACTTTACGAAAAGACAAATAAGATTTTGGAGCAATATAAATTGAATAGAATCACGAATCCGGAATCGGGAATTATGAGAAAAACCGCTAAACGCGGAGTGAAATCTAGGTTTTGTGGGATATATATATATATATATATATATATATATATATATATATATATATATATATATATATATATATATATATATATATATATATATATATATATATATATATATATATATATATATATATATATATATACATATATATATATATATATATATATATATATATATATATATATATATATATATATATATATATATATATATATATATATATATATATATATATATATATATATATATATATATATATATATATATATATAAAACTCAACGGCATTTGGCTCTGATTAACGTTCACGAACCCTGTGGCACGACCCTTGACACAACGAGAATATATTTGAAGGTTGCCTAATGACAAGGCATCTGTGTACACATTTTATATGAACACATTAGTTATTTTCAAACTTATAACATTCTTATTCTGATTTTCTCAATCATTCATCTTTCGAAATTCGAAAGATTATAAATAAAATCCCACTCAATCCGTCTGCGACGATGACTTCCGCCACTCAACACGCAATGCCTCAAATTCGGCGGAAAGTGGGGAACGGAAGTGGAACGGAGTGTCTTAATACTAGGTTCCCGGGTTCCCTCTGCCTACCCTGCCTCGTGCGGGATACAGCGTGAAGCTATGTATGTATGTATGTATAAAATCCCACTACGTACAAATTTCATACGTTTTTTAAACATTTTTTTTCTTTGCTAAGCGCGGAATATTACTTACCGTATATGTGTCAAAAATATATAATAAATAGTGTATTCTATTTTTTTTTTAATAACATATCCCTAGAGAGATGCTGACCACATAGATGGGTTATAGATGTAAGAATTTATTTAGAGAACATACCGCTTGGACAGTTTCAAGAGGCGCGGGTTCAAATCTCGCTACGTTCAATTTGTTATAGGTATTTTTTTCTAAAATAAAATATACCTATATCATTCTTATGTAGGCCTGTAGTGGTGCAGCGGCACAAGCGTGTGACTGTAACCGATAGGTTGTGGGTTCAATCTCGAATTCTCAAATTCAGCTGAAAGTGGTGAACGGAAGTGGAACAGAGTGTCTTAACACTAGGTTCCCAAGTTCCCTCTGCCTACTCAGCCATGTGCGGGATACAGCTTGAAGCTGAGTTCCAATTAAAAGTACTATTGGTATGTTTAATATTCCGACTACAATAAAATGAGAGAAAGAATGCATAATTATAAACATTCTCCAAAACGATATTAAATCCTAAAGCCATCCCATATGAAATTCAGAAACTTCTTTATTGCGGGACACCACCATTTATTGGATCTATTGGAAACGGCTCGAGGTCTCGCTACATTCAACATTACGTTCTCGCACAAAGCAGTGTAGGCGAAGGTAATTTCGAAATGTAGTGTTAAAATATTCTGTTCCCATCATGACACTACTGTTACTTTCTTCTGCCAAATTTGAGACATAGCGTGTGAAGTGACGGAGCTCAGTGCCGAGCTTTTGCCCTTTTTATTAGATCGTAGAAATTAAAATAATAAATATTTCCTCGAGTGGGATCGTACCCACAGCTTGTAGCATTTACAGTCAAAGTAGTACAAAGCCTGTACTACTGTGCTACATTGGGTGTCTGAAATTAAAAATATTTTTTACCACACCAAAATCATTACTGTAGAAAGAATTATATACATATATTTAAATAATTAAAAACAAGGTATTTATTAATATCCATTTATTAGAAAAATACAAGTTAAAACAAATATCTAAATTACGAAAAAATGGTATTTTAGGACAGATATAACATTTCTATAAGGGAACAACAAATATTTTAATAAATCTTTACATAGCAAGTAACATAGTAAGAATAATCTCTTCAAAGCAGTATATATACGTGTGGATATTTCAAATATTTTTTTTTTGCTTCACGCTATACCCCATGCAATAACCAATTTTCGGAGTTATTCCGTGTCGAGTAGCGGAACTGAACGCTGCGCTTTGTCGATTAGAGTGGGGATATGTGATTAAGTTAAATATAATCTCTTAAAGTACAAATCGATTCTACAAAAGTACAGATTTTAGAACGGTTTTCACTAAGAAAATATATTTGGTAGGCATACATGTATTTTGTATTAGTGTTCTTCAGGCGGGCGAAGCCGCTTACACTAGTGCTAAATAAACTTAAGGTAATTCTATCTATATTAAGAATAATTTAAAATCTAAATATATAATCATTTAATGTCAGCATACCATACATAAATGTAGTATATTTACAAATATTTACGTATTTTAGTCGGATTTACAACACTAGGTAGGTATCTAATTACATTAGTTCATTAATTTTATTACTTTAGTGTGTTTTATCTAATTCTAAATAATTAAATTATAAATGTGGGAGAGTCACGTTGGCAGCAATGACAACACGCATGGGCAGACTCGGCCGGATTATTACCACCCCCGGTATGTAAAACCGGCGTTAAGTAGTGGCTTCGGCCACTGCGTTTCGCATTGGGTAATGCCGAGCCCCGGTGCCCATCCACCTTATAGACCAACGCAAGCAACGCACCTGTAGCTCCTCGGGTGCTACACGGAGCCGGGGGCGGCGGTGATAACTTACCATCAGGTGACCCAAACGCTCGATTGCCGTGTTTAGTCAATAAAAAATCAGAGATCTATGAACAAATATATTTTTTAACCATATTGTAAAAGGTTGTTTTTCGTTAGTAAAATTATAATTTAAATCAAGAATAATGTGCCTTTTGGGATTAGAACTAAATTAGTGTGTATATTAGACGCTTATAAGTAAAATAACATTAAATTTTTACACTGTAAATAAATATTACAGTACATTAGTAATTATTTATAATGACAATATTATATAGAACGAAGCTAAAACTATGTAAACTATATTAGCGTATAAACAGTATATATAATACACACTTGTAATTTTCATTATACCCAATTCTGTACATTACTATTTCCGTAAATTATATTATGACAACATCCAAACAATGATATGACAAAATATTTTCACTCACATTGTTTTTAACTTGACACAAAAAGTTTTTTATTAATCAATCAACCTCTTTTTAGGTTACCAGAAATACGTAGGAATCCATAAAGAGAGGAACATTAACGTTTGGTATTAACTTGTAAGTAGTATTGGGTGTTATCGAAGTAAACGAAAGGATGATTTCCGGAAATTTCTACGTAATTACAAAAAAAAAATATTTCACAATTGTAATTTTTATAAGTTAAGTTTTATAAAATCTACACAATCGAAGTAATTGTAATAATAATAAATAGTGAATGATATAAAAAAAAATTAAGCAAATCCTAATAACGAATCACATTAGAAGAAATAAAATAATAACTTTTAAAGATTATTAATAATAGGGTTCCCCATTTTCTCTCTTCTTAGATACTGGGTCGACACGAGGCAGAGAATAGAAGCGCCTCACTAATTCTCCGCCAGGACATAGTCCCGGATGTACCTGAGCTATATTGCTCCTTGCAAAAACACAAAAACATAAATAAAATTTCTAAAATTCCCAAATTTTAAATCGTTGGTAGTAACAAATGAATGATATGATGAAACACTAAAGCACATCGTTTTTTCACTATTAACTTCTACAGAGTGTTTATATCAACCAAGCGACACGTCCCCCTTTCTCTCGTTTCTCAGGTGCCGGGTTAGCAGGTGGTAGTGGGGCCTCGCTAATTCTCCTCCGGGCGAGAGGCCCCGGAGGTTCACGTCATGCGCTATAGTCAATCCTGGCACAGACTACGGCGCTGAGCAAAGTGGCTATTGCTAAAGCAATTTGTACACTTGCTATGACAACCAAGTCGCGAGAGGATGGTTTCGATTCTTCCTCAGGCCCGTCTCTGAAAATTAAGTTTTTGTAGGTTCAGTTAGTTTTGATTTTCAGTTATATGTTACTGATAGATATATATTTATTCTTTGATACAACGAATATATAAAACTTAGCTCCTAAGAACTTGTGTATATTATTTTTTTAGTTTCACGCTGTATCCTACATGTCATGAAAATATGAGGTAATTTCTGAACATAATATTTTAAGACACTCTGTTCCAATTAAAATACTTCCGTTTCCCAATTATTGCATGTTAAGTGCCGGAACACAATACTTTAAAGTTAAAATTTTTGTAAAATTTCAAATAAATCAAAATAAAACTATTATATCTTTTAAATCTCACCCATGATCGAGTCCAGGAGGATCCAATATAGTTCTGGAACACTGTACAATCAATGCTACAAGTAGACAGCCAGATGCTGCCCACAGTATGGCTGCCGCTGCGCCCGCACTCGCCCCGCTGGTGCCCCAACCTCGTGAAGTGTGTATTGAAAAGGCTGTAATATATATATATATATATATATATATATATATATATATATATATATATATATATATATATATATATATATATATATATATATATATATATATATATATATATATATATATATATATATATATATATATATATATTTGTATATGTATATATATATATATAGAGAGAGAGAGAGAGAGAGTTCAGAGTTTAATAGCTTCACGCTGTGTCCTGCATATAGAAGGAAAGGTAGAGAAGACAATAACTTTATCACTTTTCGCTCAATTTTCAAAAGATTAGGTTTCGAGTGTAGAAACGGTGTTAAAACCATCGTAACTCTTTCAATTGTTCTATATATTTCTCTCTTTTATGAAGAAGTTATACATAGCACTATTTTATAAATATATATTTTTTTGTCTAACTGTCTGCCTAATCCAGTTAAAATAGAAAAAAATGTGAGTAAAAAAAATCGCATAGAGCTGAAAATTGATATAGTCGTTAAATATGTAATTACCAGTAAAATGTTAAAGTTCCCGTCGATGCTATGTGTATAAAAGATTTTATTCAAAGATTAAAATTTCCGGTAAAACCTCCGATGATATATAAAGTTTTTCAACTTTTAAAATCACGATATTTCGTGTACGGTGATTCATACGACAAAAATAAGAACAATTTGTTGTAGTGAATTGTATGATCTATATCTTTTGTCTGACCTATTTTTACGATAATACCTCCGGTTTTATTGTAATAATTTTATTGGTAATAACATATTTGCCGAGGTTTTCCCTGTGAGCTACAATAAGGAGTTCTTCAAGAAGGGAATAAATAGGTTCCTAAAGGGTTGGTGAGGCACATGTGATGCCTCTGGTGTTGCAAGCGTCCATAGGCCACGGTAACCACTTACCATCAGGTGGGCCGTGTGCTTTTTTCCACCATCGTGGTATAAAAACATATTTGAGACCTATACCAATTATCAGCTCGATGCCATTTTTTTCTAACTTAAATGTTAATTTGACTGAACTGGCCCTTCTGTATATAGGATACATCGTAAAGCTGCAACTCTGTTTATAAAATTTTACGTTAATATACGAGCGTATACTTTAATTAACTAGAGTGCTTGAAATTTAAAATCGGGCTCAAAGTGTTTGCTCGAAATTCTCAGAAGTTTTACTTTTTTAAACATTTTTTTCGTATTTTTTGAAAGAATACGCCACTCGCAATTTGATTTACATTAACAGATATATTTTTATTAAGATAGCTGGTAATTGTCGTAGTTTATTTTACAGTTTGAGATGTGTATAGGCGTTTGACTCTTTCTTGATATCATTAAACACAAATCATTTGCTCAATTTATTATTCTTTTTCAGCTTCACCAAGCTTACACTGCCACGTGCTTGATACAACGAACATGGCAGCACGAGCAGAAAAAACTTGGGAATCTTGAGTCAGGACACTCCGTTCTGTTCCCCGCTTCCTGAGGAATTTGAGTCATTCCGTAGCAGAACTCAACACCGCGCTTTGGCTTGCTACCAGAGTGAAAAAAAGATTTGATATTTCATTAATTATTTGAAAATATTAAATATTTCATTTTTTCGAATGAGGATCGAAATCACAATCTGTAGCATTAAAAATCACGCGCGCACAATTTTTTATAATATTTTTTTTCAACTCGACTTTACATAAAGCTGGGTAATTAAAAGGACCGTTCAGTTAAAGTATTCCATTGAATTGCCTATACACCGCCCGAAATATTGTGTATTGAGTGATCAATGAAAAAAAAATTAATCGTCGAGTGGAAATCGAACTCAAGATCAACGTTCTCAGTTAGACGGTATGCCGCTACTCCACGGCGGCCACTATAAAAAGTAATAGACATAAAATAGAAAACAGAGTACAATATTATTATTTTTTTCTACTATATATGACAATGGAAGCAACAGCAGGGATGAATTATGACAAGAAGAAAATACTAGTTAGATAAGTAAATTGACTGTACGTATAGTTTTACAATCGTGTGTTACCTTCACGCTGTATCCCGCACATGGCAGGGTAAACCGAGGGAACTTGGGAACCTAGTGTTAAAAGACTCCGTTCGATATAATCATCATAGTATAATAGGCTATACTTTTAAATTACAGCTCAAGGGCAAAACTCAGCAATAATATACAATGCAAAGAACTTTTCAAACAAAATCCTACATTCTCCAACCCAGTATTTAATTATTCAATAGTTTATCTCAAAGTGGGATATTAATAGAATGTAAGAGAAGCTTCAGTACTTTAGAAACGAAGTAAATTCGTCTACTAAATTAAATTTTAGTACCAAATTGGAGCAAAACAAGGTTGCCTAATTAATTTATTTGACAGAAAACTGTTTAAATTTTCATCTAGTTGATATATTTTTTTAGCTTCGCTCTGTATTCCACGTGTATCAGAGTTTTCTTTTTTAAAGGCAGAGTTAAACGCCGCTTATTGCCTGGATATTAAATTGATTATTTTTATTTTCCTCAGGTGGAAATCGGATCCCCAAAACTCTAGAGTAGCGCGCCACAGTTGCGGGCCTCTACAGCCTCGAGTTGCTGTATACGGTTTTCATAGTTTATGTTTCCCGGCTCTCATATATAACAATTGAAAAAAGGAATAAAAACCTATTTACTAGATTTTTTCATGGTTCACTTTGTTTCTCAAATATAACATGGAAGGCAGAGAGAAAATATAGCAGAAGAAATCCGTAAGGGAACATAGAGCAGAGGAAATTAAATTTTCGGAACGTCGACTTCAACGTTGCGATTTATTTATTTCTGGTGTCCAGATAGAATAGTGGGGAACAGAAGTGGAACGGAGTGTCTTAACACTAGGTTCCCAAGTTCCCTCTGCCTACCCTGCCATGTGTGGGATACAGCGGAAAGCTAAATGAGCGAGTGAGTGAGTGATTTGACGCGCAATCTAATAAGATAGAAACTAGGAAATGGGATTCTGAATCCCCCCCAAGATATCCCAAGAAATTTTGAATTTATTTATATATATTTTTAATTTGCATTGCTTATTTATTATTCATATAAAAATATATATTTATTAATATAACAAATTTTCTTAGACTCTGTTTCACAAAGTTGTAAAATAAAAGTGCTTGTAATTTATTAGCCGCAGTAAAGCAAAGTTTTAATGATTTTTTTTGTTAAATCAGTTGAGTTTTTTACACGTATAATTTACTATGTCAAGAATGAATATTAATATGCATAGAAAAATTATAATGTCACTCACACATGTCAAAAATAAAATATAAGCATTCCGTTTTTCTAGAGGTACTGCACTCTAGAAAAGAAATACATAGAAAATTTCGTAGAGACCCATTGACTCACTTTACTGTAAACTTAATGTGGTTATTGGTGTGATTTCTTCTCGGGGTAACGTGTTGTTTTCATTTCGTCGCATTCATAACGCGGCGTTGAGTTACACGCAATGTGTCAATAAATGGAATGTTCTAACTCTAGATTGTCTAACTGTTTTTTTTAGAAACAATATTTCGTAAATAAAAAGTTTAATTACAAAGAAAAAACCTTTCCTTTGCTAAATAAACATTTTTTGTCCTATTTTTTCGTTAATATTAGAATTGAATAGAAATAGAAACTTCCGACAAATCAACTTTGAAATAGAATTTTTTCACTTAAGAGTTATTCATTTCTCGGTCTATTGATTTTTTTTTTCATTCTTTCTAACTTTCTCGCCTAATATGAATGTTCTGAATAATACGGTTTTTATATATACCTATTTCTTTATTTTCTTTAAGCTTTACAATTGTACTAATTATTTGTTACTTTGGGGCCATTTTTTTAAGGAAATATTTAAAATATTTTTATTTTTTTGGTTCGCTGACCAAAATTAGGTAGATAGTATTATCATTAGGTTTCCTCTGCCTATTCTGCTATGCAGGAAGGTTAACATGTCTGATAGCGTCGAAAAATATATTTATCTTTGCATAATACAAAATTGTAATTAACTAATTAACAAACAATACTGAATAAGTCGTGGCGTAGAGCCATAAGCGTACAATGGTAAACACTTGTTTGTGAGCCCGCTCCACTCGAGGAAATGAATTATTTAATATTTTCATTTCTTTGCTCTGAAAACAAGGTAAAAGCGCGGCAGTTCCGTGGAAAGATGAGAACAAAGGAGTTTTAACGGGAACGGAATATCTTAATACTAGGTTCCCAAGATACCTCTGCTTACCGTTCTATATGCAAAGTACAGCCTATAGAAAATAAAGAGAAACAAGCGATACTGAATATTATACCTGCAGCTAAAACACTGAATCCTCCAGCTGGTATACCGAGACCCATGTTAAACTTTTGCCTCTCTTCTATAAACGCAACACTGCCCATTACCAGCGTAGAAATACCGCACACAATCTGAAACAAAGGATAATTATAGATAAGTATATAAATTTAAAGTACTTATTTAGAAAATTTATAATATTTGAACGTACCGGGATGGCTGAGTGGTGAGAGGCCTTGGACGGATCAAGTTCAAATTAAGTGCAAGTTTGTCTCGTGTCTTCGTTTTAATATCACGATCAATAGGGAGAACAACTTAAAGCTGACAAGCTTGAGTTTGCGGACACTTGCACTAGTTTTTATGAAAAAAACTACAAATAAAAGCTTGTAAAGTTTTTTTTTTAGAAATATATAGAATTTTAATTATTATCTAATATATTGAGGCCTGTCGTGGCGCAGCGGCACAAGCGTGTGACTGCAACCGACAGGTTCTGGGTTCGATCTCCGATCGAGGAAATGAAACATTTAATATTTTTAATTTAAATAATTAATGTTTCATTTCTTCGCTCTGATAATAAATATGTTGGATTTTTTTTCTTTTTTTAGCTTCACGCTGTATCCCGCACGAGGCAGGTTAGGCAGAAGGAACCCGGGAACCTAGTGTTAAGACACTCCACTTCCATTTCCCACTTTCCGCCGAATTTGAGGCATAGCGTGTAGAGTGGCGGAACTCGACGCAACGTTTAACATTGTTACTAGGACGGAGAAATAAAAATATTATTTTTTCAATTCAACTAGCGATGGAGCTCAAAACCTGTTGCCTTAACAGTCGCAAGTTTGTGCCCCTGTACCACGACAGACGTCATGTATTGTATGAAAAAATACAATTTCAAATTCAGCTCAGGTCTTTAATAAAATGTCTTTAACGGTCCAAAGGATAAATTTTCTGAAAAGTTTCGTTTTTAAAGGTCAAATCCGGTACTCATTAAAAATACCAATTATTTTAACACTTTAAGTCGTTAAAAAGCGTTTGTTGTTAACCCGGCGTCATTGTGGTAGAAAAGAGTTACACGAACGTTGAGGTGGGTCAATATTACCCATAAATTTAATGCATGGTAATTCCATTGTTATTAAGTAAATTAGTAACCTGTGTTATTATTTAGAATTAGGGTATTTTGGTTTTAATAATAAAAAAATAATTATAATAATTAAATAACCTTTTATTAAATTTAATCGACTTTTACATAAACTCACAAAAATAGGAACAAGATAGAGATCTCTTAGGTTTTCATGACAATACTACACTAATAACCAGTATTTTCGGTTACATTTGGCAGTTTTATAAACTCAAATGTTATATTTTTAGAAAAAAATACAGTAAAGCTAATTAGAATCATCGTTATAAATGCAATCACCACTGAAAGATACGACGTGTTCAGGACAAATAAATTTATGGCAACCTTGACAAGTATGTTTTGTTTTGCGATCCTTGTTTGCAGGACACACTTGGAATCTTTTGCGGGCATTGGGTATCTTTGTGGAGGTGGCTCTTCTGATGCTTCACCAACAATTTTCCTGAATTTTTTTGCGCATTTCTCGTGGCAAGCGATACACATTCTGGTGGATTTTCAAATGATGACTGACTAGAGCAAGACCTAAATTTTTCAAAAAAAGTGTCGCTTCTCGCTTGGTTTGTTATTATTTATGCGATATATTATAAGCCCATTAATTCCTGACATGTTCAACATGGCATAAAAAATTGTCAGGGGCCACCTTCTGGAGTTACGACACACATCATATGTGGCGCACAGCTTGTGCTAGATTGTGTTTATCTTATTCTTTCGGAGAGTGGGATGTCGTCGTCACTACTATCTGAACTATCATCCAAACATTCTTGCTCGGTATCACTTGGCTCACTGCGTACACCAACATGATCCTCTTCTTCCACATCATCATCACTATCAGGTAAGTAGTCCTCCGAATCAGACTTCTCTAAAATCGCTCGAACACGTTGATTTTCTTTCTCCTTTTGGTTCATAATATTTTATAATAAGTACCTATTACGAAAAAAACTAAATGCAAAGCAAAAAGCAAAAAAAATGTTTACAATACACAAAGAATAAATAAACAACAGTCAAAATCGATTAGTTTAAAAAGGCGCATAATTGTTACGTCAATTGTGAGGATGGGTATTATTTACCTTTTTGAAAATTGCACTCTTGTAGCTCCTAGCGCAGTCGCCGCAGAACTGATTTTGCATCCAAAACGTTTAGAGTACACTATTAGCTGCAGCTACTGCAAAGAACGGCAACGTCGGGCACGTACTTACAAAGATATTTTTAATTAGAAACAAGCCGGGTAATTTTGACCCAACCTCAATGACGCCGGGTTAAATAATTACTGCATTTACTTAGTAAAGTTGGGGAGCCTTTTGTTATAATAAAAACTACTTACTTATAAATGAAATATTTTATTTTAAAAATTTAATTAAAATAATACTTTAAAATTAAAAATATAATTAAATACGTATTAACAGAGTGATATGTTAATTCCGACTCCTTTTTATTTTTATTTAATATTGCTGGGAACGCGGAGTTCTCCGAGAAAACTAGCGTGAAAAACAAATATCTCTGATTACGTTCCCAGAAGCTGATAATGATGACCGTGATGATTTTGTATAAACACTCAAATACACACATATATAATGTACTTCATTGTTATGTCATATAATATTTTTTTGCCGTGTGATTCTGAGTTAGAATATAATACCTTGGTACTGATGGTGTTGTAAGAGGCAACTAAAGTACGTATGGGAATGTCAGGTTTTCAGCAATGACACGCATGGGCAGACTCTACCAAATCATTGCCACCCCCGGCATTTAAAACTAGCGTACTACTAGCGACTTTGGTCACTGCGGTTTGCATTGGGTAATGCCGGGCCTCGGTATATGCCTGTACAGATCCCATAGTGGTAACGCAAAAACGGATTGGCTCATGAAGCACATGCAATCGGCTATCAACGATGCGCTCTCACATATTCCTACCGCAGAGGTCGTGATACTTGACGATTTAAATAAGCATAATACCAGTTGGCTCGGGTCACGCACCACCGACCACGCGGGGAGATCTGTATTCAACCTTGATATGGCGAATGGATTGATTTCCCAATTGGCACTTGTCACTAAAGATCCGAAGGTGAAAACCTTAAGTGCCTCTAGGTACTTTAAGTGGTAAATTACCAGAGGAAGGTCCGAGCATATTGCTTAAATTGAACAGAAGCCTGAGAGCTATCCATCTGGAACTCGCCAGTTTTGGGCCCCTCAAAGGCTGCACTTGGCAACTTTAGCCAGCCTTCGCTTTCACCGCAACGCATAGAAAATGACATCCTGGTCCGTACAGTGAAAGAAAAAGTCTGTACCTCGAACTTGACTATAAAATTTCGTAAAATTAAATTAAATATACTATAAAATTTAAGCATTTCATTAAAACAAAATAACAAAGTTTTTACGTGAGATTACCATATGGAATAGAATCAGCCCGGTACTGAAGGTGTCGTAAGAGGCGGCTAAAGTACGTGTGGCAGAGTCACCTGTTCAGCAATATTATTAGCACCCCAGCATTTAAAACCGGTGTTAAGTAATGGTTTTGTGGCCAGTGAGTTTGGCATTTAATAATGCCAGGTTCCTAGAACAGATGGCTAGAGCGAACGCTGCCTTGTCTTTTGAAAAGAAGACTCCTTGTGTAAATAAAAATAATACATTATTATCCTTTAAATGTACATATGAGGCCTGTCGTGGCGCAGCGGCACAAGAGTGTGACTGTAACCGACAGGTTCTGGGTTCGATCCCCAGTCGAGGAAATGAAATATTTAATATTTTCAATTTAAATATTTAATGTTTCATTTTCTTCGCTCTGGTAAAAAGGCAAAGCGCGACGTTGAGTTCCGCCACTCAACACGCAATGCCTCAAATTCGGCGGAAAGTGGGGGAACGGAAGTGGAACGGAGTGTCATAACACTAGGTTTCACTTCCGTTCCTTCTGCCTACCCTGCCTAGTGCGGGATACAACGTGAAGAAGAAAAAAAAAAGAAAAAAAAAAAAAATGTACATATTAAGCCTAAGCCCTAAATACTGTAAAATATTTTAAATAATATTTTAAATTTTCATCTGCTAAACAAAAGATTGTAGAAAAAATAAACGAAAAAGACCCGTGTTGCTTGTAGTAGTTGCTTTATCACGCTCAACTTTAATTTGCTGTTCTCAGTTTGCTAGAAACTTTACCAAAGGTTTTCTGTTTCACCTGGCTGTTATAATTTCTATTAAACTGGAGTAATGTCGATGGGAAAGCGTTTAAGGCAACTTTAATTATACCAGTGATTTTATTGAAATTGGTTATAAATTAGAATAAGAGATGTTATAGAGGTCGTATACGTAAGCTAAAGTATAAAAAATCTGACTTGGGACATGGAAAGGACGAAAAGAAACTGAGTATTAACACTAGATATCCAAGTTCTCTCTGCCTATTCTGCCACGTACAGTGACTCTTAAAAAGTTAAGAAATCTAAACGGCCATAGTTTCAATATTAAGAACGAAAAATAATTGAGATATGTATATAAATAGATAAGAAAAAGTGATGTAAGATAAGGAAATAATTAATTAGTTGCTTGTCAATATGGCACTGTAATAAATTATAGTTAGGTCAGTTTCTTGCTACTTTGCCCAAAAACTAAAACATTCACTATCGGATAAAAGGTTTAATGTTCTTAAGGCTTGAGTGATTAATGAGTATAAAGTCATTTTAACTAAAATTATACAAATAACATTTTTTTTTAGGGTTCCACACCTTAAGAGGTAAAAACGGAACTCTTATCCTTATCCTCGTTATCCACCTGTATGTCAAGACCCGTAAAGGTATCGAGCTAAGATAATATTAAAATATAGGTCTATTAGAGCAGCAAAAAAATTTCTAAGTCATCGCAATCAAAAGATACGAGCATTTCTGCGTCATTTTTGCTTCATTTTGTATGAAATTCGATGCGTAATCAAAATCTATAACGTATTTATCCTGACATGAAATTTGGCACGAAATGAGAACTTACATAAGAAATAAAAGGAAATTCGAAAAGTGATAATTTATGGGTTATTTGTAACAAAAATATCATTTTATTTATGAAATATCGTTACATTTATAGTTTATTTCATATAAAATGGAAGTTCGTCATATGTACATGCTTCGTTTTTAACTACTGTAGAATATTCTCTGTAGGCATTTACAAAATTTAACTTCAAAAGATACAAATAAAAAAAATATCAAAGAAAAATTATATACAAAAAAAAAAATAAAGAATGGTAAAAGAGAGAGGGCGAAACCTCGGTTGACCTTCAAAAACACACTGTGAACCCTCCGGAAAGCATGTATGAGGTTGGTGAGGTGAGGTTTATGAAAGTGGACGAGGCGAAACATGGTATGCCGAGACCGCGCTTTGGCGTTTGGCGTTCCTTTCTCTCTGACTACCTCGCTATGGATACAGCGTGAAGTCAAGCTATATTTATATTACAGAAAAAAAACAATCACAATATATGATTGTTGCAGAATGTATACATGTACCCTTAAACTTAAGATCATCAACTTTTAAAATTTGCACTTTCCGTTGATTAATTACGTAATCAACGGAAAGTACAATTTATAAAAGTTGATAATTAGTACGGAATCCACATTGGGCAAGTTTGACTTGTATTTAATTTTTTTTTCTAACTTGACAATTCATCCTTAGCTAGAACCAAAGGGACCATCAAAAGCTATGTTCTCTGCATACCTTGTCTTCCTCATTCATAATAATTAAGCTCATAATACACACTCCTCTGAGACTGTATGATTTTCCATGATTAATGATCTCGGAAATCAACCGAGTTTAAGTGAAATATTCCTATCATATTGTTTATTTACAGTTAGAAATAAAAACATTTTTTTAGCTTCACGCTGTATTCCGCACGAGGCAGGGTAGGCAGAGGGAACCCGGGAACCTAGTGTGAAGACACTCCGTTCCACTTCCGTTTCCCACTTTCCGCCAAATTTGAGACATTACGTGTTGACTGGCGGAACTCAACGCCGCGCTTTGCCTTATGACCAGAGCAAAGAAATGAAACATTAAATATTTATATTGAAAATATTAAATATTTCATTTCCTCGACTGGGGATCGAACCCAGAACCTGTCACACTCTTGTGCCGCTGCACCACGACAGGCCTCAAATCAAAATATCAAAAAGAAATTATATGATTGAATTGCTAAAGTTGAGTTTGACTAAACTGGTCTCTTAACGAGCCATTGCGACTCTAAAATTTGCAAACATAGGAAAGAAAGAACTTTGACACCAAAGTCTCTGTAAGGGTTTTAAAAAGTATTGTAGCAAGGGCTTTTAGGATTGCCTATAACTCGAAAACAGGACGCTAAGAGGATCGCATTGTGGTACGTCTGTTTATACGAAAAGGCTTTTCACTTGTTATCGAACGTGTCAAGTGTATGAAGCTTAAACTCATGTCAAATATCCCAGCCTTATATCCCTTAGAGCACCGAAAAGCTTTTAAGTTTTAAATTATAGTTATAGCTTTTTTAAATCAACGCAATCAAAATATGAACGTTTATATATCATACTCAACTTCAAACTTTATTCCGCACATGGCAGGGTAGGCAGTATAGTAGTGAGTGGCGTAACTAAACTCGGAGCTTTGACTTGTTACCAGAGCGATGAAATAAAAACATTAAATATTTAATTTGAAAATATTAAATATTTCAATTCCTCGAGTAGGGATCGATCCCACAATCTATCGTTTACAGTCACACGCTTGTGCCGCTGCCCCGCGATAGACAGACTATATATATCATACAATATAAGCAAAGCCATACAATATAAGCAAAGCCATTTGAGGCCGCTGCGCCAGCTGCTCAAGGGTGTGACTGTAACCGACAGGTTCTGGGCTCGATTCCCAGTCGAGGAAATGAAATATTTCATATTTTCAATTTAAATATTTAATGTTTCATTTCTTCGCTCTGGTAATAAGGCAAAGCGCGGCGTTGAATTCCGCCACTCAACACACAATGTCTCAAATTCGGCGGAAAGTGAGGAACGGAAGTGGAACGGAGTGTCTTAACACTAGGTTCTCGGCTTTCTTCTGCCTACACTGGCTCGTGCGGGATACAGCGTGAAGCTATAAAAAAAATATAAGCAAAGAATAAAAATGCAAATAAGTGCCTCTTATTTACAATTTAACAGATGTTTTTTTTTTTCGTTTCTAATATAATTTCTAGATACTTATTCATCCTACTCGCCCGCAAACTTAAGTTTGTCTATTTTTATATGTCACGTTCCCGTTGACCTACAATCAGGAAATTGCTAAGACACGCCCAGTGGGTGCGACTGACTTGCATTTTATATGTTGTTTTTATTAATATTAAAGTAAAATATTTTCATTTGACAAGTTAAACAAGTTTTTCTTTAACCTGTAGACTCTTCATGTGAGAATGACTCGCCTAGCACTAGATTGTGGAGTGAAGTAACTATAAAATACAATACCCTTAGCTGGTGGTATAATCCTTTTTTATTTAAGAAGAGTCCGTTTAGCCTAAGAATAAGCCGCTTATTTCTCTTTCGCGGTGAAAACTGGCCTTCAGTATATGTAAAATTTTGCAACTTTGACCTACAGTGTACTTTCAAGTGTCCGATTGTACTGATATTGCCGGACTGTAACATCGTTTTTGAATCAGTCAATCAATTCAATGAAACTGTATATAATCAATATTGTTGTAAATTCTAAATGGCCTCTATCAAACAGAAGAATTTGTTGGCAGACGTCAGCACTTTATAATATATTACGAGAGAGAGGAAATAAAAACAATTATTTCCCACGAGAGGGAATCGAACCCATAGCTTTGAGTTTGCTATCTGATACTGTATTGTTTCGACACGACATCATTTATACATGTTCATTGTACATAATATAAGAAATAATATAACACAATGCATGTTTAGACAAAAAGAAAAATGATATCCATTTACTAGTAAGCGATGACAAAAACAAACAGTATCAAACCCTTTTTATATTCTATTTGTGATACGATTTATATGTCAAAGGCATTCCTGATATATTGCAAGCCATCGATAAAACTTGAGATATTCGCATAATATTACTCTGTCAACAACTTAAATTTTAAAAGAAATGTATCTTTTCTGTTATATATTTAATGTTTACTCGTATCCTATAAAGAATCAAACTGCAAATTCAGTACAACCATTGTAACGCTCATGTCCCCTCTCTGGTAGACAAAGCGCAGCGTTGAGTTACGCCATTGAAAATGGAATATCTTGGTAATTAGCTGGAAAACGAGAAACGGACTTAGTTGTGTGGTTCTATGGTGGCGGTTCTTAACACTAGCTTACCTCTGGCCTGATGTGTGGTTAAAAGGATAAAATAAAACCATTTTTCAGTAGCTAATAGGTCACAAAATATTTTTAAAATAATTTTCGCTGTATATAAGAAATATACAGTATTAATACATTATTGATTCAGTTCTTTGTATCAACATGGCATGTTCAATAAAATATTCAAAGACTACGTCACTTAACTTAACAAGTATATCTGTACCTACCTCCTGTGCACGAGGCCCGTGGTGGCGCAGAGCCATAAGCGTGTGACTGTAAAGGCTACAGGCTGTGGATTCGAACCCCACTCGAGGAGATGAAACATTTTATATATTTAAATTAAATATAAAATACTACACTTAAATTGAATTTAAACGAGATTTAAATGTTATATTCTTTTAAATTTACGTTTAGTATTTTCTGTCCTAAGTGTGGAATAACACTTTAAAACATAGTAAAAATATTAAAATAAATAGTATTCTCTTTTGCCAAACGATAATTCTTACGAGTTTGGGTAGCAGAAATTTGTAAAAATCTCCCTACAGAGATGCTAACAACATAAATAAGTTGTAATAAGCGTATAAGAATTTCGACGGAGCTTGGTGAGAACGAATGTCTTAGTTGGTCAGAGCGCTGGAACGGTTTTCCAGAGGCGCGGGTTCAAATCCTGCTTCGTTCAAAATTTTTATACGCTTTTTAAATTTAAGTTTAGTATTTTCTGTCCTAAGTGTGGAATAACATAGTATAAATATAGTATAAATATAAAATGTTTTCATTTCTTCAATCTGGTAACAGGACAAACGCCACAACAACACACTATGCCTCAAATTCGGCGGAAAGTGTAGAATGGAATGGAGTATCCCAATACTAGGTTTCAAAGTTCCTTCTGCCTACCCCGCTATGCGAGGGATACAGCGTGAAGCTAAAAATAAATAAAATAATCCAATCCATTTCAACGAGAATCAACCTCACAATAATCGTAATCTCACTATGACGGCTTGAATTTATTAAAACATTTTTTTAATTTAAATATAATCTAGATCGTTATAAATACGCTTTTCAGTAAAGTATAGAAAACTATAATTAGATGTACATATTTATGTGGCTTCTGAACAAAGCCAACTCACCATTGTAAATAAAGGTCGAATCGGGATTAAGAAATGAATTTTAATTAAGATTATCACAAAGGGTTTCGGTTTTCGGTATTACAGCACAATTAGCTACGGTCTTTGTTTAGTGTTTCTGAGTAAATTAGTATTTACATCTTAAATACGAATATTATAAATATGTATAGATAACAAGAAATGATATATGATTTCACACATTTCACAATCAAAAGATTTTGATACAAAAATTCAATTCTTTTGCAAAAAATCAATAAATGGAATGTATAAAACGTAACAACATCCAATTACTTGGCAGGGACACAGGCGTATGACTGAAAACTTGAAAGGTTGTGTATTTGATCCGCACTCAAGGAAATACTAATATATTACTCTATGGTTAAAATTCAGAGGCCTGTCGTGGCGCAGCGGCTCCCACTCGAGGAAATCAAATATTTCATATTTTCAATTTCTATATTGAATGTTGTGTGGCAAAGCGCGGCGTTGAGTTCCGCCACTCAACACGCAATGCCTCAAATTCAGAGGAAAGTGGGAAACGGAAGTGGAACGGAGTGTCTTAACACTAGGTTCTCGGGTTCCCTCTACCTACCCTGCCTCGTGTGGGATACAGCGTGAAGCTGATAAAAAGATAAAGATAAAGGTTAAAATTCAGCAAAAGTGGAGAAAAGAATGAAATGTTTGAACAATAGGTTCCCAAGTTCCCTCTGACATATGCAGGATACATCGTAAAACTAAAGAAATAAGTAGCTTTTAAGTGCGGCTTCGCTCGAGTACTTTAATAAAATTACTCATTATTGTACAAATATGTACGGCCCAAGTAACATTATTAAGGTATGAATAAACTATGACACTATACACTGTACACTCTGAATATGTATACATTGAGTGTTTCTGTATGTACAGGAGTGTCTGCAGTTGCTAAATTTTGTTGTGACTCTATAATTAATGTCACATCAACAGCTATGTGAACAAATTCAATCAAAATATTTGCCACGCGTGTCATATGTGGCAAATATTTTGACCCAACGTCATTTTCATTTACTATATCATTTTAGAATATTTTTTTTGTATAGAATGTGTTGTTTTTGCAATATAAGTTAAAGAAGAGTAATTATGGGAAAAGACATAGAGTAACGTATTTCCAAAACGCACCATGATATGTGAAAATATATTCTTGTTCAGCTTCTCGCCTTATTGTATAGACATTCAAGTTAATTCTTTTCGCTTAAATTTGAAACATTGTGTGTAGACAAAAATATTTCATAGCTCAAGAACTGAATCCACATTCGAACGAAGGTTCATCACACTGAAATATTATATTTATATTTTAGCTTCATAATTTAGCACATCTTAAAGCACTACGCTCAGCATTTTTCAGTAAATTCTCAAGGCATTTCATGTTTAGAAGCAAAACTCTACGCCGCAATTGCTGCACTACCACAGCGAGCAATGGTCTAATATAAAAATATGAAGTCATTGTGGCTCAATAGCACTAACCTTATCTCGCAAAGCATGATAGGCTGAGGAAACTTAATACTTAAGACACTATGTCGCCTAATTTCAGACCATTTTTTTTTAAGACAAAGAGTATTGACTGGTGAATCTTGACGCTGTCTTGTTACTAAACGAGGAAATAACAGTATCAATTCACTCCTTCGAGTGAAAATCGATGCCACCATCGCAATTATAGGAAAAAGCTGTTTTAAAGATAATAAAAACATAAAAAAGAAAACTTCAAAGCTGGATACGTTATGTTTTTTAATTATGACGGTAATAAAATTAAAGTGCCACTCATTAGTTTGCCAATTAAAGCTCTACAGATTTTTATAGCGGGCATTGATTGTTTCATTTAATTAACTTTTTAAGTTGAACTTTTTGTTATAACAATTATGTATTGTAACATATACACTATTTCAAGAGGCAAGCCGATACACCAAAGTGTACCTAGAAATACGATAGAAAGAAAAACAAAGATACAAGAAAAAAAATTGAACTTGCTCGCTGTATTCCGAGCATGACAAGATAGGCAGTAAGAACTTTGGAACATAGTTTTAAAACAATCCTTTTCCATTGATACACTTAATAATTATTCTCTTTATCAACTTTGCGCCCAATTCAAGCTTTTAATAAAAATTTGCTCGTGTGGGCATCGAATTTTCCGCCACTAAAAACGCAATGCCTCAAATTCGGCGGAAAGTGGGGAACGGAAGTGGAACGGAATGTCTTAAAACTAGGTTCCCGGGTTCCCTCTGCCTACCCTGCCTCGTGCGGGATACAGCGTGAAGCTGAGTGAAAGGGCATCGAACCCACAACAGTCATGTATTACGCCCCTGCGTCATGATAGGCCTACCTATTTTTTTTGTACATAATTAGTATAACAGAGTATCCAATATTGCACTGTACATGTTATATTGGTACTAACAAGCTTTCGATAGAATATTGATTTCACATCAGAAGTGCAGGCATTTCAAAGCCTATTGAGATATCAATGGCGAATCGGTCCAATGAGCGATTAGATTGAAATACAATTCATAGTAATTTTGAATTACAAAATAATAATAATGTTTTTTGTTTCTTTTTTTTTTTCAGCTACGCGCATATGACACGGGGAACTTGGGAACCTAATATTAAGACATTCCGTTCCGTTTCCCAGTATCCGCTGAGTTTGACGAATTGCATGTTGAGTGGCTGTAATCAACGCTGAACTTTCTCTTTTTACCAGAGAAGAAATGAAAACATAAAATGTTTTATTTGAAAATATTAAATATTTCGTTTCCTCGAGCGGCAATTGAACCCATAGCTTGTCGGCTTTACAGTAACACGCTTATGCTCCTGCGCCACGACAGGCTTCAAATATGATACTGATATATAATACTAGTTATTACTTTTTTAAGAAGATTGTCAGATTTTTACTTTCCCCCAATTGGGTATTGAACCTTTGCATTAGTTAGAGACTGAGACAACTGAATTTTCTATACATTTATATTTTCTTAGATTTTATTTGTCTACTGTGCGTAAGGTATTTTATGTTCATTTATGAAGGATTCTTATTTTAAATCTGACTTGTGGGAATATTTTATTACATCAAATTACGTCGTTATGTTTCACAGTTAGATTGATGAAAAGCACAATTGGCGTGCTCTGTCTAATGAGCAGAATAGATTATGCTTTTGTATTCTTAATTTATTTTTCCAGATTTACGCAGTGTCTCGCATACGGGAGAGTAGGCAAAGGGAACCCGGGAACCTAATGCTGAAACACTCCGTTTCGTTCCCTACTTTCCGTGGAATTTGAAACAAACATTGTGGGTTGAGTAGTGGGACTGAACTCAAAACGTTTTGCCTTTTTACCAGAGCGAAGAAATAAAAATATCAATTATTTTATTAGAAAGTATTAAAGATTTACTTCTTCGAGTGAGAATCGAACCTACAACCTGTCGTTTACAGCTACACGCTTGTGCCCCTGCGCCACGATAGGATCTATTCTTGGTCCTTCGGAAATCTATGAATCAAATTAACATTTTGTTGATAATGTATATTTTAAATTGATTATTTTTGTTATTTTATTTCTGTAGTATAAAAAAGCCCGGTGTTGACTTAAACAACTTCGCTCCAAATATCTCCAAACATGTTGATATAAAATTGAAAATTTAAAAACACCGACCCAAAATATGACTGTACCTGATCTTGACAAAGTGCTGCAGTTACAGCTCGTATGCTTGTAATGCGATCTTTATCTAGCATAACTTTAAACTATTGCGATAATCAAAGCCTTTAATTTAAAAAATCACCCTGAAGTTGGTTCATTCATTTAGGCGCTACACTTCCACAGACAAACAAGTCAAATTTATAACCCTCTTTTTATAAACGTGGTTAAAAATTATTTATTTCATTTAAATAAGATAGGTACAATAAAAAAAGACATTGAACTCGTAACTACCTGCACTGAAGTCCATCGTGTAGACTTACCTGTAACACTCGTAGCCGCAGTATTAAAGCAAGCGGATACGAGAGTGGATTCCGAAAGACGGTGCCATCCCGGTCCGTAGTCAGCGGGGCTGCCGACTCTTTGCGATGTGACAACGCAGCCTACAACAAATAAAAGCTTATTTAATACAAAATATTTTATTAATAATTTTATCGTCATCGAACCTTTTATTGATGATTACGAGTTTTGTATTTGTTAACCCTAGGTTCCCGCCTTACCAGATATGTGGAGAATACTGTTCATATCGTGACATTTTTACATATTTTTATTTATTTCAAAGTTGCTCTATGAACACGGCAGTTTTGAACTCATAATTAAAATCGGCTTCCTTAGGGTTAGAAATTCATTTTAACGTTTTCATTATTCTCATTCTGGTGACACGGCAACGTGCGGTGTTAACCTCCGCCAATCAACAAACAATGAGACCTCATTAACCTAAGCAATGTCTTAATTGGGAACGGTGTCTAAACATCAGATTCCCAGATTCTTCCCTGTGAGATACAACGTGAAGCTACAAAGAAAAGATTAGAAAGGTAAATCGCAATTTCCAAGTTCAGGCGAAAAAAGAAATTTTACGTTACCAGGATTCTTTGCCTACACTATATATATATAGAAACCAGAAATGATTACAAGTATTTTGTCTACAACCTAAAATATTGAATAATATTTCTTTCTTTCTTAGCTTCACGCTGTATCCCGCACGAGGCACGGTAGGCAGAGGGAACCCGGGAACCTAGTGTTAAGACACTTCGTTCCACTTCCGTTCCCCACTTTCCGCCGAATTTGAGGCACTGCGTGTTTAGTGGCGGAACTCAACGCCGCGCTTTGCCTTATTACCAGAGCGAAAAAATGTAACATTAAATATTTAAATTGAAAATATTAAATGTTTCATTTCCTCGACTGGGGATCGAACCCAGAACCTGTCGGTTACAGTCACACGCTTGTGCCGCTGCGCCACGACAGGCCTCAATTCAAAATATTGAATAATCAAACGAAATAATAAATTAAAAAAAATCCTGATCCATAAAATCATCACCTGAATATGGCAGAGTGCTGGTAGCTCTAAGACTTTTTATCTGATTTTCATAAAACAGCTAACAACTACGGCGCGGAACAACGTTTTCGATTAAACAAAGCGCACTCATATTTGTCCATTCTTTAAGCAACTACGATCTCTTAGACTGCCCCACAACAAACGGACATGTCAAACTAATTATACTTCTCTTTTTGCATCGAGGGTTGAAAAATATATAAATAAAGAAAAAATAATAAATAAAGACCTTCCATCTTTTCAAAAATAAGTCAGCCAAAGACGGTAACCATGGTAAAACTCACATCACCACAATCACAAAATCAGTAACAGGCAGTGCCAAGCGCAAGTGTTAACAGCACATGCGCGTATACAACTTGTTTAATAACAAATTTTCATTTGATACGACGTATATAATAAAAGAAGTGTAATAAAATTTTATTTCACTTAATATGGCAAAAAATACTACAGAGCTCTATAATAAGACATATGTAAGATTGTCTAGTTAATAGTTAATGATATTAGAGAGTGGAATATGTCAGTGATAAATTATTAATATGATGAAATTGGATTGAAATTTTAGAACGGGTTGGATTTATTTGTGTGTAGATTTTACAAACACTACTTGTGATTTAGTAGTAACAAGTTTGATTTAATGGTGATTAGGTGTACAAAATTCAAGGTGCAAAAAAAAACAGTTTCTCGTATGTAGAAGTGGTAAACGAAACCTAGTGTTGAGATATTGCGAACCCAATTTTTCGAGACATTATATGTTGAGGTACAGAGCTCTACGCCGCGTTTTGTCTTGTTTCCAGGAAGGAAATGAAAATGAAATATAAATTAAAAAACTTTATGAAAACAAGTTTTCTTAATGTTTTATTTTTTCATGGTGTACTCGTATTTTACAAATCAAGCCCTTTCAATTGGTTATTTATATATACTATCCACCTATATTGTACAAAAATGTTTAATCCGACATCTTTTTGGAGCGGCCATTTTGGGATTAATAATGATATTCATTTAATTAAGAAATAACTTGTACAAATATACCATTCACAGTTATAAGATTACAAAATGAGTGATACGGAAAGTGAAAAAGATGAAGGTAAAGTCAAAACTACTGACAATGGGTCTTCAGATTCTAGTTACGACGAGGAACCAATGGAAATTAGGACAGGTAAGAAACAAAAGTTAACCATCCAAACGTACACGTACGTATAAATATGGCACTATTTGATCTTTCTTTCTTTCAGCTTCACGCTGTATACCGCACGAGGCAGGGTAGGCAGAGGGAACCCGGAAACCTAGTGTAAAGACACTCCGTTCCACTTCCGTTCCCCACTTTTCGCCAAATTTGAGGCATTGTGTGTTGAGTGGCGGAAATCAACGTCGCGCTTTACCTTATCACCAGAGCGAAGAAAATAAAACATGAAATATTTAAATTGAAAATATTAAACATTTCATTTCCTCGACTGGGGATCGAACCCAGAACCTGTCGGTTACTGTCACACTCTTGTGCCGCTGCGCCACGACAGGCCTCAATTCTTCAGTCATGCACTATTTGATATGTTTATATATTTATAAGAAAACTGATCGCTTCCCTTGTGGTATTAAAAAAAATATCATAAAGAACTTACTTTATTAACCTTCTTTAATTCTCTAAATTATTTAATCTTATACTGATTTCTTTTTCAAAAGAGAGACTATTCTATATAAAATAAGGATTTCTTAGAAATTTGTACACAAATTTTATATTTTCGTATTTATAAGAGCCTCATTCCCCGTTGATCTCATTACAATCAGTTCAGGGTCTTATAGAATCCTATCATCAGATCTAGAACTAGAGGAAAACCTTCGAATTTGAACAGGTTGGTCCTGTGTGCTTCTAAATATACACTATTTCATTGATAATTTTAAAAATTCACAAAAATCACTGGTGGACAGACAGACACCACAACAGATAGACTATTGAAAAAATATATATAATAAAATTTGGTTAAACTTCTTCTTCATTATACTTCTTCGTTATGAACAAAATATTTACCGTCACTGGACACATAAAATGGCCCTCATTTATTAATATATTATTTAGCACATTTCTTATCATTGTTTTCAGCTATAAAAAAAAACTATAGCGATATGTACTTTGTTTCTCTATTCCCGTGTGCTGCTGCGTCACGATGGCCTGTATTTATTTATTCTGTTTAAATAGATAATTATTATTATTTTTAGCTTCACGCCGTCACATTAAATATTTAAATTGAAAATATTAAATATTCCATTTCTTCGACTGGGAATCGAACCCAGAACCTGTCGGCTACAGTCACACGCTTGTGCCGCTGCGCTACGAGTTCTTAAGTTTCTTATTTGTATCGTAATTTTATGTTGTCTTCAAGCAAATGGATGTTTTTTTTCACTTGAGATTACTTTTATAATATGAACAACATTTACATTAATGCTTTTACAAAGATTCTTATAAATACGCTCTATTCAAATCAACTCAGCTTCAAGCTGCATCCCAAACTCATGGCAGGGTAAACAGAAAGCACTTAGAAACCTAGTGTTAAGACACTTAGTTCCGTTTTCCACTTTCTGCTTAATCCGAAGCATTGTGTGCAACTCAACGCCGCGCTTGACCTTGTTAACAGAACGAAGAAATGAAAACATTAAATATTTAAATTAAAATAATTAAATATTTCATTTCCTCAAGTGGGTATCGAACCTATGTCTATATCGATATCGAACCTGTCGCGTTTACAGTTACATGCACCACGACAGGTCATGAAATAACATACGTTAAGTAAGTTTTAATAAAAAATTTTAAACGTAGCAATCTATCTATCGTACTGTATTTAGGAAAGAATGCAAATATGTTGTCATAAACAAATCTTAGCGAAACTTTGTAATTGCAATTGTATGCGATAACTGAAGCTAACAAAACCTGTGCTTTTTAAAAAGCTCACCATTTAAAGCTGTTGTCACTAAAATAGAACATTCACGGGGCGTTTTAAATAAAAAGTTGCATATATTTGTTTCAATACCTAGACTGTAAATGTGTCACATTTAGACAATAGGTATTTACGACTGTAATCGGGCTCTATCTTTTGTTTGAAATAACCCACTTTTAAATGCAGTGTTGATGGAATTGAATTGTTTCGCTGCTTTTCTTTAACATGGCTGGCTTTACACTGTAAATTTCATATTTTATATTTTCATTTCTTCGCTCTGGTAACGAGGCAAAGCGCGGCGTTGAGTCCCGCCATTCAATACGCAATGCTTCAAACTCGGCAGAAAGTGGGCTTGTTGCCCACGCAATGTCTTAACACTAGGTTCCTTCTGCCTTCCCTGCCATATGCGAGAAACAGCGTGAAGCTAAGAAATAATATTTAAGATAAAATTAATCAATAGTCAACTTTTAAGAATAAATATTATGAAGCAGATACATAGTAAACGCTCATTTGGTGTAACCATTACGTATTTGCATGGTTTGTAGAAGATCAAATTTCTCGAACCGTCTTTCCGCGTATATTGACATATTTAATATTTAAAAAAAAAGTGCAATTATTTTATTTTAAATTCAAAATAGATATAAAAAAACTCAAATATAATTCTTAAGTAAAAACAACCTCGTGTACGTACGAGTGCCCATAATTTAGAAAACTAGACATACCTCAAAATATCTAAAATTTGTTCCTATAAAACATTTAAGGAATTGAATTGAAAATATATCTATAGCTATATGACAACATAAGAGTCAATATGTTCAAACTGTTCTACAGGGAACGTTAAATGGCACAATCTTCAGTATCAATCGTATCAAGATTTCACATGTAAAGATAAAAATAGCTTCTGAAACTTTCTATATTTTATGTAGACGAAAAGTAGTTCTAACCAGGTTAAGAAAATGAAATAAAATAATACAATTTAATATTTCTTTTTTTTCAGCTTCACGCTGTATCCCGCATATGGCAGGAGGAACTTGGGAACCTAGTGTTAGGACACTTCGTTCCGTTCCCCACTATTCCCCACTATATATTTAAAGCATTGTGTTTTCAATGGCGAAAATCAACGCCGCGGGTTTGTTTTTTCACCTGAGCAAAAAAAAATTAAATATTAAATTTCCTCGAATGGGATCCATGCCGCTTTTAAGTTCTTCGTTTCTATATAAAATTTTAATTACATAAGTATGTAATATAATTTAATATAATAACTTTTATGGCATAGTGATTTTTATCATAAGACCTGTTATAATGAGATGATATAATGATAAAATAAAACGTCACTTCGAGCGTATTTGATTATGCTTAAATTATTCCGGTTTCCACAAACAATATATGAAGAATCGTTCAAAGATTGGGTTAACATTTAAAAATGCTAACATTTAGGAAACGCATGAGAAATATCGATATGTATAACAAAACAACTAGTACAAGGGCACTAGACTCACCTACCGAGGTTACCGTGCCAATTATAATGAGAAATACAATTTAATGGCCTGTCGTGGCGCTGCGGCACAAGCGAGTGACTATAAACGACAGGTTGTAGATTCGATGCCCACTCAAGTAAATTAAATATTTAATATTTTCAATTTAAGCATTAAATATTTTTAATTTTTGGTCCTGTACTAGGAAACCTGGCGTTGAGTTCCACCACTTAACTAGCAATGCCTCATATTCAGGGGAAAGTGGGGAACAGAAATGGAACATAGTGTCTGCCATGTGCGGGATACAGCGAGAAGCAATCTATAAAAGTTGACAAATTCCTACGCACTCGTTTTGAACTATAAATATAACCCTACAATGTTTTTTTCCATGATATCATTATATATTTTTTTTATTTTTTAGACTTTTTTCTTTTCCTTATTTTAAGTTGTCAGTTTATGTTTAATTTCATACTTGCAAGTCCATGGGAAGTAACCTACAGGTTTTGGTAACGTACCGAATTTCATGGAAAGTTGAGCAAGAACCTGATTATATTGACGTAGACACTTGTTTTTTTAGTATCGAAATTATAGGATTTAATTTCATTAATTTGTTGTTGTGATTTCTAATATTTTGTATTTTCACATAAAGTATTTAATTTTTACATCAAAATATTTTCATAACATTTCATCTACTACAACATTTTGTCTATTAACAGAATGAACATAAACACTAAACGAAAATCTTTATTCAAGTCAAATACAGGAAACGTTTGTACCAAAGTTGCTTACAATGTTTGAGCTTTGTTGGTATGCCAGAGTCCACTTAAGTAGAAATTGTGTTTCCTATTATTTGAAACAAACCGCCAATAAAGAGGTTTCATTAAAAGGATTTTTAAAATGATAAATATATTTATAAATTAAAAATGATAGATTGGCAATATAATGCAATTGACAATTAATATTGTCATTGATATAACGCTAAATAATACATACATTCTAAATAAAATTAGTTTTATAATCACAATTTAAATATTTACAGACCAGTTTGGGGAAGATAATATGACATCGCCTCAACCTCAGCCACGAAGAAAAAGATTTATTCCCAATTATGACGTAGATGGCGTTTATAAAATTGTGCTTGGAGAGGAAACACAGTTACAAATAGAAATGGTTGTTGGTACCGATATTAATGCCCAATATCCCTGGAAGTCTATTGCGAAAACAAAAATAATGGAAGCCATCGAAGTAGGAGGCGAACTATCCGAATTTTTCCCTTTAAAGGAGCCTTTACAAAAATATAATCAAGAGTTAGTGTTGTTAGGATATATTGTTGATGAGTCTAACGATGTTGATGAATTTTACGTTTGCTGCACAACAGATGCTCGAGATCACTGTAAACAGCAATCTGATAGATTTATTAGAAGACAAGAGAAAAAATTAGAAAAGGCAGTTCAAAAAAAAGCCAAGACCTTGGAAAAGCTTTGGTAGTGAAAAAGAAATACAAGAATTAGTTCCAATTAATACCAGACCCCTATTAGAGATAGAAATTAAGGCTAAATTTCCAAAACATTACCAGCCTGATAAATTTACCATAAGAGATACAAATTGTATTAGAGATGGTTTTATAGAACTAACTCCGTATAGACAAAAATTCAATAATGTATTTAGACGTAGAGTAGACTGTGCTACTCAAGCTGCTCCACCAACTATACAAAACTTTGCACAAACTGAACTACGCTATCCACAAAACGTATGGACGCAATCTATTGCTGATGCTTTAGGAAAAGTTGATGATTTCGATGCCGGTGGTGATACTGGCCAAGATCAACAAACAGAAAAAGTTGTAGATAAACAGAGTTCTGATGAAGAAGAAGAAGTAATTACTGAGGCTCCTGACGAAGTTGGTCTTCAAGCATACAGAAACGCACTACTACGCATGCGAAGACCTTCATATATTAAAAAAATTAACCAATTTATGAATGATAGAAAAATTGAAATGGATTCAATAGTAGAACTCAACACTGTAATGGATATTTACTGCAATGATTATCCAAATCTAGTGACTGAAAAAACTGTGGATATATACAATACAATGACGTTTGAAGAATATGTATGTTTTACGGATGTAAGGGCTAAAGACAAGTATATATCTTGCGCTGTTTTCCATCCTATGTGGTCCGGTATTGTAGCGATTGCTTATTCAGATGTTTCCCCAGTTGTATTGAAAACTTTAAGTTCTCGCCCTGATCCAATTCAAAGAGCAGTATATGGATTAAACCCTGTTTTGATATGGAGTCATATTGACAGCTTAATACCAAAGCTTTATTTAGAATCGCCAAGAGAAGTGCTAGTTTTATCATTTTGTCCATTTGATGAGAATATTTTGGTTGGTGGATGTATAAATGGTCAAGTTGTTATATGGGATATAACGAACAAATTAGAAAATGTTGAAAAAATGGAAGTTTTAAGTGAAACGCGAGAAAAATATAAAATTGCCATGAACGCACATATGGGTTGGATGAAAAGTGTACAAGATAATGCAGTTGTTCATTCAACAGCATTAAGCAATTTAATGACCAGCCACTATGGACCTGTAACGGCAATTAATTGGCTTTCACCTAACTTTAGTGTAACACCCACAGGTAAATCAATTTTAGAAACAGACAACAAAAAAACTCCGATGTTTTTTACAGGATCTGAAGATGGATTGATATTGATTTGGAGTTTATCCGTAGAAAATGTGACACTATTTGAAGGGAAAAAAATTAAAAAGTCAAAAAGAGTGCTAAAAAGACCTTCAGGTTTGTTAGTAGATTTTTCCCCTCTAAAAGTGTTAGACCGTAATTTACAACCATGTTATAAGATTTTATTAGGCGTTGCCGGTCAACCGCAAACTTTGCCACTTCAGAGTTTCGGAATGAATCCCCCTGTAATAAAATACAAGTATACGCCAAGAAATACAGGTACCGGTAGAAAATATTTTACTTTCGAAACAGTTCCCCAAAGTGAATCTGAAATAAACACTGTACTATATTGCGGCTCTCAACATGGCGAGTTAGCAAGAATAACATGGGAAGGGCACGAATTTAACACGGGTGAGGTCGTAAACTCAGAGTACAGCGATATAAAGTTTAACTGTTATATTCACGACGGTAGTATATTACGAACACAGAAAAATCCTTTCATTAGTCACGTAACACTGACAGTTGGAGGAAAAATATTTGCCATATGGTCTGACAAATTAGAAAATCGTCCCCTTATATGGAAAAAGCGACCGTGTCGATTAACCGACGGAGCTTGGTCGTTGTATAAGCCTAGTTTATTATTCATTACAACATCTGAGGGAGATTTGGAAATTTGGGACTTGCTATTAAGAAGCGATAAACCAATAGCAATTCAAACTTTATCTGGAAATATGCTCACAAGTGTTAGTCTACATACGCTTCCATTAGCAAAAAATATTATTGGAGTAAGCGATGTTAACGGTTCTTTCAGAATGTTTTTGTATCCTTCAATTTTTATGATTGATAATCCTGCTTATATAGGACGAATGGAAAATATGATAATACGTGAATTAAAAGTAATGCAAACATTTATATCTTGGCAAGAAGAGTGGATGAATAATAATCCCGAAATGTTACAAGAAATAAGAAGAAAAGAGGGGGAACTACTGGCTTTAAAGGAAGAAGAAAAACGCAGATTAAGAGAGGAAGAGGAAAGAAAGCTCGAAGAAGAAGCGGAAGCTAGAAGATTACTTAAACTTAAAGTCATTGGCCCTGAGGAAAGGTGGCAAAACATAATTCAAAAGCTTATAGAAAAAACCATCGCAGTAAAAAAAAGAATAAATAGGGCTGAACTAATTGAAGATGAAAAACCATTACGAGAACTGGAAGCACAGCGGTTGGAAAAGGAAAGGCGAATGTTAGATATTATGAAAAACCAAAAACATATATTTAACGACACAGTAGCAATTCTATTTCCGGAAGCTATTAGGAAAGAGGAAAAAATAAAAAAGAGCTACTTGCCTGGTACTAAACGAAGATTAAAATCACAATACATGGTAGATTATGAGAATATGAAAAATACAGCAAGAAAAACTGTTCGGGAAAATAGTTATAAAGTACCTTTCTCTTGGGATAGTACTTTATCTGAAGGAAAGGAACGTAGGCTTGCTTTGAACGCGCATGAGGAATTCATAAAAATGCACAAAGCGAGAGTGGACGAGGAAGCAATACGACCACCGCTGCATCAATCAACAGTGGAAAATATTGAAGAGACTTCCGAATTAGCGGTAGCTGAATCAGAATAATTATCATATTTTTTTTCTTTAATTAGAAAGTTATATTGTTAATAATTTATAAGTTTTATAATAAAAAAAAATAACATATTATTTTTTTCATTACTACTTTTTATTAATTTCAAAATGGCGAGATGTCATTGTGTCAAAGAATAATTATTTTTGCAGTAATTTACTATTTAAAAGCAGTATTACGCATAGCATAGGGTAGGCAGAGAGGACTAGGATAGTAGTAAGACATATCTATAAACATTCACCCGAGTAGGAATCGAATTCACTACCATTCCACTACGCCACGGCGGCCTCAAGTATTTCAATACAAAAGAATATTCAGAACCAAATTAATAGGGTTATTTTAGAGAGTAATGTGTCATTGGGTCTTGTACTGAAATATGAAATGTAGCGTACAAGGTATAATATATTCCTGTCGTACAATATTTTTTTTTTATTTTATTGTTAGGTTTTATGCTGTATACTAAGGTAGGCAAGAGTAGACTTATTCTTTTATTCCCCAGGCATTGCTTGTTGAATGACGTAATTCAACGCCACAATTAAAAAACAAAAATAATAAATATATAACGAAAAAAAATCGGGCAGTTTTTAATGCAGATAAATAATGACGGGTGCTTTATTTTACTATTCGAATTAGATTGACTTGTAAAATATAGGTATATAAACTAAAGTCAACACTACAGAAAAAACACAATATTTATTATATATTTCTTTTGTTCAGTTTCGTATTTTATTCCAGTGGGCAGAGAGTATATACGTTAAAAGAATAGGTTATTATTATTGAGGCCTGTCGTAGCGCAGCGGCACAAGAGTGTGACTGTAACCGACAGGTTCTGGGTTCGATCCCCAGTCGAGGAAATGAAATATTTAATATTTTCAATTTAAATATTTAGTGTTTCATTTCTTTCGCTCTAATAATAAGGCAAAGCGCGGCGTTGAGTTCCGCCACTCGACACGCAATGCCTCGAATTCGGCGGTTTTTATACTGGGTTCCCGGGTTCCCTCTGCCTACTCTGCCTCGTGCGGGATACAGCGTGAAGCTAAAAAAAAGAATAGGTTATTTTTATTTAAATTGCATGTAAAGAGGTGGAATTCAACGATGGCGGAACTGAACGCTTTATTGCTAGGGCAAAAAAAAAAGAATTCAACAAGTGCAAAATGAAATCTTAAACATCATCTTTACAGGCAACATGTCTCGACGGCCTCAGAAGTTTAAATGTATTTGTAGAAAACTATCTACTACTAGAAATATTACTACAGTTAACGTAGCATTCATTTAAAACTTAAAGCAATTAGAATTTTACATTTCGTTTTATTTTAACACAAATAATAACAAAACTGAGTTAAATCTTTCTTTCTTTCTTACTTTCTTAGCTTCACGCTGTATCCCGCACGAGGCAGGGTAGGCAGAGGGAACCCGGGAACCTAGTGTTATGACACTCCGTTCCACTTCCGTTCCCCACTTTCCGCCGAATTTGAGGCGTTGCGTGTTGAGTGGCGGAACTCAACGCCGCGCTTTGCCTTATTACCAGAGCGAAGAAATGAAAAATTAAATATTTAAATTGAAAATATTAAATATTTAATTTCCTCGACTGGGGATCGAACCCAGAACCTGTCGTTTACAGTGACACGCTTGTGCCGCTGCGCCACGACAGGCCTCAAGTTAAATCTTAAGTTATAAATTTTATCTTTTGATAGCGTTCTATACTTATAATACTATTTTGCGTAAAACTATATATGTATATTGATATTTGATACCTGTCGAGGCGCAGGGACACTAGCGTACAACTGTAAACGCGTCAGATTGCGAATACTAAGGAAGGCACGGCGTTAAGCTCCCCGATACCTCTAAAATTTTGTGGAATATGAGGAACAGGAGTGTCTATAGAGGAACACAGTGTTCCTTCTGCCTACTTTTTGATATGCGGGATACTTTGTAAAGATTATTAATTCGATAGATTACGTACACATCATAGATATACATTAATTTGAATGCTTAAAAGGCCGTCGTGGTACAGCGATACATCATTTGACTGAAAATACGACTATTATAAGTTCGATTTCCACTCAGGTAAATAAATTATTTTTATTTCCTTGAACTGGCACCTAAACAAAGTGTTTGATGTTCTGATGACGCATAGGGCAAATAGTATCTACTGTATAAATTATATAAACTAAAAATTACTACTGAATTAAATTACAAATTATAAGGCAAAGCGCGGCGTTGAGTTCCGCCACTCAACACGTAGAGCTTAAAATTAGACGGAAAGTGAACAACGGAACGGAATGCCTTAAAGCAAGATTCCCAAGTTCCTTCTGCCTTCCTTACCATTGGCGGGAAACAGCGTGACGCTAAAAATTAAATCTATTATTTATAAATTGTTATACCAAAATATTACTAAAGTATTTTATGTAGTTAATATAATGGTATGATATTCTTTATAGCAAGGTAAGCAAGAAGAAACTGGGAAACAGACATTGTTCTCATTAAGACACTTCTGTTCCCCAACTTAATATACAATTTATCCACCATTGAAATAAGAATTAAATAAATTTATACTTTTTAACACTGCATTATAACAACACAAGTACAAGCGGGCGAAGCCGCGAGTGGCTCGCTAGTTAATAAATATCAATAATTCCAGTTACATACCACATTTAGTTCCTCCATATCGTCGTCACAGGTGAAAGATGGCGTGATACATAGTTTACGCTTCATAAGTGCAAGTGGATGAGCCCTCGCTGAAAGCTTTTCACATCTGCAATAAAAAAAAATATCAAAAAATAGCTTATACAAAAATTATATGACCATCATGTCACTGTGGTATGACTGACTGACGTACCTAGCGTATGACTGATAACGTGAAAATTGTGGGTTTGATCTCCTCTTGGGGGAGTAAATTAGTTGTATTCTAAACCGCATTTGCGGTGTTGGTGATGCTTTAAATTCGGATTGTTTTAATATTATTTTTTCTCTGTCTGTACTGTACATATATTCAGGAAAGGAAATAAAGCAAAAAAAAATTGAAAAATTTAAAGTGTCACAGTGATTACTATTAATTATTATATTATCAAAATAATAAATGAGGCCTGTGGTGCAGAGGCACAAACGTGTGACTGTAACCGATGGGTTGTGGGTTCGATCCCCACTCGAGGAAATAAAATATTTAATATTTTCAATTTAAATATATAATGTTTTCATTTCTTCGCTCTGGTGTAAAGCAAAACGCGGCGTTGAGGCATGGCGCGTTGAGTTCCGCCACTCAACACGCCATGCCTCAAAATTCGGCGGAAAGTGGGGAACGGAAGTGGAACGGAGTGTCTTAACACTAGGTTCCCAAGTTCCTTCCTACCCTGCCACGTGCGTGAAGCTAAGATCAAAATAATAAATAGGATACCACACCACTCCCTAATACTGGATGAAATAAAGAGAACAAAGTGTTTTAACACTAGATTACTGTCTACCCTGCTATTTGTTGAAATTGTTAGATAAAAAAAGACTTTTATTATTTTTAAATAACAGTAATTATATATAATGTATAGTTAACATATAAAAAGCAGTTATCTTTATATGCGCCTGATAGGTTTATTTAGCAATAATTAATAATCTTGTATTTTTGCTAAAAAAAAATCAAAATGCTACAAAATGTGTGTGAATATTTTTTTCAATCATTTCCAAAATTATGTGCATTAATATAGTACCGATTGAGTGTAATTGTAATTATATGTCATTCGACTAAATAAAATACTAAATCAAGTACTGTAAGATTACTTACAAATTATTGATTTGATAAATTATAATTTAAAAATCAATATTTTAATAATCAAAACGAAATTGTGGAAAATAACGAACAACTATATGTAGCCATATTTAAAAAAAGAAATACTGATAATTATATTAATTAATGTTTCACCGTCTGACTTTATCATGTATATAGAACGCTTAACATAACCTGACGTTTTCTACGCTTCACGCCATATCCCCAACATACTAGTAACAGGATAGCCCGAGGGAAACTGGGAACGTCATTTTAAGACGCTCAGACAGATCCATTCCCCAAAGTAGTATGGAATGTAGCGTTGAAACGATTTTACTTGACTTATTTTACTTTCTGCCTAATTTTCAAAACTCACTAACTAAGCTTCCCGCTGTATCCCGCAAGGCAGGGTAGGCAGAGGGAACTTGGGAACCTAGTGTTAGGACACTCCATTTGCAATATGCATTGCGTGTCGAGTGGCATTCTAAATATCAAAAGAAACTTATAAACACATGCCGTTATATACAGCAAATATATAATAAATTCGAAAACGAGAAAAAAAAAATATAGCCTTTCTCGATTAAAGGACCGTAAACTAAAAAAAGGATTTTCCAATCTGTATAATTTGTTCCTGAGATTATCGCGGTCGACCGCGAATCGAATAAGAATCGAATTGATCGAATAAAATATTCCACTTTAAAATATCAATATAAATAACAGAAGTCTCTAAATCACGTGAACCGAAATTAAAAAAATACTTTTTTCGTTTCTCTCAGTATACCAATTCACGATAATGTTAATGTAAAATATCCTTTTAAATTCGTCCCAATAGGACCATAACAGCAAAATGAGTATAAGTTTACAAACATTTTATACCTTAATGAGTTTCGCTGGGCTCTATAATATTTACTTGTAATTATATTTATGTTTATTATCTTTTTCATTTTGTTGAATCATGACAAGCTTAATTACGTTGCGTCTACTTAATTTTATGATATTTATTGCTAGGCCTTGTTTAGCATTATGTACATACATTTGACGTCCAACAATGGAATAAGACAGATTGACGACAGTGAGGTTCAGTTTGAGTAAGCATAGCGGTTGTGAAAAAAATCTTTTGCCTTGCTGTAGTAAGAAAAAAAAAGCAAAGCGTTTTATTTCCACTTTATACAAAATGTCTTTAATTAAATTGAATATTTTCAAATTAAACATTTAATGTTTTCATTTCTTCGCTCTGGTATTAGGCAAGACGCGGCGTTGAGTTCCGCCACTCAACACGCAATGCCTCAAATTCGGCGGAAATTAGAGAACGGAAGTGGAACGGAGTGTCTTAACACTAAGTTCCCAAGTTCCCTCTGCCTACCCTGCCATGTGCGGGACACAGCGTACAGCTGAGTAGAGTAGAGTAGATTTAGATAAACATACTAAAAAATAATTTTACCCTAAATACATTTTCCACTAAATAACATCAAACGGGCGAAGCCGCGCAAGTCTGCCAGTATATTTACTCGTTACTTACATATATCAATTATAATAATTACACGAATATGACCTGCTTTTCATCATTTGCTAAAACAGTATCGAGCAACAATCATTATATAGAGAAGTATCTAAATTAAATCCTTATTTTAATAAGTTGGTTAAGATCATCGTGGGTAGTGTCGGTATTGTTGAAGAATTGTTGTGCAAAGTTGAAAGTGATTGGAATTTTCATCATCCTATTTTGATAATAAGACAAAAGCAATTGTCTGAGCTGAGAAATTGTAATAAACATTCCAATGGGTATTGATCTCAATTCGAACAAAAACTATAACAAGTATTTAAATTTACATGAGGCCGTTGTAGCAGCCACATGCGAGTGAACGTAAGCATACGATTGTCAATTCGGTTTCCTTTTGGGTGAGTTAAATATTGAATATTATGAATTCTTCGCTCTGGTAACGAGGTAAGACGCAGTGTTTAGTTACGCCACTCAACACGCAACGCATCTAAAATTTGCTGGAAAGTGGGGAACGGTGATTCTTATTGGATGAAGGATTTGAACTAAGTTTTCAGTTTCCCTCTGCCTTACCCTCTATATTTAGAGTATAACGTGAAGCAAAAAATATTAAATACCTTGACATTACGTTGTATTTCTACTAGCGATGATATTAAATCCTGAATAAAGGAATACTATAATGTAAAAAGTATTTTTACTGTCCAATATTGGAGAAAGGAGAGTCTTAGATCAGGTTTTCTACTTCAAGGAACACTTCACTTCGTGCAGCTGACAAAGATTTTAAAAAAAATTAAGAGAGATCGAAGTGTCTTAACACTTTATTTTCTCTGCTTTTCACATAAAAAAAACAAGATATACGAAATAACATTCATACTAAGTAATCTTGTTAAGCAAAATAAAGAGTTGCCAAATAACTTTTCAGAGTTAGTCGTTATATTCGTATGTTAGTTCGCGCCTAATTAAAACTTTTATGTGGCCCATTTTTTTTTCCAGAGTTAGAATTTGTAATTGAAGCCTTCGTGGCTCTTTCAGCGTCTTTTACACGGTGCTTGTATGTTCGATTCCCGCTCGAGAAACTGTTCTAAACTGTTTTAACTTTTAAACTGTTCATCCATATTAAGGCAAAAAAAACAAATGTTTATTTACAAATAATATAAAAATATGAACGCAGCGGGATTTGAATCAGCACCTCTTGATAACCGTAGAAGAAGGTGCGGTTTCATATATTTTTATGTTTTTTAAATAAGTATAATTATTTTCCTTCCTCACGCGGCGCTGTTATCTTATTTTATTCTTGCCCTATAATTAATTCCAACTTTTTATAAAGTATCAAATTTCCTATACCTAAAATATATATTACTCCATTGCTAAAAATACATTGTATCTAAAAATCCACTTCGAGTATACAGTTTATGTTCGCGTGCGTTATTGTTTGTAATTTAGGAATTTCGCACACGCTCAGCCGTTGCATGACGATGAGATACATATGGAAAAAACTGCCAGATGAAACGGACGCGTCTACCTAGGGTTCTGTACAAATTTGTAGGTCAACGTTGATAAAGTTAAGTTTGCGAGCATATTTTTCCATTCTGTATTTTTTGGATTCTAATTGAATTCCGTAAAGTAAGGCAAAGGGAACCTGCGAACTCAGTGTTACCCTTACGCTTTTGTTCCTGCATCATGACAGGCTTCTTTGTATGAATTAAACTAGAAATATAAGTTTTTAATATTTTTTCTTCTGTGATATATCACATTACGTCTAAGCATATCACAATATAAAGGTATATCTTTTAATTTCTGATTCTTTATTTTCCGGCAAGTTCTCCCTTTTTACCAAATTTTATATTTATAGATTAAGTGAGAATTTTCATACAAAATGCGGCAAAATTTTTAAAGATTCTGTTTGTTCCATAGAGGTACGGAATCCTAAAAATTTTTTTGTTTAGCTATTCTGGATTATTTATAATGGATTATTATTGTACTGCAATAAAAAAAAACAATTTAAAGAAAGAATTTGATTATTCAATGTCTAACAGCTGCTATAAGTTCCTAGGTAATTTATGACTGAGAATCGAATACTTATATTTAATTGTGATAAATTTGAAATGCGTTTAAATAACCATTGAGCTATTCAAACAAATTTGAGCTATATTTTCCCTCTTAAACTTTCTTTTATATTATAGGCAAAATTAATTATAATTTTTTTTTATATGTATTTTTCTAATGTATAAATGATAAGTTTCATTATCTATATAGCTTATGTACATCAGTTCGATCCCCAGTAGAGAAAATGAAATATTTAATATTTTCAATTTAAATATTTAACGTTTCATTTCTTCGCTCTGGTAATAAGGCAAAGCGCGGCGTTGAGTTCCGCCACTCAACACATAATGCCTCAAATTCGGCGGAAAGTGGGGAACGGGATGTCTAAACATTGGCCCCTTGCTGACCTTTTTATATACCGGATGCAGGGTGACGCAAATAAAATATTAAAATTATAACTATATTATACTTATTAAAGCCTCTGGAGGTAATTACCTCATTTTAGTTAAATTAAACTTAATTAATTTAATGTCTATAGTCCTGGAGATAAATTAATACTTATGCTAATATTTAGTGGTACAAGAAAGAATAATACTTTAGAGATCATATTCAAATTTCAACTAAACACCGATACTAACCACATTTCGTATGCCATACAAATAACGTATATACTTAGTACCAATGTTTAATTAACAATAACATAGAAAGATACAGATCAATCACATGATTCTAATCTGTACATCAGTTTCAATCTGTCGATATGTATATCCTTTCATCGGTTAAATATAGAAAACTAGTCCATACGAAATGAAAGAGGTATATAACTTTTAAATTGATTTATTGATTTATGTTAGATAATCCATTAATCGCGGAAGGTTTAATAGTAATATTAGGCAAATCAGGTTTATCAGACAGATGTGACCCACTATGACTGCTATCAAATACTTTGGGCATTCAGTATGTCACCTTTTATCATCTTTACTTATCATGTCACCTTTTATTATATATTCTATGTACAGACACCGATCTGTTATAGATGTTTATGTGTTTGTTTTCCTTTATTTGCAAGGAGAACCAAATTGAAGTGTGTCTTGGTGCATGGGCACAAGCGTGTAACTGTCAACGCGACAAGCTTTTGGCCGTGTGAGAGTCACGCTGTCAGCAATGTCAATACGCATGGGCAGACTCGACCAGGTCATTACCACCCCTGGCATTTAAAACCGTCGGTAAGTAGAAGCTTCGGCCACTGCTTTTCGCTTTGGGTAGTGCCGAGCACCGATGCCTTGCCAGCCGGCAACGCTCCTATAGCTCCTCTGGAGTAACACAGGGCGACGGTGATCACTTACCATCACCTGTACGCTCGTTTTCCGTGTCTTGTCCATAAAAAAAAGCTGTTGGTTTAATTCCCACTCGTGAGAGAATCTCACTTACTGTCATCTCATCACTGTCATCAATCACTCAATTTCATCTATGTCATATGATCACTATCAATACATGGAAGATATATTAAAATTTATTTTCACTATATTTTGGCAATTATCGCTTAACATTTAGTGTTTGTTTCATTTAAGTAGGACAATAAACAATACTCAACACGCAATGTCTCAAATTCGGCGAAAAGTGGGGAATGGAAGTGGAACAGAGTGTCTTAATACTAAATTCCCAAGTTCCCTCTGCCTACCCTGCCAAGTGCAGGATACAGCGTGAAGCTGAGTAATAAACAATAAAGTAAAGTCATCTTTTTAAACAATAAAGTTAAGATCTTAAACAATAAAGTTAAGATCTTTTTTATTGGTTTTCAATTTCTTTGTTTCAATGTCTTAAAAGTGGTAATGTTAGAACACGAAAGCAATTAGTAGAACACAGAGCAATTAAAATGAATAGATAAAATAGTTTAATTTAAGTTAGCGAAGCCGAGGTATAGTACTTAATATTTTCATCTCTTCGGTTACAAAGCATATAGCATCGCGTTGAGTGTCACCTCTCAACACGCAATTTTTAATGAGAAAAGTGGAGAACGGAACGAAGTGTCTTAACACTAGGTTTTAATTTTCTTCTGTCTACACTACAAACTATGGAATACAGAGTAAAGCTGAAAAAGAGAAAAAAAAAACTATTATCAATTCATATTTTTATTTCGCAAATATTAATAGATAACAAAACTTATATTTTTATTTGGTTGTCTTTACTTATTTTAGAAAAAGATTCGTTAATTTATTTCAAATATCTCGGTTAGATAATAGTTACATATCTTGATATGGTTTTCTTTTAATTTGTGTTACTTTTAATATTGATACTTTTCAAAATTAACTTTAGTAATAAATGACTACGGGCGAAGCCGCCGGCGGGTACGTTATTATAAAAGATGCGTTGTAAGAACAAAAGCAGAACAATTTAATTAATAATCCAAAGTTAATAAAAGTCGTCTCAGGCAATTCTGAGTGTAAATTAATTGATTCTCACTCGGGAGAATTTCTTTATATCTTCAATTTCCAATTATTTTCATTTCTTTGTTCTGGTAATAAGATAAAGATTTGCCATTTTATTGAGTATCTTAATAGTAGGTTTCCTGTGCCTACTTTGTACTGGATACAGGGGGAAGGTAAAAAAATACTTTAAAAAAGATGGATGAGTCCCAAGTGTTCACACAACGAGAAAAAAAATCGGTGAATTTCTTTTGGTATTTCTTAACATTATGCTAATAATAAGCTCTCAGAAATAAAAAACTACTTAGAAAAAGTCTTAATCATTTTCTATATCACTAGAATAAATTACCTTAGATCGCGTAAAATTATTAAAGTGCTTTCTAAAGTCATTGAAAATTATTGGGGTTTCAATCAGCAGCTATCAGCTTAATGTTAAATCTATTCAAACAAATTGTGGAGACCGTCGTGGCCTAATGACACAAAGGTGTGACCGTAAACGTGATATTGTAGTTTTGAATCCCGAATCGGAGAACTTTAATATTTACATTTTCTCACATTGGTAACGAAGAAAGCGAATCTCAACATGCAATACCTCGAAAACTATGGGGAAAATGGGAACAAAAGTACCTAATAGGAACAGAGTGTCAAAACACTACGTTCCTAGGTTTTTAGTTTAATATTATCTGGTTAACTGTTACCAACAATATTGTCTGCGGGACCACAGAAATAATTAATATTTTGTATGACATATGGCACATTAGAATGCGCCAAAATGGGTTTCTAGAGAAACCCATTTTTTTTATTTGATCACATCTGCGTGATGAACCTGATGTACATAATATTAACCTGTAACCTGCCTCGATACATGGATTGTCAGCAGTTCCTGAGATTCAATTAAAGTGTGTGCGAACAAAACTGAACAAATTCTTTAGCTATATACCTATAATTTTGTATGGACCAGTTATCTATATTTAAGCGCCGATGAAACGATGAACATATTGACAGATTGAAACGGATGTACAGACTAGAATCATGTCAATATTCATTTGTGTTCTGCTTGTTTAAAATTTTATTATTATGATTAACATGTTTTCTAAGATATTTTTCTTTCCTTTATCACGAAATAGTTGGAAAATTATTTATAAGTATTAATTTGTCTCGATAACAATGAAAATAATTTTAATTAAATTTAACTTAAATGGAATAATTTTCTCCACAGAGTATCGAATCCGCACACCACAGTGGCTTTATGCTGCATCCCGTATATAATCTTTTCTATTATTTTTAAAGTGTTTCTTTAGTACAGTTATTTAAACTATAAACCTAGTATTTAAGCACTTCGCTCCTCACTCTCTACTAAATTCTTGAGGCAACGCATGTTCAGTGTCGAAAATGAACGCATGAACAAACATACGCGCTTTTGCCTCATCATCAGAGCAAGGAAGTAAAATATTTCATCTCTACGCGGGTGGGAATCAAACCCACAACTCGTCGTCCTTCAAGCTCCTGCGCCATTACGGCTACAAAAGTGTTTTTTGCAAAGAAATATATTCATATCGATACATAAAATTCTAAATATAATAGTAAGTTGAACTAAGATTTTTCATAAAACGAGCTTGGTATATTTTAACGTTTGTACGTAAATGTTTTATTTATGTAGTGTTACTCAAAGTTTGATCTTGAAAATCGGTATTGACGCCTGTAGTTCTGTAGGCGGGTTTGTAAAGAAGCAGCATCAGCAGCAAAAACAATGACGCGTTTATGACGTAACTTTGAAAACCCTGTTAAAAAAATCCCCCTTTTATTTATATAAAACCTAGTGTTAAGACACTTCGTTCTGTTCTGGACATCTCGCTGTATTTGTTGAGTCTCACCTCTCAATTGCAATGTGAAGCAAGTCTAATATCATTATCACTTTGAAGATAATATATATCTACTTTGAAAACAAAATGAAATATAATAACTGATATAATTTTATTGATTATTGACCGATTTAAATAAAACAAATACTAAATGTTATGTTATAGGAGGAGTCTTTTCTGTAAAAAACATATTTTAAACAGCATTATATTCGTATATTTCATAAGAGTCACCTGTGATGAAAAAAAAATAATAACTCTCTCTCCCTCTCTCTTTTTCAGCTTCACGCTGTATCCCGCTCATGGTAGGGTAGGCAGAGGGAACTTGGGAACCTAGTGTAAAGACACTCCGTTCCACTTCTGTCCCTACTTTCCGCCGAATTTGAGGCATTGCGTGTTGAGTGGCGAAACTCAACGCCACGTGTTACCTTGTACCAGAGCGAAGAAATGAAAACATTAAATATTTAAATTGAAAATATTAAATATTTAATTTCTTCGAGTGGGCATCGAACCCACAACCGGTTACAGTCACATGCTTGTGCCGCTGAGTCACAACAGGCCTCATAAAAAGATATACTAGTGTGAAAAATATCTTACATATAAAACGTACGATCATTGTCTATTTCTAGCACACTTTAGATACTAAACAACTCATAAATTGTAAATATTATGATCTCACTCACGTAAATGGATATGATGTATGGATGTTGCTTTGGCAACGTTACGTTGATTCTTCTAATAGTTCAGTAGTACTCAATAGACTAGCACCCAGTCTCAGAGTCGTTTTAATTCTCATTAAATTTTTAATAACATACGAATTCAGATGAATTGAGGCCTGACGTGGTGCAGCTGCACAAGCGTGTGACTGTAACCGACAGGTTCTGGGTTCGATCCCCAGTCGAGGAAATGAAATATTTAATATATTCAATTTAGATATTTAATGTTTCATTTCTTCGCTCTGGTAATAAGGCAAAGCGTTGAGTTCCGCCACTCAACACGCAATGCCTCAAATTCGGTGGAAAGTGGGGAACGGAAGTGGAACGGAGTGTCTTTACACTAGGTTCCCAGGGTCCATCTGCCTATCCTGCCTCGTGCGGGATACAGCGTGAAGCTAAAAAAAACTCAGATGTATGAAATGATAAATGATGTTAATTAGGTTAAGTATATAACTGCTGTCACTCCATGAATTTAAAAATAACACGAAACGGTACTATATATACGTATAGTTAAATTCGAAATGGTGTATACAATGTTTATTCGTACCGCTTTAAGTACCATCCGTAGATGAGTTGATAATAGTAGAACTAGATCAATTAATAGAATTTCTGTATAAATAACATGATTAACTATACCTATACGCTGGGCATAAAGCAAATAAAAGTACAGAAAGCTTATTATTTTTACTTAATTCTAAGAAAATTAAGTAACAAGTTGGTTGAAAACCGTAATCCAACATTGTTAGGACCTTTCTCCTAGAGCTCCAGGGAATTTCCTCACCTTATTACTTTACGTACAATGTGTAATTGCTATATTAAATACATACTGTACATGAAATGTGTAGCTTTATGTAGAAAATTACGACTTTTAATAATAAGACTATTACTCATATAAATATATTAAATTCAAATTCAATTCAAATTCAAATTCAAATTCAAAATATTCTTTATTCAAATAGGCTTTAGCAAGCACTTTTGAATCGTCACAAACATAAAATTACCACGGGCTCGGAATGCGGTTCTGCTGAGAAGAGCCGGCAAGAACCTCAACAGTTGCTTTTTTTAATATTGAATAGTTACAGTTTCATTGTTTAATACAATAGTGACAATACTGCTTGAAATTCAAATTACCTTAATTAAATAAATACCTTTTTATCATTCAAATATTCGACAGTGTAGTACGCTTTCTTAATTAACATTACTTTAACATTTACTTTAAATTTCTCTAGTGGCAAATTCAAAATACACTTAGGAAATATAACCGTTTAAAATCATTAAATTGACTTATCAATATTAATATATAATAATTTTCAGTATATACTCGTACATATAGATATTTACATGTCACTCCAAAAACGTAATTATAATCCCATTTTAGCACATGGCGGGGTAGGCAGAGGGAACTTGTGAACCTAGTGTTAAGACACTCCATTCCACTTCCGTTCCCCACTTTCCGCCGTCAACGCCTCAACGCCGCGTTTGCCTTGTACCAGAGCGAAGGAATGAAAACATTAAATATTTAAATAGAAAATATTAGTTATTTCACTTCCTCGACTTATGATCGAACCCACAACCGGTTACAGTCACACTTTTATGATATTAAATATATAATTTGAAAATTTTATTTTTTTTATTTCCTCGGACAGGGAACGAACCTGCAACCGGTCGATTACAGTCATATAGTCAGTATATTAACTCCATCATGAAATAGTAGAAATAGGCGGCTTACTTCTATATTCACTTAGTTTTTTAATTCAAGATGATATCACACGGCGTTGAGTTCCTCCAAGCCATTAATTTTTAAATCAGTAGATAGTAGAATATATAGTGACTTTTGTATCACATTGTAGTAGATGCGGTCTGGCTCTTATATTTATATTTCACCATTTTTGGACTTACTATTGGAAAATATAAAGTATTTTCCATATAAAGTATTTTCCATGGTCCATAAGTAATTGGAAAATTTAATCACACAGTTGTAAATAGATTACATAGTGAAGTAAAACGATTAAGTAAAAAATAATTTGATTTTCCAATTTATAATCTACACATTTTAATAAAAGTGTGTATAAATAAATAAGCCTTGTTTGCAGACCGCCGACATGAACAAACAAACAGATATGAAATTTAAATTTTAATTAAAGAACCAAAAATATTTTAAAGTCATATTGTATTTTTTTGTTAATTATAAATAAAAGCCGTCGTTGTGGGGGGTTTCAAGAGTTTTATCGTGTTTATGGGTTCGATTCCAATAGTGGATGTGAATATACTTATATAATATTTCCAGTATTTCCTCTGGTAAGAAGCAAAGTGCGGCGTTGAGTTCCGCCACTCAACATATAATGCTTTAGGAGTTCGACGGAAAGTGGAGAACGAATGAACTTAGGTTCTAAGGTTCCCTCTGTCTACCCTACTATGTATGAGATACAGTGTAAGGCTGAAAAAGATTTGATATATAGCATAGTTTTGCATGAATTTAAAAATATGTAAATCTATTATGTACCAATTGTTTGATAATTTCATAGCCAATTACTCAAGTTGTTTGGTAAGATTTTTTAGAGTTCAGATTTTCAATGTAACAACACATTTATCTCTAGAATTCTATTGTATAAAATATCCTCTTTTTCACTACCTTTGTATATCACTGTAATGCCAATTCATTTTCTATAAATATTTTGTGTTTAATTTTACAGAATTTATACGACAAATTGTGTGTTTGATCCGATCGATACCTACTAGAGGAAATATAATATGTAGTATTTTCATTTTCTCGCAAGGCAACGAGGCAATTCGCTACAGAAAGTTCGTAACGAAAGTGTCTAAATTGTAGCAGAGTGTCTTAACACTAGGTTCGATCAGACTGACATGCAACAAACAACAAATAATAATAAAAACATATGTTTCAAGTAAAAAAATGATAAATAAATTCACTATGATAAATTCACTCACTTTATGCAATAGTATCAATTTAAGATGGTTTTATTGCGGAATATGTAGTCAAATCGCAAGCAATTTACATGGTGAATGCTAATATCCCAGGAGGTTGGTACCATACGTTTCCTCTCACGAATCTTACGATAGACATATTTTATATATTTTGTACAAAAACCTAGGCTAAAACGATCCGTTCACCACTTTTGAATTTTTAGACATTGCGTACTGAGAGACACTATCTAATAATTTTATCAAAATCAGTCCGAAGACGGAGGACTTTATTTATAACATCAGCGTAATAACCTAATTAGGGTAGGGCAGTCAAGTAAAATGTAGGGAAAGAAATAATATATATAATATATGAATTTCAATATAATTACGCTAATAAAAGCTAATCAAGTGCGATGTCAAACTCGCCCAATGTAGGTTCTCATTTCACGTTTATCAACAGAAAGTGCAACTATTATTAAAAATTAACAAACTTAAGTTTGTGGGCGTTGCACTCATTTTGTATGAAATGAACTACAGATATAAAATGTGTAATCAATTTTATGTGATATATCAATTCCTTTTGTATTTTAAATGTATGTATATAGGTTTTGATTAGGCAGCGAATCACATAGGAAATGCTCCAAAAATCGATATATAGGTTACAACCTTATATTTTTTCACTGTGATTTCTTAAGGGAAGAATAAGTAAAAGAATTAAGATTATTTATGGAAGTATACACCAATAGCATTAAAATTGATTGCTTACATAAGAATCTCTGTTTTGGAGTTTTCTCTTATGAGGAACTCTTAAAATTACGACAATAGAACTTTAATATTGACATTTCATTTTAAAATTAACTAATATCCCAAAACAATTCTCACACTTTGCTTGCCCAAATATTTCATTTAAATATCAAAATTATCATGAAATTCAACAATAATTTTGCACCATTTCGAAAAGTACTTTTTTGTAAATACAAAAGTAGGACATTATTGTCATTGATTCAGTGTCTTTCTTATATACAATTATCATAAATCGCGAAATAATGAAAATATTAAATATTTTTATCATCAAATTCACAAACGTTGCGTTTACAGTCACACTTGTCCTACTCAGCCACAATGGCCTCTAAAATTTATTTTAACCTATTATAAACTCACATTATTCAAGATATTAGACACGATAGTTTCAGATAAAACCCTAATCATTTTAAGTGACTTTAGAAAGCACTTAAAATACTTTTAGGATCGGCAACGTATTCCCATGAGATAGTAAATGATTAAGGCTTTTCATTGTTAAGTAGTTTTTATTACCGAGGATATATTTAAAAAAAATAATATTTATTAATAACAAGATGTAAAAAGTCTTTGCTTAGGACTCAAGGAGCCATCATTGTTGTAAAAAAAGACATCAAAATAATTAGAAATTAAGAAAATGAAGAAATTCTGAGTAACTATGAAATTAATTTACACCCACACGATGACATTTCGCTTGAAATGATTATTTCTTTTGGTTATGCTTTTGTTCTTACAATATTATAATCCACTATATAATATTATTATGTTCATTTATGTTTAATTAATTTATTTAATTGAATATGTTCAAATAAAATTTTTTATTATAATACATTTCTAAATATTTGTTTCAGAATGATGATAGATATTTCTTGCTATTACTTTACTACTCATCTTCACGGTGTATCCATACACATGACAGAGAGGTTCTTCTTTTACTACTGTTCAACCCTTTCCGCTGAGTTTGAGGCATTGCGTGTTGAGTGATGGAACTCAACACGCAAGCCAAGCAAAGAAATGAAAAGATTAAATATTCAATTTAAAAACATTTAATATTTTACTTCTTCGAGTAGGAATCGAACCCATGACCTATCGGTAATACTCACACTCTCGTATAATTACGTAAGATATAAAATATAGGAGCATTTTCTATTTGTGGCACACTTTAGATACTAAACAACTAATAAACTGTACATATTATGATCTCACTCACGTAAATGGATATGATGTACGCATGTTGCTTTGGCAACGATACGATGATTCTCTTGCTGTTTCATTAGCAAATAATAGATTCGTTAAATGTTGATTGGAACAGTATCTCAAGATTAATGAAACGATAAGTGACTTTAATCGGGTACAGTATATTAATAATATATCTACTCCCATTACTATTATATCACTGTAAGTGCCACTTATTGATATATATATATATATATATATATATATATATATATATATATATATATATATATATATATATATATATATATATATATATATACATATATATATATATATATATATATATATATATATATATATATATATATATATATATATATATATATATGTACGTGTAGAAAATACTACCTAACCAAATTATTTAAAATGGTTATGAAAAGACCTTTGTGTATAAAAGGTTATTATCAAAGTAATGACTTTATAAATGATAACACGCCTTCATGAAATACTCGCTCCAGGTTATTTCAATGTATCAGTGTTCCTTATAAATAATTTGATATAAATTTGGTTTAAAAAAGACATGTCCCGCCGAATATAATAATGATAATAATTCTACACAGTCCGAGCTCTTAGCAAACTAGGGAGAGATATTCATATAAACCACTAAAAAAACATCAGTATATTGGGCCTCAGTTTTTCTTGCGACTGCCAGTATCGCGATCATCTGGAAAGCAAGGCCAAGTTGGCCTCGAAGAAACTGGGGGTCATCAGCAGAGCGAGACAATATTTCACGCCAAAACACCGTTTGGCCCTGTACAGAGCTTAGGTTCGGTCTCATATGGAATACTGTTCTCACCTCTGGGCTGGTGTACCCCAGTATCAGCTTGAACCATTTGATCGCGTTCAATGTAGAACCGTTCGAATCGTTGGGGACCCAATGATCTGTAAGGGGCTTGACACTTTGGCTTTGCGTAGAGACGTATCTTCACTGTGCGTTCTCTACCGCATTTATCACGGGGAGTGTTCTGGAGAACTGTTTGACTTGGTACCTGCCGCCAAATTTTCTAACCGCATAGGACACCACAAGTTACTGTACCATCCACATTATCTGGACGCGTGGCACTCTACTACTGTGCGGTTTCGTAGGAATTTCCTTTCACGCACCACACATTTCTGGAACGACCTACTCGCGGCAGTATGGGCAGGTCGATACGACATGGGTACCTTCAAAAAGCGCGTTTACCTACACCTCTAAGGCCGGCAACGCACCTGTAGCTCCCCTGGTGTTACAAGGGGCCGTGTGCGACGGTGATCACACACCATCTGGTGACCCATACGCTCGTTTGCCTTGTCTTTTCCAAAAAAAAAAAAATACAAAGATATTGTAAGAATAAAAAAGGCAGTCTTCAGTTCAACAAGACGGACGGTTTCCAAAAGGAGCGGATTCAAATTCCGCTACACCGTTCAAATTATTATACGTTTTCTAAATAAGTACTTTCCTTTCCTAAGTGTGAATTAACAAAATGTGACACATTAGACTGTCACAGTGTAAACTTTTTGTTTTGAAGTTGGTTTGAAAGTTATTAGCCATACTACATAAACTCTCTCAAGCTTTACCTGTTCACATATTAATGTGTACAGTTTCATGACATACATAAAGAGAAATGCTCGACGAAAACTCCCATGAGAAATTACTTTTGTGACAACAAACTTAAATATATTGACATTTGTATATTAACTTAGTTGTTTCATGGAATAGTAGAAATGAGAGTTAAACGCAGTAGCTAATAGTTCAAATCGCAAAAGAGACAATGTTTTATATATGTTAATATTTAGTTAAGAGACAATACGTGGCGTTGAGTTACACCATCCAATCCATTCATTTATAAATGAGTAGATAGTCTATATATAGTGACTTTTATTTCAGATTATAATACATACTATCTACCCATTATCATATAGCTAAAAAATCAAAATAAAATAAACTTTATTCAATAAAGCAATTACAAGCACTTTCGAATGGTCAAGTTCATAGTATTACATTTCTACAGGAAGCTACCGTCCTTGAGGAAGGTGGGTCTGTGTAAGAAACTCAACATTTTAGAAAAATATAGGAAAATACTTCGATCGACAAGTAATTTGATTCTTTGGACCACCCAGTGGTGAACAAAACATGTACAGTAAAGCGAAGTGGCTTAGCAAAAAAAATATTTGTCTCTACAATTTCTAACCCTGGATGGGTTGTAATTAATTAATAAATAAATAAATTGTTAATTAATGCGCCTTGTTTGCAAACTCTCTCTTTAAAAAGACCAACATGCACAAATAAATATTATATTTTGTTGGATTTTAACAACAAGCATGAAAAATGCTTTTTTGTGTCAATTATAAATAGACGCAGAGGCAGAAAACTGTTAACGCGATGGTTGTAGAATCCCGTTCGAGGGAGTGCAATATTTGAAACTTTTAGTAGTAGTAGTGTAGTAAGTCAAAGTGTAGCGTTTAGTTCCGCCACTCAAGACGCAATACCTCACGAATTCGGTGAGAAGTCCAGATCGAAAGTACCTTAATGGAAACGGTCCTAACACTAGGTTCCCAGATTGCTTCTGTCTATCTTGCTATACAATGTGACGCTGATAAAAGAGACTGCAAATATACTACGATATATATATATATATATATATATATATATATATATATATATATATATATATATATATATATATATATATATATATATATATATATACATATATATATATATATATATATATATATATATATATATATATATATATATATATATATATATATATATATATATATATATATATATATATATATATATATATATATATATATATATATATATATATATATAAATAAGTTATGCACCGATTACTTAGATAATTTTATAGTAAATTTCCTATTTCTTCTCTTTCGATGTTTTAAATCTGAAATTTTCTTCTTTTTCACTACATTTGTGATATATTATTGTAATGTCAATATCTTTTCTTTTCTATCAACATTTTTTATATTCAATTTGTGAACATTTCGGGGATATCCCGATGCAGAGCACATTGTTATGGTTGCGAGCTCGACCTTCACTCGAATTAATGAAATATTTAATACTTTGGTTAAATAACGAGACGAAGCTCAGCGAAATGTGGTAAATGTGAACCTGAACATGAGGTTCCCAGGTTCTCTGTGCCTAATCTGGTTTGCATCTCACAATGGCAAGCTAAAATAAATAATCATTAGATATACTCACATTATTTAATAGTATCTATTTGAAATGGCTTTATTGCGGAATATGTTGTCAATTCGAGAAATCCATCCCATATATTTATGAATCTCGACATACTTTCACAAATCTCATGATGAATATATTTTATTTACAAAGAGACAGTAATGCTAAGACGTTGTATTTAGTACTTTTGAACTTGAGACTATTGCGTACTGAATGGTAATATCTAATATCACGTTTAATTTTGAAAGATCTATGACATTTAAATAATTTGAGTATATAAGTCTCTCTGGACGCCTGTTGTAGTGCCAAGGCACTAGCGTGGGACTGTAAACGCGACAGGATGTGGGCTCAACCGAACTCGAGAAAAGGAAATACTTATTTCATCCATTTCTTCGCTCTGGTAACAAAGCTCTAGTAAAGGGCAGCGTTGAGCTCAACGTGCAGTACTTCAAGTTTGGCACAAAGTGGGGAATGGTTTGAATTATGTGACACTAGGTTTTTAAGTTCTTTTTGCCTTCCATCCGATGAATTTTATAAAGAAAGGATGTGTATGGGACTTAAGAGTTAGTCTAAAGCAGAAGAAAATGTGGGAAAGAAATGTATGGATTTCAATATTTTAAATAACGAAACACCGATAAGAGTATATTAATTGTAAACGTTTTACATTCGAAAATATAATCGTTGTCCAAATCTGAACTGCGTTACAACTTCTTTCTCACTAATTTTATTATTTTGATAGAAGGAGAAAAGTAGATGCCACCCAGTAAACAATATAAAACAATTACAAACTTTCTTACTATCCCTTTTTATCTTTATACTATAACTAGCATATATCAAAATGGCTAATGAAATCTGGGAACTTGAAGTTGAGTCCAAGAGTTTCGTCAATTAAATCAAAAGACTTAAAAAAATGTTAAGTGTATGGAAAACGAAATGTCTTCTCCTACCTCTTTATTGCCATATTTAAGAAACTCTGAGAGACTAAACATTCTATTACTTTTAACAATTTTATAATTATACTTTCATCAAATTCCAAAAGGATAATTTGTAAAATTTCTTGAAACAACAATTCAAGTTCCTTAAGCTGCGAATAATTTGAATTTCGCGACTGAATTAGCAGTCCTTGTATTTCTGACCTTAACTAAAACCAATGAAAGGCTTTTCCAAGAAATTTGAATTACTTAGGGCGAACCTTTTGAGGTTGTCAATTGAATAGAGCTTGTAGTGACCCGCCCCTCGCCCAGCTTTATTATGCATGAGGGTTAATAACATGAAAATAGCAGCGTTTCGTTCTCGGTGCGCTTAGATTTGGTTTAACTTGTACTTTGTATCTCGCAAATATGGAGAGCCTAACTGAACATTTGCAAAAATAATATATTTATTTTATAAATAAATATGTTTTTAGTATTTGAAATATGTTACTACCAATTTATATATACATACACCCAGCTTTCTTCGCTCTGGTAATAAAGCGCGGCGTTGAGTTGCCGCCACTCAACAAGCAATCCCTCAAATTCGGCGGAAAGTGGGAAACGGAAGTGAAACGGAGTATCTTAACATCTTAACACTAGGTTACCGGGTATATATATATATATATATATATATATATATATATAATATATATATATATATATATATATATATATATATATATATATATATATAAATATATATATATATATATATATATATATATATATATATATATATATATATATATATATATATATATATATATATATATATATATATATATATATATATAAAAAATAGGAAAAATAAGATTCCATTATACACGAATATTATATAACAAAGTTCATATGACATTACTGAAAATTAGCTTCGTTCCTAATAAGGTTTCTTATACCATTCGTGAGCTTTCAATTAAGATGAAGACACGATATTAAAACATGAAACGTTCCTATGTGACATGAATAGCTCCACATATACATACACATATGTTTGTATTAAATATATAGGATCATAATGAATTTATTGAATAAAATTTTGCCTTCCTTTATTTTTTTATTATCTGGTCTCCATTTTTCTTAAGGAAAAACATACCTCACTACTACCTACACCTCACTACTACCTACATACCTACCTACTCTTTCAAAGAAATAAGTGAGAAACAGAATTGTCTTAAATAGGTAAATTCTTTCATGCTCCTATACGAGATACAATCCTCAAGGAACCCAAATTACAGCGCTGTATCATATTGTAAATGTGTACGTTGACTGTAAGTCGCTCAATAATGAAAGAGTGATGAAGATATACTTCATAGACGAATATTGTTTGTTCATAAGCTTTAATACAAAAATAGCGTGTATCAAAACATTGCTTATTCTTAAAACTTTTGTATATATTCTGAAACACGTACACGGATTATTAAGCTTAGTTCACGTTCGCAAACAGGAAACTTATGTACAAAGTAGTTTATTTGCCACCTAGTATAAAACATCAAATTCTTTAGATATATATCCTTTTCTCATGTTCGCAAAATATGAAATAATTAATAAATAACCTCACTTTCCACCAAATTTGTATTGATCAGACAAGCAAACGTACAAACTGACATACAGACGACAGGTTGGTGGATTCTTAGTAAAAGGATCCCGTTTTACCCTTTAGTAACGGAATACAAAATCGTATATAGTGATTATATATTCTATATTTATTTCCATCTCATTTCCGTATAATTACGATGAGCTTTACTGTATGTGATTATTTAATTTTTTTATATTTGTATGTCAGTCTTTTTCTTTTCATTTAAAAAATGTATGACATTTATATATAGCACGATAAATTTTTCTTCAGAAGCTTAAAGTCGTAGTTAGCTTGTTTATTTTTTTTATATTATGCCAAATAAGTATTTAGTTAATTCTGACATACACTATTTGTTTGTATTTCGTAACATGTTATAAAGTTTCGTCTAAAGCTTAAAAACTAAACTTTAAAAGCTTTATGGATGTGAATCGGAAGTACATTAAGTGGTTTGTAAAGTACCTTAACTACTGTTGAAAATTTTAAATATAATATGTTTTACGAAGTTACTTCAAAATATATCCTAAGTGTACTTTTTATTCAGCTCTACGCTGACTTCCCGACATAGCAGCGTAGGTAAGGGAACCTGGGAACTTAGCGTTAAGATACTACAATTTCTCATTTTCTGCCGAATTGTTAAGGTATTGAGTACACATTGAGTGGCGGTCGACGCCACGCGTTTCGGCTTTTGCGGCAATAAATCATTCTGCTGAATGGGAGTGCCACAAGGCCCTCATCTTATCAGATTATTATATATTAAAATTAACCTTTTTTTTATTATGTAAAAAAATATAGAATGTTAATAATATTTATTATATTTTAGAGGCATAACTGCAAAGGCAAGAAAATATTACCTTAATACTAGGTTGCCGAATTACCTCTGCTTACCCTGCCATGTGCTGGATACAGTGTGAAGCTAAAAAAAAAAAAAAAAAAAAACATATAAAGTTACTTTAACTTTACTGTAAATTATTAACGATCAGGTTTGTAAGCGCTCATTTTTAATAATGTTTGTCCACATATTAAAAACTGAAATAAGTTCATCTGTTTATAATATTAAATAAATGTATGAATGAGTGACTGTATTGAATAAGTGTACCGATAAAAAAACATTAAATGTAAATAAACACACTCACAATTCAAACAAAGGCCCTCAGAAAAAGTATACTAATAAATAATACGTAAATAAAATATGTGTAACGAAAATATTTGACATACAAAATTGCTTTTAAGCCCACGAGGGATCGTAGGGCTGAATCGTCGAGTTTATTTACTGATTTGTTTCACAATATGTCATATTAAAGATTAATCAATATTGATAAGGTAATAATAGTAAGGCCTGTCGTGGCGCAGGGGCACAGCAGTGTGACTGTAAGTACGATAAGTTGTGGGTTCAATCCCCACTCGAAGAAATGAAATGTTTCATTTGTACTTAATGTTTTCATTTAATCTTTCTGGTAACGAGGCTAGTGCGGTGCTGAGTTGAGTGCCTCTACTTAACACGCAATGATTCAAATTTGTCGAAAAGTGGGTGGACGAAGTCAGTAAAACAGTGTGTCTTTACAATAGTTTCCCAAGTTCTCTATGCCTACCCTACCATGTGCGAGATACAACGTGAAGCTGAGTTAGTACTCAGCATCACGCTGTATCCCGCATAAGACGTTGTATTTCACTCTGGAAATAAAGTAATTTTAAATACATTTTTTAAGATACAATCGATATTCTTACGATTGTTGACAGATATTAAATAGTGCCTTCTTTCTTCTTCTTTAAATATCCTACCACTTAACATGCAATACTACAAATTCGGTGCAACGAAGTGAGCAGTACGGAGTGCCTTATCACTACGTTCCCAAGTTCCCTATGTCTACCCTGCCACGTACGAGATGCAGAGTAAAGTAAAAAAATATTCATTGTCGTTCGCAATTTTATTTGCGTTGACTTAAAAAAATCCCGTTTAATTCGTCGTACTTTCAGTCTGTACATAATCTATCAGTACCGGAAACGCATAATCATTCAATTAAATTAAAATTTAAAATATTCTTTATTCAAATAGACTTTTGCTTGAACTTTTAAATTCTCGAATAAAAATAAAACTACCTTCATGTACGTACATAGAATAATTTGCTTAGCGAAGCAATTGGTAAATAAATAAGTCTTTCTTTCATTTCTTCTGTATTAAATGAAAGAATGTATATTATCGTTTGCGTACTGACGCTATTTGTATGTTTTAGAGTTCCTCGTAGCTTACATGTTACATCCACTTACTAATGAGTTTGTTCCCCAATTCTCTACTTATAGGAATGTTTCTATTTTAAGCTTAAACTTAAGCACAGTGTTAAAGGAGCTTATATTGAAAATCTATTGTTATAATATTTTTACAAAGAGCTATTGTATATTATTGTATCTGAGATATTGAAAATATACGAAACTGCGCATCAAGAAACTTCTATAGAACTGGACTTTATATATTATTGATGTATTTTTAAATATTTCCAAATTAAATAATCTGCCCATGCGTGTTGTCATCGCTAGCAACGTGACTCCCACACGTACTTTAGTCGCCTCTTACGACACTACACTAGGCCGGAATCACACGACCAAAAGACTGTAGGTTCTATCCCGTTCAAGATTGTGAGTTCAATCCCATTCAAGGGATTAAAATATTTAATATCCTTTGCTCTGGTCGCGTGGGAGTACGTTTTATACTCCACGAAAGTAAGAACAGCCACTTGTTAATTATAAATTCATTACTTAACATTTAACATTATTATCATTTTCTAGGTTTAAAACAAATTGCTTTCTTTGTAATTTGTGATATAAAAACATGGTTGACAATAGCTGCCTTGAAACGTAGTTAAAGTGTAAATTGGAGCAAACGTAACATTATGCATGTATGAGATTTATCTTTTATACGTACACGACGTGAGTGTATTAGAGACGTTATTACCTTAGTATATGGATAGAAAAGCTTGAAAAGAAATAGAAATCTTCGGTTTTCTTTTTTAATTGTCATTTAGTTACAGTTGTGAAAGGCAGAGAAAATATAGTGTCTTAATTTTCTATTTTCTCTACCTTAAGGTAACAAATTGCTATTTTGCTATAAGATTGCTTTTTGTACATGTATATTTTACTTTATATTGTATTTCTGTGTTTCTTTATCTTTCGGGTGTATGATGATTATCATTATCAACTTAGCTTCACGCTATATCCCTAGCGGGGTAGGCAGAGAGAACGGAGCGCCAAACGCTACATGTGTGTTTTCGAAGGTCAACCGAGTGTGTTTTCGAAGGTCAACCGAGGTCTCCCCCTCCCTCTCTTACCACTCACTTTTCCTTCATAAATCTTTCTTACCATTCTTTCTTCACTCATTCGCTCGACGTGCCCAAAGCACGTTCTTCTTCATTCTCAATGTGACATCCACGCTAGTACCTGCCATTCTGTGTATTTCTTCATTGGACATGCGATCAGATAAACTGACTCCGCATATCCGACGAAGAGATCGCATCTCTACAGCAATCATCTTTCTTACATTCTTCTTCTGTAATACCCACGTTTCGCTGCCGTATAACAGTGTCGATACCAACACTGCATTGTGTACGGCCAAACGCGCAGCTATGCTGACGTTTCGCCGTCTCAACAATGCAGCTAAGGCACCGTTAACTCTGTTACCGGCAGCGATACGCCTTTCCACATCCATTTCGTATCTACCGTCTCTGCTAAACATACTTCCCAGATATATCAATATTTACTAAATATATAACATTTTAAGGAATCGCTTATTGGTCTACGTCGTCATTTTTGTACACTTGCAAAGTATTCAACAATCATATAAGACACTCATCGTGATATCCGCTTTTGCCTCTATAATTGATAAGCTTGAGTGGTATCCAAGGGACGCGGGTTCGAATCCCGCTACATTTTAATTGCAATACGTTTTTTAAATAGCAAGATCATTCTTATATCCTAGCTACACGACGAGTATATAAAATAGAAAACGGATATTTTTTCCTTGTTTAACTCATTCAAATCATATTCAAATGAAGCATGAATGAAGAACAGCGACGTATAACAGTTTACAAAATACTTGAAAAAGAGATTTACATACTTAATATATCTTAAAATTATTCACAAACTTCTCCAAGAATTTCTATTGCATTTAAATAATTTTATTATGAAATAGTCGATTTTTTTATAAACGAATATATAGAATATTTTTTAATATATTTAAATGAGCAGTGCTTGTTAATATATATTATTTGACTGCCGGAAAAAGGTTTAACGATTTTCACAAAATTAAGTGTATAGTGTGTTTCAGGGATGATACTGATTAATAGTATCCTTTTGTAAAATGTGTTGATTTATGGTCTAAAAAGGCGATCTACTGACTTGAATAATTTAAGGTGTTTTTGTATTGGATAGTTTATTTGTCGAGGACATACTTATGTATAGATTTCTATAAATAAGAAACTATTTAACATCAAATAAGCTCTTCTTCCCGAGCTTTATAATAATATTATTAAATAAGCTCTTCTTCTCAAACTTTATAAAATTATTATTGTACATCGTAACAATAATTGGACAAGCGTGCGACTGTAAACACGACAGGCTGTAGATGAACCTACAGCAACAGCAACCATTTTCAATCGAGGGAATGAAATATTTTCATTTCGTCGCATTTCTAGTAACATAGCAAAGCGCAGTGTTGACTTTCACCATTCAACAGATAATGACTGAACGCAACTTAACGACTTAGCACTAGGTTCCCAAGTTCCCGCTGCCTACTCTACCACAGCGAGAAGCTAAAAGAAGGTTTGAAAATATATTTCATATACACTTTTACATTCTACTTCCAGTATTTAAACGCCAGACCAACATTAAATTAACTCCGAACCATTCCATCGACTAAATTGTACCACACATACAGATAAGGCTCGTAAATGTACAAAAGAAAATTTCATTATGCAAATATATAGCTTTGAAACGGCTTGGGGAGAATATTTATCTTGAACCTTAAAACTTTAAGGCATATTTTAAGTATATTAAGTTTAAAATTACTTTCTTCGAGCGTTATATTTCAGTTGAATAGTAAATTTACGTGATCGTTGTTGGTTTGACTCCTGGTTATGCAAAAAAAAATATAATGTGATGTGTATTGTTTTTTGGAAATAGGCTAAATTTATTGGTAACAATACAAAATTCCTGATTCCGGAGGCCTGTCGTGGTGCAGCGGCACAAGCGTGTGACTGTAACCGACAGGTTCTGGGTTTGGTCCCCAGTCGAGGAACTAAAATATTTAATATTTTCAATTTAAAATATTTAATGTTTCATTTCTTTGCTCTGGTAATAAGGCAAAGCGCGGCGTTGAGTTCCTCCCCTCAACACGCAATGCCTCAAATTCCGCGGAAAGTGGGAACGGAAGTGGAACGGAGTGTCTTAACACTAGGTTCCCGGGTTCCCTCTGCCTACCTTGCATCATGCGGGATACAGCGTGAAGCTGAGAGAGAGAGACAAAAATCCTGCAAAATCAGGAAAATATGAATTTTATGTTTTATAGAACATTAAAAATATACTTTAAATTATCATTTAAATAATTTTAATTAATATTAATGAATCATGGTGCAGCGGCACAAATATACGAATTTGAACTTGACAGTTTGTGGGCCCGGTCTCCAGTGGAAGAAATAGAAATATTTAATATGTATATTAGTTAATATTTTAAATGTCAATCTGGTTATGAGGTAATAAGCACGACGTTGAATTCCATCACTCAATACACAATGCTTCAGGTTGATTGAAAATTGGGAACATAGTGTCTTAACACAAAATTTTTTTGTTTATCACCTTCTCTGCTGTGCTATATGACACCTACGTGCTATGCTATATGATAATGATGCCGATATATATATATATATATATATATATATATATATATATATATATATATATATATATATATATATATATATATATATATATATATAATATATATATATATATATATATATATATATATATATATATATATATATGTATATATATATATATATATATATATATATATATATATATATATATATATATATATATATATATATATATATATATGTATATATATATATATATATATATATATATATATATATATATATATATATATATATATATAAATATATATATATATATATATATATATATATATATATATATATATATATATATATATATATATATATATATATATATATATATATATATATATATATATATATATATATATATATATATATATATATATATATATATATATATATATATATATATTTATATATATATATATATATATATATATATATATATATATATATATATATATATATATATATATATATATATATATATTATATATATATATATATATATATATATATATATATATATATATATATATATATATATATATATATATATATATATATATATATTAAATTTGAAAGTGGAAAACAAAAAGATAAAAAATCCATATTCTCTACTATAGCTGCTAAATAAGCGTTCTATATGAACATTAAAAGCTTTTGTTCAATGACATAATCTGATGACGTCAATCTGTATTCTTTAAATTTTATAGCCGATATGTTCGTTATATTGAAATATTCTAAGCTAATACGTAGATAATATATATAACTTTAGTTTTACATGTATGAATATATATTGATGAAGTTAGTTTAAACACAGTATATTATTGAATAACAACGGTCATGTGTTCGATTTTCAACAGAGACAATAAGTTAATTTTACTTTTCTAATTTTGGTAATAATAAAATAAGTAATAAGCGTTCAGTTTCGCCAATCGTTACATAAAATCCACACGTCTGTTTAATGGATTCATATCCAGGTTTCCACTGTATGCCGCACATGGCAGGAGAGGCAGAGGAAATTTGGGAACCTTGTATTAAGACTCTATTTTGTTCCTTTGAATTTGAAGCATATTGAGTGGCGAAACTCAACGCTGCGCTAAGAAAGGAAAAGGCTTCCGTGCTTAAAATTATATTTTGAAAATTAAATCAACTCCTATTTTCACGTCTCACACATATGTAGATAGCTCCCGTAAACATTTTCGCAAACGGATATCAAACATCTAAGCCAATTTTTCCCAAAGGCCTATGTGAAACGCTTGCTGAATTACAATTTCAGAAAGAAAATTACTGTGTTACAGTCATTATTTTTATATTATATAGCTATAGCTTTTCATTTAAGACCTGTAGTGGCTCAGGGGCACAAGTGTGTGACAGGTTGTGAGTTCGATTCCCATTCGATGAAATAAAATATTTAAAATTTTTAAAATAAATATTTTATCTTTCCATTTCCTAATCTATTTTTAATAGAATTCGTTCAGTTCCTCACTTTTCTCCGAAATTAAGGCATGACATGATGATAGCAAAAATTCAAGGCCGCGCTTGCCTCGTTTACACTCACAAGCTTGTGCCACTATCTTTTACGTGTGGTAGAGTCACGTTGCCAGCAATGGCGACACGCATGGGCAGACTCGACCGGATTGTTACCACCCCCGGCATTTAAGACCGGCGTTAAGTAGTGGCTTTGGCCACTGCGTTTCGCATTAGGTAATGCCGGGCCCCGGTACCCATCCACCTTAAAAGACGGCAACGCTCCTGTAGCTCTTCTGGAGTTACATGGGGCCGTGGGCGACGGTGATCACTTACCATCAGGTGACCCGTACGCTCGTTTGTCGTCTCTTTCATAAAAAAAACTATCTTTTATATCTGATAAAACATCCTGGAGATAATTAACATAAATCTAGGAGCCTAGTGTTAAGACACTCCATTCCACTTCCGTTCTCCGATTTCCGACGGATTCGAGGCGTTGCGTGTTGAGTGGCGGGACTCGAAGCCGCGTTTTGCCTTGTACCGGAGCGGAGAAATAAATATTTAAATTGAAAATATTAAATATTTCATTTCCTCGAGTAAGGATCGAAACCACAACCTGTCGGTTACAGTCACACGCTTGTGCTGCTAAACCTCAATTGATTAAGAATAAAATGAAAACAATTATACAACTTTCGCTTTGTTCTGCTATATACAATTAAATTGATTTAATTAAAAGCCTACAATATGATATTGCAGATTCCATTACAGCTGCGTATTTTCCGTGAATAAATTGCTTCCTCGCTTACACATTTTTCTCGGAATAGAAATGTAGATAGGGAATATATATAAATATTACATTACGGATATACCAAGAGGCTGATCGTGGTGCAGAGGTACAACCGTAGGACGCGATAGATAAGGCCCACTCGTGTGAATGAAATATTATTATATTATTATTTTAATTTCCTCGCTCTGGTAAATAAGGCAAATCAGAGCCATGAATTTTGCAACTCAGCACGCAGTGTCTGCACAGCGTGAAGCTGAAAAAATATAGATAAAACTTATTTTATCAATATTTAACGTTTTAGAATAAAAAAGGGTTTTTACTTCCGGTTTTACTTCCGTTATCGTATTAAAATAACTGAAATACGAATTTTCACCGCAAGCGGAGCGGGTCAGGACAGGTTAGGACTTAGCCAGCAGAAAGAATTAAAATCAATTCACTCGTTTCTAGTGAGCGAAGCGAAGTAATTACAAAGTACAAAACTCTTTGTTAGTGAAAACTCTATTTTATTTACAAAGTGTCCATTTCGCCTAAGTTTTACTCGCTCATTTCTCTTTCGTGGTAGAAATCTTTAAGGACTACGTCATACTCAGCATTAAGTGTTGTGTAAGACAAATGACACATCTTAGAGGCCCGAGGCTATTTTGACCGCAAGTATATGGAAACCCATACATCAATGTAATTCATTACTAGCTACTAACTCAGACGACCAAAAGCCTTCTTCGATAAGTGGACTATTGAATACTAAAATAATTAATCATTTTCAGTCATTAGCCCGTTCCAGCCATTTAGTTAGCTTATAAGCTCTGTAGCGTTATAATATTAGTATAGAGCAACCGTATGATCGAGCTTTGCTCATTGTTTCTTTGGTACATCGTATTTTCTTTTAATTTTTATTTCAAAGTATACATTAAAAAAATGAAAACAAAATCTACAATAGGAAACGATCGGGATTGAAATCAAGATCTTCAGGGTCTGAGACCGTCTAATTTCCCTTCGGAGCTACTATAACTTTGTAAATTCTAGCGAAATTTACCTTCTCATTCTAATAACATTATAGAGCAATTTTTCGTTGCTTAAAACAGAGAAAATGATATTTTCTAGAAATAAAACTTAGCTAGATCGATTTATCATCCCTGAAACACATTATATACTTAAATTTATGAAAATCGTTATACCTTTTTCCGGCAGTCATAGTAGGTAATATAATATATTAACAAGCACTGCTCATTTAAATATATTAAACAATATTCTATATATTCGTTTATAAAAAAAACGACTATTTCATAATAAAATTATTTAAATGCAATAGAAATTTTGTGAATAATTTGTGAATAATTTTAAGATATATTAAGTTTATAAATCATTTTTTCGAGTTTATTGTAAACTGTTATACGTAGCTGTTTTAATTTAAATATGATTTGGATGAGTTAAAAAAGGAAAAAATATCCATTTTCTATTTTATATACTCGTCGTGTAGCTAGGATATAAGAATGATTTTGCTATTTGAGAAACGTATTAAAATTTAAATGTAGCGGGATTCGAACCCGCGTCCCTTGGACACCACTCAAGCTTATCAATTATAGAGGTAGAAGCGGATATCACGATAAGTGTCTTATATAAATATTGGATACTATACAAGTGTACAAAAATTACGACGTAGACCAATAAGCGATTCCTTAAAATGTTATATATTTAGTAAATATTGATAATGATAATCATCATACACCCAAAAGAAAAAGAAACACAGAAATACAATATAAAGTAAAATATACATGTACAAAAAGCAATCTTATAGCAAAATAGCAATTTGTTACCTTAAGGTAGAGAAAATATAAAATTAAGACACTATATTTTCTCTGCCTTTCACAACTGTAACTAAATGACAATTAAAAAAGAAAACCGAAGATTTCTATGTCTTTTCAAGCTTTTCTATCCATATACTAAGGTAATAACGTCTCTAATACACTCACGTCGTGTACGTATAAAAGATAAATCTCATACATGCATAATGTTATGTTTGCTCCAATTTACACTTTAACTACGTTTCAAGGCAGCTATTGTCAACCATGTTTTTATATCACAAATTACAAAGAAAGCAATTTGTTTTAAACCTAGAAAATGATAATAATGTGAAATGTTAAGTAATGAATTTATAATTAACAAGTGGCTGTTCGTAACTTCGTGAAGTATAAAACGTACTCCCACGCGACCAGAGCAAAGAATATTAAATATTTTAATCCCGCGAATGGGATTGAACCCACAATCTTGAACGACAATCTTTTGGCCGTGTGATTCCGGCTTAGTGTAGCGTAATGTCGTAGGAAGGCGACGAAAGTACGTGTGGGAGTTACTTTGTCAGCGATGACAACACGAATGGGCAGATTATTTAATTTGGAAATATTAAATATTTCATTTCCTGTCGTTTACAGCCACGATGGGCCTCATTTTATATTATTTATGTATATATATATATATATATATACTACTATACATACATGTATCATATAGTATCTTACTTCGCAACATGCCTCAACGCCCTTGTAATCGAATTAAGATAGAGTACTTTTAAGATAAATAAACTTATAAAATTAGACTATCTTGAAGCTTTATATCAAAAAGACTAGTAGTTTATTTGAAAATGTTATTCTATAAAATACATCAATAATATATAAAGTCCAATTCTATAGAAGTTTCTTGAAGCGCAGTTTCATATATTTTCAATTTCTCTAATAAAATAATATACATAATATTACTCTTTGTAAAAATATTATAACAATAGATTTTCAATAACACTGTGCTTAAATATAAGCTGAAAATAGAATCTTTCCCATAAGTAGCCGTTTTATGCCGTGTGATTCCGGCTTAGAATAGGATCACCCTAGTACTGATGGTGTCGTAAGAGGCGACTAAAGTATGTGTGGTAGAGTCACGTTGTCAGCAATGACAACACGCATGGGCAAACTCGACCAGATTGTTACCACCCCCGGCATTAAAACCGGCGTTAAGTAGTGGCTTCGGCCACTGCGTTTCGCATTGGGTAGTGCCGGGCCCCGGTGCCCATCCATCTTTAGGACCGGCAACACCTCTGTAGCTCCTCTCGTGCTACACAGGGCCGTGAGCGACGGTGATCACTTACCATCAGGTGACCCGTACGCTCGTTTGCCGTGTCTTCTGCATAAAAAAAAAGTAGAGAATTGGGGAACAAACTCATAACCAGCCACCAGTGTGGTCAGATGATGTAACAAGTAAGCTACGAGGAACTCTAAAATTAGCATGAGTATGCAAAATACAGAGAAAATAAAAGAAAGATTTATTTACCAATTGCTTCGCTATTCAAATGAATCTATGTACGTACATATAGGTAGTTTTGTTTTTAAGTAGTAGTAGTTTTATTTAAGTCTATTTTAATAAAGAATATTTTAAATTTTAATTTAATTGAATGATTATGCGTTTCCGGTACTGATAGATTATGTACAGACTGAAAGTACGACGAATTAAAAGGGATTTTTTTAAGTCTACGAAAACAAAATTGCGAAAGATCAATCGATATCCTTAATATATCAATATAAAATTACTTTATTGCACTTTATTCATCTTCACGCTTTATCCCGCACGTGGTACACACTGTTTCACTGATTTCGTCCACTTTTCGCCAAATTTGAATCATTGCGTGTTCAGTAGAGGCACTCAACTCGGCACCGCACTTTGACTCGTTACAAGAAAGATAAAATGAAAACATTAAGTATAAATAAAATATATCATTTCCTCGAACAGGGATTGAACTTACAATTTATCGTACTAACAGTCACACCGTTGTGCCCCTGCGCCACGACAGGCCGCACCATTATTACCTTATCAATATTGATTAATCTTTAATATGACATATTGTGAAACAAATCAGTAAATAAACTCGACGATTCAGCCCTACGATCCCTCGTGGGCTTAAAAGCAATTTTGTATGTCAAATATTTTCGTTACACATCTTTTATTTACGTATTATTTATTAGTATACTTTTCCTGAGGGCCTTTGTTTGAATTGTGAGTGTGTTTATTTACATTTAATGTTTTTTTATCGGTACACTTATTCAATACAGTCACTCATTCATACATTTATTTAATATTATAAACACATGAACTTATTTCAGTTTTTAATATGTGGACAAACATTATTAAAAATGAGCGCTTACAAACCTGAGCGTTAATAATTTACAGTAAGTAAAGTTAAAATAACTGTATATGTTCTTTTTTGTTTTTTTTAGCTTCACACTGTATCCAGCACATGGCAGAGGTAATTCGGGAACCTAGTATTAAGGTACTCTGTTCATAATACTTTCTTGACTTTGCAGTTATGTCTCTAAAATATAATAAATATTATTAACATTCTATATTTTTCATTATAAGTTTTGAAATTTCCTCTGCCTACCTTGCTATATTTAGGATACATACAAAAAAAAGGTTAATTTTAATATATAGTAATCAGATAAGATGAGGGCCTTGTTAGACTCCGATTCAGGAAAATGAATCCACGCGTGGCGTGGACCGCCACTCAGTGCATAACGCCTTAACAAGAATAAAAGGTACACTTAGGACATATTTTGAAGTAACTTCGTAAAACATATTTAAAATTTTCAACAGTAGTTAAGGTATAAGCCACTTAATGTACTTCCGGTTCCCCTCTATAAAGTTTTTAAAGTTTAGCTTTTAAGCTTTAGACGAAACTTTATAACATGTTACGAAATACAAACAAATAGTGTATGTCAGAATTAACAAAATACTTTTATGGCATAATACAAAAAAAAAAACAAACTAACTGAGATTTTAAGCTTCTGAAGAAAAATTTATCATGCTATATATAAATGTCATACATTTTTTAATGAAAAAAAAAAAAAAAAAAAACTGACATATATATAAAAATTTAAAATAATCACATACAGTAAATCTCATTGCAATTAATTATACGGAAATGAGATGGAAATTGGTATGGAAAATATAATCACTATATACGATTTAGTGTTCCGTTACTAAAGGGTAAAACGGGATCCTTTTACTAAGAATCCACCAACCTGTCGTCTGTATGTCAGTTTGTTCGTTTGCTTGTCTGTTCAATACAAATTTGGTGGAAAGTGATGCTATTTATTAATTATTTAATATTTTTTAAACATGAGAAAAGTATATATATATCTATAGCATATGATTTTTTTTATAAACGTGTCAAATAAACTACTTTGTACATAAGTTTCCTGTTTGCGAACGTGAACTAAGGCTAATAATCCGTGTACGTGTTTCAGAATATATACAAAAGTTTTAAGGCTAAGCAATGTTTTGATACACGCTATTTTTGAATTAAAACTTATGAACAAACGATATTCGTCTATGAAGTATATCTTCATCACTCTTTCATTATTGAGCGACTTACAGTCAACGTACACATTTACAATATGATACAGCGCTGTAATTTGAGTTCCTTCAGGATTGTAGGGGAGCATGAGGACATTTCGATCCTATTAAGACAATTCCATTTCTCACTTATTTCTTTAAAAGAGAGGTAGGTGTATGTTTTTCGTTAAGAAAAATGGAAGACCAGATAATGAAATAAATAAAAGAAGTCAAAATTTTATTCAATAAATTCATTATCTAGATATGTTAAAAAATAAGAGCTTAACAGTGTGTATGTCGCATATATAAGGATATACAGATACTAGGTTTCTTTAAGTAAAACTCTCCGTTCCTTTTTTATTAAAAACTCAAAATGAACATTATATTTTACTTCAAATGGAACTCGAACCCACAGCCGCCGCGCTACGTTCAGGCACTATGCCACAACGGCATCTTATTACAAATAATAAGTAATAATGATAAAGGTATACAACGTAGTAAAAAACTAATATTTTCATCCGTTTATTGCCTTTCTCGTCAGTACCGACCCTTTTAGTGGATCACTATATCAAATTAGAGAAGAATTTATTACTTGCCATATGTGTAAGGACATATAAACATGTACCATGCCCATATATGGTTTGTTACGAAATTATTATAGAAATATATAAAAAAACGTACTCAATTTTTCCAGATCTTTTGAATAAATAGATAGATTTTAGTGGTTCTCCTCAATCCCTCCTCCCTCATATATTTTCAGCTTTACACTGTATTCGTCATATGGCATGACAGAACAAATTATATACAGTTACTAAAACGAAAAAATAAAAAAAAGAGTATTTGCATATACATATATATCCCTTCAGTGGAGATTGAACCCATAAACTGTCCCGTTTAGAACCACACACTTGTGCTTTTGGGTCTCGTTATTATTCGAAAAAATATCAAAAGAATTCTTTTTAATCACGTTCTTCTTCAAAAGCGTAGAAATGAAAACAAATATATATAATTCCGCGTGTATTGAATCCATATATACCTGGTTCACAGTCAGTCGATGTTTCACTTTCCTACAACGACAGCTTCATTATATTACTTCTTTATTATATTACACGGGTCATACAAACTTTCCGCAATTCAATTTTCTACTGTAGTTTGTTTGGAGGAACAGGATACACATACATCGAGAACATTTTATTTTTGTGTCAGAAATACGTGCTACTACACTTATTTTCAGTATTGGTAGATATAATAAACACAATAAAATTACGAAGGTGTCCAGTCTATATAAAAACGTATGAGGAAATCAAACATCATTGTCATTATAATTATATGCGATTGTAATATATCTTATAAGATATAAACAATATTAATTTTACGAATAAATACAAAATAAAAATATATGAATGTAATATTCACGTTTAACTATATATTTATAAGAGGACTGTCGTAGCACAAGGGCAGAATGTGGCTCTAATCTCGACAGTATGTGGATTCGATCCCCATTAAAGAAAATGAAATATTTTATATTTTCTTTTCTTTGTTCTGATAACAAGCAATGCCTCAAATACAGCAGAATGTCACTACTTTCTGTTGTATTTGAGGCATTGCTTCCCCACACTGTGTTAATGGGGACATTGTCTACTGCGTCTACTACGTCCCCAAATCCCGTCTGCTTACCATGTCATGTGCGGGATACGGCGGGATGCTCAAATTGAGATCATATATATTGTCCTATATACTTAATACAAATATATGTGTATGTATATAAGGAGCTATTTATATCAGATAGGAACGTTTCATGTTTTAATGTCGTGTCTTCATTTTAATTGAAAGCTTACCAATGGTATAAGAAGCCTTATTAGGAACGAAGCTAATTCGTGTATAATAGAAATATATATATATAAAAGAAATAATACTTCTTTAATTTTCTTTATTTATTTTTAATTTTACATTGCCGGTGACATTTTGACAAGTGCTAGACAGAGCCTATGGACGGTTGAGAGATTATGTTGGATATTGCATTGAAAAATAGTTACATTGTAATAGATTTATTAATTTATAGATAAATAAGAAGAATTGGTGGAAGAATAGACTTTAATTGTCGTTTCTTTGTTTTCAGGTGAGGTTTTAATAATAGTGTGATAAAAAAAGTTACCATCTTTGTAAGAAACTAACAAAACAAAACTTTGTTTTCAGAAGCAACACATGAGTTTATTTTTATCCTAAAATTGAAAAATAAATGTTATAATTATATATATATATATATATATATATATATATATATATATATATATATATATATATATATATATATATATATATATATATATATATATATATATATATATATATATATATATATATATATATATATTTCAAATACTATGAACATATTTATTTGACAAAAACATGTAAATAGTACAGTTACTTTTTCAAATGTGCAAATCTTCTGTTAAGCTCTCCATATTTGCTAGATACAAAGTACAAGTTTAAACACTAACCAAAATTCAAACACCCCAAGAAAGAATCGTTGCTATTTTCATGTTTCATGCTATTAACCCTCATGCATAATAAAGCTGGGCAGGGAGCGGGTCACTACAAGCTCCATTCAATTGACAACCTCAAAAGGTTCGCCCTAAGTAATTCAAATTTCTTGGAAGAGGCTTTCATTGGTTTTAGTTAAGGTCAGAAATACAAGGACTGCTAATTCAGTCGCGAAATTCAAATTATTCACAGCTTAAGGAACTTGAATTGTTGTTTCAAGAAATTTTACAAATTATCCTTTTGGAATTTGATGAAAGTTAAATTATAAAACTGTTAAAAGTAATAAAATGTTTAGTCTCTCAGAGTTTCTCAAATATGGCAATAAAGAGGTGGGAGAAGACATTCCGTTTTCCATACACTTAACATTTTTTTAAGCATTGTTATTTAATTGACGGAACTCTTGGACTCAACTAATTTAAGTAATTGCCTTATTGAATAAAGAATTATTTAGATATCTTAGAGCACTCACTCAGCTTCACTTTTTGTCGTCTATCGTAATCATTAAGGCATCACTTATATTACTTGAAACAGTCGTAACATGTCTTCTGACATTTCTTCATTATTCATGATGAATAACTAAACTAGTTTCAATATGCGTGTATCTGAACGTTATAAATTACGTATGTAATGTTGGTAACGTTGTTGCGTCTAACAACACCCGTAAACTGTATACGGATGACTCACACACTACTGGTGATGATAAAAAAGAAACATTAAAACTTTTATATAGTTGTTGATATTTTCTTAATTCAATGGTTGGATTTTGTGAATTTATGTCGCCAATAGTTGTGGTTTGACCTTCGTCCAGTGATTTTCGCCACGAAGAGTTAATATTCGCGTTATTTCACTAGTATTTTAAATTATTAATCGGGAGCACTTTTATAACACTGTTACAGGTATGATAACCGGAAACGCACCCGGAGGTTTTCTTAAGCTGAGTCTGACGTAGTCCTTAAAGATTTCTACCGCGAAAGAGAAATGAGCGATTAAAACTTAGGCGAAACAAAGACTTTGTAAATAAAATAGACTAACAAAGAGTTTTCTATTTTGTAATTACTTCGCTTCGCTCACTAGAACCGAGCGAATTTATTTCAACTCTTTCTGCTCGCTCAGCACTGACCGCCTGATTATTTGTTGGAAATAACATCAGAAAAGACGTCAGAAAAACCGGAAGTAAAATCTCTGTTCCACTTCCGTTTCCTACATTCCTAACACCGCACTGTGCCTTTTTAGCAGAGCGAAGAAATGGAGACATTAAATATTTAAATTAAAAATATTAAATATTTCATTTCCTCGAGCTCCCTATCTATATTGCTACTCCAAGAAAACTGTGAAAAATGTAACAATTTATACATGGAAAACAGACAGCAGTAACAGTCTTAATTTAATTAATTTAATTGTATATTGCAGAACAAAGCGAAAGTTGTATAATTATTTTTTATTCTTAATAAATTGGGGCCATTGTGGCACAATAAGATAGCATAGCTTTTAACCATGGATGAATTAATTTTCCACATGCAGGTGATTTATATTAATTATACACTATGGTCTTTTAGGCTCGTCGTGACCGCAAAGCGCGGTCTTAAATTTGGTCACTGATCATGCAATGCCTCAATTTTGGCGGAAAGTTGGGAACGGAACGAAATCTATTAATAGTAAGTTAGGAAATGGAAATATCAAATATTTCATTTGAAAATTTTAAATATTTTATTTCCTCGAACCCAAAAACTAAATGAAAAGTTATATTATAAAAATAACGACTGTAATACAGTAACTTTCTTTCTGAAATTGTAGTTCAGCAAGCGTTTCACATAGGCCTTTGGGAAAAATTGGCTTAGATGTTTGATATCCGGTTGCGAAAATGTTTACGGGGGCTATCTACATATGTGTGATGAAAATATGAGTTGATTTTCAAAATATAATATGATCTTTTCCTTTTTTAGCGCGGCGTTGAGTTCCACCATTCAATAATGCCTCAAATTCGGCGGATCGTAGGGAACGAAACAGAGTGACTTAATACTAGATTCCCAAATCCCTTCTGCCTCCCCTGCCATATGCGGGATACAGTGTAAAGCTAAACAAAAGAAAGCAATTCAACAGAGGTGTGGATTTTATGAAAAGATTGGTGGAACTTAACGCTAATTATTTTATTTTTATTGTTACAAAAGTTAGGAAAAATTAACTTATTGTCTCTGTTGAAAATCGAACACATGACCATCGTTTCACAATAACACACTATGCCTAAGCTAAGTCAAGATATATTCATAAGTATATGTAAAACTAAAGTTAATGTAGGTACTGTGAACATTCATTAGCTTCCAATATATATATTTTTTTCAATATATATCGAACGTATCGGCTATAAAATTTAAAAAATATAGATTGATGTCATCAATTTATGATACTGAACAAAAGCTTTCAATGTTCATATAGAACGCTTATTAGCAGCTATAGTTGAGAATATGGCTTTCTTTCTTATTTTTTCCACTTTGCGTTCCAATTTTAAATTGTGTCTATAAAAAATTCCCTTCTGCGATACGATACGATAGACCTAGTGTTATACGATAAACCTAGTGTTAAGACACTACGTTCCCAATTTTCCACCAACCTGATGCATTGTGTGTTGAGTGGTGGAACTCAACGTCGTGCTTATTGCCTCGTTACCAGAATGACAGTTAAAATGTTAATTAATATAAATATTAAACAATTCCATTCCATTTCCTTCCACTGGAGACCGGGCCCACAAACTGTCCATTTCAAATTCGCATATATGCGCCGCTGCACCATGACTGGACTCATTAATATTAATTAAAATAATTTTAAAAAATGATAATGTAAAGTAGTAATGAGGCCTGTCGTGGCGCAGCGGCACAAGAGTGTGACTGTAACCGACAGGTTCTGGGTTCGATCCCCAGTCGAGGAAATGAAATATTTAATATTTTCAATTTAAATATTTAATGTTTAATGTTAATAAGGCAAAGCGCGGCGTTGAATTCCGCCACTCAACACGCAATGCCTCAAATTCGGCGGAAAGTGGGGATCGGAAGTGGAACGGAGTGTCATAACACTAGGTTTCACTTTTGTTCCCTCTGCCTACCCTGCCTAGTGCGGGATACAGCGTGAAGCTGAAAAAAAAAGAAAAAAAATAATAAAAAAATAATAATAATGTAAAGTATATTTTTAATGTTATATAAAACATAAAATTCATATTTTCCTGAAAATTGGAGGAATTTTGTATTGTTACCAATAAATTTAGCCTATTTCCAGAAAACTATACGCATCACATTAAATTTTTTTGCATAACCAGGAGTCGAACCAACAACGATCATGTAAATTTATTATTCAACTGAAATATAACGCTCGATGAAAGTAATTTTAAACTTAATATACTTAAAATATGCCTTAAAGTTTTAAGGTTCAAGATAAATATTCTTCCCAAGCCGTTTCAAAGCTATATATTTGCATAATGAAATTTTCTTTTGTACATTTACGAGCCTTATCTGTATGTGTGGTACAATTTAGTCGATGGAATGGTTCGGAGTTAGTTTAATTATGGTCTGGCGTTTAAATACTGGAAGTAGAATGTAAAAGTGAATATGAAATATATTTTCAAACCTTCTTTTAGCTTCTCGCTGTGGTAGAGTAGGCAGCGGGAACTTGGGAACCTAGTGCTAAGTCGTTAAGTTGCGTTCTCCGCTGGTGAAACTCAACACGGCACTTTGCTATGATACTAGAGACGCGACGAAATGAAAATATTTCATTTCCTCGAGTGAAGATGGTTGCTGTTGCTGTAGGTTTATCTAAAGCCTGTCGTGTTTACAGTCACACGCTTGTCCAACTATTGTTACACTGTACAATAATAATATTGTAAAGTTTTAGAAGAAAAGCTTATTTGATGTCTAATAGTTTCTTATTTATATAGAAATCTATAAATGGAAAGGATGTCTTCAACAAATAAACTATCCAATACAAAAAGAATATAGGTACCTAAAATTATTGAAGTCAGAAGATCGCCTTTTTAGACCACAAATCAACACATTTTACAAAAGGATACTATTAATCAGTAATTTACTTTATTTAAATTGAAAACTGAAATTCGAATGCACAACCAACGAATATGAATTGCTAAAATCTCAATTTCCGCATTGCACTACGATGACGTTTAATATCTATGCTAATGTATCAAGACAGTCGTTGCGAGGGGCAATAATATGTTGTTGTGAATATGACAGAATGTGGGTTTCATTCCTTTTTGAAAAATAAAATATTGTCATTTTCACACTCTACTAACAATACAAAGCGGCGTTGAGTTGCGCCACTTAACATGCCTCAATAATTCTGCAGAATTGCTTCAATACACGTAGTGTAGATTTGGAATGTCGTAATACTAGGTTCCCAGGTTCCATCCAGTTAACAAATAACAATTGGATTAAATTCATTAATTAAGTAAAAGCGCGGCATTGGGTTTCGCCACTCATCACGCCACGCCTCAAATACGGCGGAAAGTGCGACAGAGCGTCATCTTATTTTTTTTATTTTTAATTATAAAAAATAATTAAAATAAGATGACGATATTAGCGAATTATTATTTAACTAACTTGCATTATCTTTTCTCTACTTTTCGACATAATGTCTTGAGAGTTAGAAATCAACGGTGTACCTTATATAGAGCGAGAATATAAAAATATATATACTAAATATCCCATTTAACTATGAAACAACAACGCCTAAGTATAGCTAAGCGTAAAGACAAATGAATCCATTAGCTTAATTAAGCTAGACTCAATTAAAAGGAATAAGGCACTATGTTCTGATGGCTGGGCGTGGAGGTTTATGCAACCTGAAAGGTAATATTGCATTACTTGTAAATAAATACAAAGTAAATGATTGGTTGTAAGCAAAACGTTTTGGTTTTGAGTTCGATTCTCATTCGGGAGGATTAATTATTTTGATCTTATACGAAGACGAAGCGCAGCGTTGAGTTTCGCCACTGAGTATGGAATCGAAAATAGGCCCGATTTTTTTTATAGGTTTCCTTAATATTAGGTTCCCTTTGCCTACCCTGTTATAGATATAGCGTGAAGCTTAAAAAAATATTGATTTACATTATTTAGTGAGCCTCTTATCTATCTCAATATTAATTCTAATCTGAATAATTATATTAGTTACTTAAAATTCTTTTGAAATAAATTAAATCTGTCTGCGTCGAAGGGTATAACAGTAAGTAACATTAAAGTTACGAGTTGTTGAGACCTGTTAAAACGAAAGGCCACAATTGTAAGGCTGTAAGCGCGACAAGATATAGGTTCGATTCCCAATTGAGGAAATTAACTATTTAATATATTAAACTATTAAACTTAAACTTTAAACTTTTAAACTTAAATTTTTCTGTCCTAAGTGTGGAGTAACACTTTAAAACATAGTAAAAATAACTATTTAATATTTTCATTTCTTCGCTCAAGAAACAAGGTAAAGCGTGGCGTTAAGTTCCATCATTTAACACGCAATGACTCAATTCGTGCGGAAAGTATCGAACATTTTCTACCCGGTTCATATAATGTCTAGTTAAATACCTAATGTTTGAAGTACTTCTTAAAGTTTCATGCTGCATCCATCACATTTCAGGGTGGGCAGAAGGAACCTGGCAACCTAGTGCTAAGACACTGTATTCCCAAAAGTTCGCACTGCCTATCGTAAGCGTAAACAAAAAACGTATAAAAACGACGTAGGTTAATGAGAACGTATAGTTTATTGGTCAGAGCGCTTGTACAGATTCCGTGACAGGTTCATTCCCGCTACGCTCAATTTCTTTAGTAAGCTCAAGTAAGCAAGTTCAGAAGAATTCATGTTTTAAATCTTTGAAAACTTTTTGAAATGAAAGCTTATTTAGCATCGATGAGATTTAAAAGTCGATATATCGATAAAGCAACAATAAAACTATACAGACACATAAATTCAGAAGATTTAATGTTGGATTAAAAGAAATAGAAAGAAATTTCAAATTTACTATGGGAATAGTTATTTATACGACGTAGGTGTTCACTAAGACGAATTATTGTGAAATTAGTCCCCTAAGGGGTTGCTTCTGGGGTTGATAGTTTACATATATTATACTTCTTCACTACAGAGGCTGGTAGTCTCAAGTTTAGCACATAGATTATTTTTAAAATTGCATTGTACACGACATGTAACGTTAAAAGCTGTAAAAGTTTATCTTTTTATGACAAAAAATATATATAAATCATAAAAATTAACTAAAATATGTTCTATATTACTAACACATTCAAAACTTTTAATTTTTAATTCTAAGCATCGTAACATCTAAGTAAGAATATAAGAAATAAAAACTAAAAATATATACTGATGAGAACAAATTTTAATTGAATAAATAAATAACATTTTTTTTTTTAAATAGTTCATTATATGCCCAAATGTGTGTGAAAAGTACACTATGAACTTGAAATCGCATCCCACTGAACCGTACGTAACGCGCTAACAATGGTCTGAAAGAGCCAATTTTCTATCTTTTGTACGAAATACAAATTACTTTAGCCTGAAAGATATCTTCTGCACCCAACCACATATTATTCATCTACACTTTCTTAAACTCAGTTCATTCACTCATCAGACTTTTTCTATGAAAATTCTTATTATATACATGCTTTAAATTTTTATATTGGGTGCCTAATGTAAAGATACTACGCTCCTATTACGATACGTTTTCCGCTGAACTATAGTGGCATTACATTTTGAGTAGTGGAACTCAACGCTGCACTTCTTTTAGTAGTATAGTATATCGTTTCTAGAGCGAGGAAATAAAAATATTAAATATTTCACTTCCTTGAGTGAAATTGAACCAACACCTATCTCGTTTACAGGTACGCTGTGCCCTTGCAGCACGACAAGCTTCAACTCCACTCTATCTCTACATTTTTATATAATATATACCCTGCAGGATCGAACCCACAAATCATTTGTTTAAAATCACATGAAATTGTGCCACTGCGTTAGAATATTTGTTTTACATAAATTTACTTCAGTTTCAATATTTAATTTTGCCAATCTCGTTAAGATTCGCAAGCTGTCAATATCGAAAAAAGTAGAGAACAAAATGTGGTCATCGCGAAGCAGGAGTTAAATCGTGCGACTGTAAAAGTGAAGAATTTGAGGTTTGGTTTGGGGAAATGAAATATTAAATATTTTCATTTCCTTGCTCTGGCTTTCGTTGCTTGAATTTCGTCTCTTAACAACCAATACCTTACAAACTCGGCGAAAATTGTGGACATAAGTGTCAAAATGGAAGACTGACTGTCTGATTTAGAACTTGGTTTTCGGGTTCCTTATGCCTACCAACTGTATATAGGATATACAGAAACTGAAAAAAATCAGTTAATTAACATTAGGTTGTTCTAGCACGTTATAATTGTCCACTCATAAGCATAAATTATCGTCATTTTCTCACACTTGTTATAAGACAAAGAATATCGTGTGGACAACAGGGAACGGAGTATCTTAACATTAAACTTAAATCATTAAACTTAAATATGTAACGTACAAAAAAAGATAATTTGTAAGATATTTACGCAATCCGACTACAAAATAATCTACATATTTTTAAATTTCATACATATTTTAAAATTCTAATTTAATAGAATAAAAATTTTCGGTATGAAGGTGTGAGGCTTTTTAAGAGTTTTATTTTGAAACATCGTAATAATAAATTAAAGGTCGCTTTGAATTTGCTTGAGTTTGAGCTACTTTATTAGATTTCTCTCTAACATTTCTTTACTTAAAATTTTGTTTTGTTTACTACTTTTCTATATAAGTATGAAGAAAGCTATTAAGTATAGCTTTTATAAATTCCATTGAATCCTGAAAGCATTCCATATTAGGTGCCGGAACTCAACGCCGCGCTTTTCCTCTGTATCAAGTAAATATTCGTATTAAATATTTCTCGATCTCCTCGAGTCATTATAATATTAATATTAAAATAGACAGTTGTGGATTGGAAACTCCCTTCGGTAGAATGAATTACTTTCATTTCCTCACTGGTAACAAAGCAAACTCCTAGACAAAGTTTTAACTTTACAGTATAATATTATTATATCCGCTGAAGAAACATATAAAAATAATTTAATTAATTTTACTTTATTTCTTACCCCCGTAATGTAATATAATGTGTAAAGAAGTAAAAATTTTATAGCAAAGTTTTACTGCATTTTAATTCGTCGATTATGAAAAATATCAATGATTTAGTGTTCAATGTTCGTGACGTGCCGCTGTAAGCGTGACAAGTTACAGTTTCAACCTTACTGGAAGAAATGAAATATTTAATTCACGGCGTTGAGTTCCGCCACTTAACAAGCAATGCCTCTTCAATGGAAAGTGGGAAACGCAACGGAGTATCTTGACACTAGATTTGCTTACCCTGTTACGAGTATGTGCTTGATACTGCGTAAAGCTTAAAAAGCGTCTTCAGTTGTAAAAATATTAAAAAGTTTCATATAACAGTGTTCTGTAAACCTTATCACGTAGATATAGTAATTTGCATAGGAAATGACGAGAACTTTTTTAATATATTTTGATATTTTAACTTTTTTAATGATTTTCTTTTGAGCGTTTTTTTTAATGTACGTAAATATCCATACATGTAGGCAGTCGTAGGGCAAAGGCACAGCGTGTGCTTGTGTACAAGACGATGGTGGGTGAAATTTCGTTAAAGGGAATAAATAATTATTTTTGAGGCCTGTCGTGGCGCAGCGGCACAAGAGTGTGACTGTAACCGACAGGTTCTGGTTTCGATCCCCAGTCGAGGAAATGAAATATTTAATATTTTCAATTTAAATATTTAATGTTTCATTTCTTTGCTCTGGTAATAAGGCAAAGCGCGGCGTTGAATTCCAACGCCGCGCTTTGCCTTATTACCAGAATCAACACGCAATCAATGCCTCAAATTCGGCGGAAAATGGGGAACGAAAGTGGAACGCAGTGTCTTAACACTAGGTTCCCGGGTTCCCTCTGCCTACCCTGCCTCGTGCGGGATACAGCGTGAAGCTATAAAAAAATAATAATTATTATTCATTCCCTCGCCCCGGGATTTCATCAATCACTTTAATTTTAAGTCATTATAACATAAAATTTAAATGAAAATAAACAATATTTGCCTTGGCCTTTCCAAAATAACTCATAATACATCATTTATCAACATCGCTATAGCGTTTTTGCCTTTTTCAAAAGATAAATGACAAGCATATTTACTGATGTTTTGTAATTATCGTTTTTTTATTTTCACCTAACCTGCATATGGCAGGGTAGCCAGAGGGAACTTGGGAACGTAATGTTAAAATGCTCCGTTCCCATAATAACACTTTCGTTCCCCACTTTACACCAAAATTGAACATATTCAATATTTCATTTTATCAAATGGTTATCGAACCCACAACCTGTCACGTTTACAGTGCTCGTTTGCGCTCTTGCGTCACGCAAACCTCAAGGCCTTAGTTCAGTTAGGTTAGCTAATAATAGAAAATCTGAATATCGAATTACTGTGTAACTCATCCGAATTCCTTAGAGGCCAAATGTTCCAAATAAATCTCTAGTTTAATTAAGTGCTTTTTAAGATTTAATAATTATTTGCTTAACTATTCTTATATAAAACTACAAAATGGAACGACCTATGGTAGATACTTATGAAATAGGGAAAACAGCGTTTATTCATTTATTTTTTTAGCTTCACGCTGTTATGCCGCACGAGGCAGGGTAGGCAGAGGGAACCCGGGAACCTAGTGTTAAGACACTCCGTTCCACTTCCGTTCCCCACTTTCCGCCAAATTTGAGGCATTGCGTATTGAGTAGCGAAACTCAACGCCGCTAATAAGGCAAAGGCCTTATTAACATTTATAATTAACTAATGTTTCGATCATCGCTTCGCCCACATCGTATTAATGGAATATTAATCTTGAATCATACTAGAGTCTTGAGGCCTGTCGTGGATCAGGGCCATAGGCGTGAATGAACATTTAATATTTTCAAATTAAATATTTAATGTCTTCCTTTCTTTGCTTTGGTAACAAGGCCAAGGCCAAGGAAAAGTGACAACACGCCTCAAAGTCAGTGAAAAATAGGGAACGGAACGGATTGTCTTAACACTACGTTCCCCAATTTCCTCTACTTAACCTGCCAAGTGTGCGAAACAGCCTCAAACTGACAAAACAAGAATCATTCTATACATTAGTGAAAATTATCTCAAAATCATTTCAAGTTGCATAATTTTAGAATTTCATAATTCAAAATACATCTACGAGAAGTTACTTCGTTTATTAAAATGAGACCAACGACCGTTTTTAGTTGGAAATTTATAAAAAAGTTAAATGAAACAGTTTAATTTAACAACATGACTAATTTTTTTTTATAAAAAGTCATTAAATTAAACTGTTATATAGTATATTAGTATATAAGTGTATATTATTTTTTAAAAGGCCTTTTAGGTGATTTCTTTTTTTTTATATATACATTAATGATTAACATTATATTTATTTTTTCGGCGGGTAGGTGCAAAAGTAGCGACAGCTGTTTAAAGAGCTCTTAGTTTATTTATTTTAAAATTAATTTATTTGAAGTTTTTTATTATTTAAAAGTAATGAAATAAAACATCTAACCTGCCAGCAGTATATTTCCTTTAAAATTACTGCCACCCTGTAAGAAGTACACAATACCAAGTGACCTTGCATACCCTTGAAGCTACTGTGGTCTTCAAAACATTTTTAACAAATCATACACTGCAATGGAGTCTATCAAGCACTCAATAGAAGAATTAACACAGCATTTTAATGTACAAATGGCTGAATTTCAGAAAAACTTGAACTCGGTGAACAATACAGCAAGTCCAACTGCAAGCCTCGCAGCACAGTTCAATAGTTTCCGAAACTTTGTGTTGACCGCTCTTGAGGGGCTCCAGCTTCAGGTCCAACTTCTCACAAGGCAGTGTGATAATATAGAAATGCGTAGTCGAAGAAAAATCTTGTTAGTGCACGGAATTAGTGAAGACAAAAAGAAAGAAGACACCGCTACACAAGTGATCCAAGTGTTGGCAAAGCATCTCAAAGTCCCTGATTTCTGTACTGATAACATTAGTAGATGTCAGCGACTAGGTAAAATCACACCAGGGAAGTCTAGACCCATTTTACTTAAGTTCAGAGATCAATTGCTAAGAAATCAAATCTGGTATTCAAAGTCTTCTCTCAAGAACACAGGAATCACACTCTCTGAATTCTTAACTAAGACCCGCCATGAAACTTTTATGGCTGCAAGACAGCGCTTTGGTATCTCAAAATGCTGGACCAAAGACGGTTTTATTATTGTTGTGGACCCTGATGGTAAACATACAAGTATAGTCTCTTGCGCTGAACTTGACGATATATCCAGCAAATCAGAAGCTCAAAGCCAAGGAATGTCTGCTCCAACCACATTCAAATCATCTGCTACAGCCAAGCAAGTTGTTCGTACGACCAGGAGAATCGTAAAAAAGTAACACATATATTTTTTTTTTCTTTTTTGCTTATATATCTTACTTATTTCTTTTTCTTTTTACGAAGATTCTGTTTTCATTTATTTATTTTTTGTTCCATTGATATAGGTAGTCAATACTCATTAGTTATTGGATTAGGTTCTTCTTGTTATTAATTTACATTTATTATATTTTTCATATATTTAGTTATATATATTAATAATATCTATTTATATACTATTATTACCCACAATTTTATTTATTAATTTATATAAACATACGCTGTAATGACAGATGACAGCTTGACAGCTATGGTATGCTATTCTTCAATAGATAATATTTGAACAAATGTCGCTAATACCGTCTCCTTACACGATAACTATTTGTTAAGTTCTTCTTTTTATTTATTTATTATTTTTTTTCTTTAACAATTTTTATCACTTTAAGTACTGCTGACTGGTGAAAATGCTTGATTATATTTAATTTAATTTGTATTAATTATTAATAAAACATAATCTTATATATAAATATATATAGATATATTTTATTATTATTTTATTATTTTTATTTATTATAGTTATTATTACTATTATATTATACATATACATATTTATATTCATGCAAAGATTAGTATATAATACATTTGTTAAAAAAATGGATAATATGTTAGACAATGATAGTTTTAGTAGTAGTGGTGATAGTATACATGATAATTCATTTCATCAGTGCGATTCTATGACAACTGACGATAGTTTTCATAGCACTTCCTCCTTACTCCCTCCTTCTCTCAACTCCCTGCTGGACAGCAAACTTAATATCTTTTCCAAAAATTTTAATGTAGTCCACATTAATGCACAAAGTATACCAGCTCACTATCCAGATTTGCTAGACTCATTTAATGTAAAACATGTACATGCTATACTAGTATCGGAAACGTTTCTTAAACCTAGTTTACCATCAACTGCTTATGCTATACCAGGATTTCATTTAATACGGAATGATAGGACAGGGAAAGGCGGAGGAGGAGTGGCGATCTATCTTAGAAGTCATATTCCCTTCTCTATATTAGATAAATCGCCATCAGCCTACTCAAACTCATCGGAACATATTTTAGTAGAAGTTCTTTTTGGAACTCTCAAAGTCTTACTTGGTGTGGTTTACAGTCCTACCCTGCATATTAATTATTTCGACTCATTTGAGCTTCTATTAGAAAAATATGTTCCGGGAGCTGACCACTCTATAATAATGGGTGATTTTAACACATGTCTCATTAAGAAGGACTCACGCGCAAATCAGCTTAAAACCATAATTACTAGCTCTAACCTTAATATTCTTCCAACAAACGCAACTCACCTATTCCCTGGCTGTACCCCATCTCTACTGGACCTCATGATTGTCTCGTCAACTGAGCGTGTAGCTACCTTCGGTCAAATTTCGGCGGACGCGTTTTCATATCACGATCTCCTTTACCTTTCATATAAAATACGTCCGCCCAAAATAAAGCCGTCTGTAGTTATGCGCAGATGTTTTAATAACATCGACAATGACATATTCATGAGCGATCTTAGTCGAATTGACTGGGATAGCATATTTCGTGCAGAAAATATCGATGATAAATTAAATATTTTCAATTCCTTATTGATTGAGCTCTTCGATACACATGCACCGCTTCGCCCAATAAAGATAAAACATCTCCCTGCTCCGTGGTTAACTAAAGATATTAAATTGCTTATGGCGAAACGTAATAATGCCAAGTCCAAATATAAGAAAAATCCTACGGATGATAACTTGCAAAGGTACAAAATACTACGCAACAGATGTAATAAGGCTTGCAGGGATGCGCGACGTAATTATATCTATTCATCGATTGACTACAGAAATCCTGGAAAAACCTGGAAATTTTTGAACACGATGGGAATAGGTGGCAGGCGCACTCAGCGTACTACAATCTTAAACGACTGTACGGATTTAGATTCACTGAATAATTTCTTTACTAATGTTAACATCATGGATAATAACGCCAAAACTAAGACACTTGATTCTCTGTCGCGCCTTGCCAATCATTCTGGTATCCCTTTCTGTTTTACGCCTATCACAACTGCAAAAGTACGAAAGCATGTAATAGCCATTAAATCAGATGCCACAGGCTATGATAACATAAGTCGCCGTATGATTATGTTATCTCTTAATACTGTCCTTCCTATCCTATGCCATATATTTAACTTCTCACTATCCTCTAGCAAATTTCCCGACGTTTGGCGTCATGCCCTTGTGATCCCCACACCAAAAACATCCAATCCAATATCTTTTTCCAACTATCGACCAATTTCCATACTCCCTTTTCTATCAAAAGTCTTTGAACGCATTGTGCATGATCAATTGTACCAATTTTTACATACCAATAACATCTTATCCCCTTTTCAATCAGGTTACCGCCCTGGCCATAGCACAGTCACGGCACTTAACAAAGTCTGCGATGATATTCGAGCTGGTATTGATAATAAACAGGTCACTCTGCTTGTTTTATTAGATTTCTCAAATGCCTTTAACACAGTAGACTTTGATATTCTATTAGCAATATTAAAGTCCATAAATATTTCCTCAAACGCTACTGAATGGTTTTCATCGTACATACGGGGCCGCAGACAGAGTATTAAACTAGATAATAGAGTATCTTCACTGAGCCACATTAACGCTGGTGTCCCGCAAGGTGGAGTCCTGTCACCATTACTCTTTTCCATTTTCATTAATACTCTCACTCAACACATATCTTCTTCTTATCACCTTTATGCTGATGATTTACAAATTTATACAACAGTAGCCGTCAATGATATTGCTAGTGCAACTGCCAAAATTAATTCCGATTTACAAATGATAAATATCTGGTGTAAATCATTTGGGCTCACTATAAACCCAAGTAAATCTCAGGTTTGTGTGTTCGGCACCTCTAAACAACTATTTAAAATATATTCGTTTCCACTATCGGTATCATTTGATAATGTTAGTTTAGAGCCTAGTGGGAGTGTTGTGAACTTGGGAATCAGGATGGATAGCACATTTTCCTGGGCACCTCACGTTTCTGAGCTCAGTCGTAAGATTTTCTCTGCTATAGGTAGACTAAGAAGATGGAAAAATCTCTTGCCTTTAAAAACCAAAATATCCCTGGCCCATACCCTTCTTCTGCCTATCCTAGACTACGCGGATTCTTGCTATCTAGATTTATGCCAGCAGCTACTTAATAAGCTTGAACGTCTGCAAAATCTTATTATAAGATTTATATTTGGACTAAGAAAACACGACCATGTGTCTCAGTTTCGGAATCAACTGAAATGGCTAACGATAAAAAACCGACGTAACTTACATTCCCTCACTCTCCTCTATACCATTCTTTTCCACCCTGTTACTCCTTTGTACCTTAAAGAACGGTTTAAGTTCTTGGGGTCAACCTCCCTGCACACTCAACCCCTCCGCTCCCGTGCTAACAACCTTCTGGAAATTCCTTTGTGCCGTACGAAATGTTATGCTGAATCCTTCACGATCAAGACTGTTAAGTTATGGAATGAGCTGCCACTTATAGTTAAACAATCTCAGTCAGTTGAAATATTTAAACACCGTCTTAAACTACACTATCTGGAGCAAAATCTATGAGAATTTATTTTGTGTATGTATATGTATGTATGTGTGTGTGTGTGTATGTATGTATATGTGTATGTATATGTATGTGTGTGTATGTGTATGTGTGTGTATATGTATATATATATGTATGTATGTGTGTATATATATATATATATATATATATGTGTATGTATATATATATATATATATATATGTATATATGTATGTATATGTATGTATATGTATATATATGTATGTGTATATATGTGTATGTATGTGTATATATATGTATATATGTATGTGTGTATGTATATGTATGTGTATGTGTATGTATGTATGTATGTATGTATGTATATATGTATGTATGTAGGTATGTATGTATATATGTATTTATGTATGTATTGTGTGTATTGTATATATATATAATTCAGGTAAATCAATACTGTAGAGTATATTTTAAATAAATATCTTATAATGTATAAATATGTGATACTTTTTGCGCCATTCTGCTTTTCATAATACTAGATTCTATAGTACCGGTTGCCTGTAAGAGATCACTTTCAGTGATAAGGCCGCCGTTGCACATTTACAGTTTGTGTAATGTAATATGTTTAATATGTGAAATGTTAACCCATACAATATGTAAAGTGCAATAAAGTATTCTTTTTTTTTATATATACATTAATTAGTGTACACAAGTGGTATAAGTGAATCTCTTATCGTTTTTTTACGTGTGTTTTCCATTCAACGCGACATTGGCGAAGTGATTCTATGCTCAACTGGCACACTCGGAACGCTATAACCAAAGAACATAACGGACAACAGCGGTGTGGCACAGTAGCATTGTAAACGCGGCGATTGCGGGTCGAATCCCATTTGAGGGAATGAATTATATTCATTTAGTTACTTTGGTAATAAATTGACATTGATGAATACTTGTATGTAAGAGGTTATATGTTAAATTTATCTGTAAATCCACAGAATCGTAAATATTCATGAAGATTAAGTTAACTCCAAACCATTGAAATTGCTGTCAGGTCTTAAACCTTGTAAGATACCCTTTTTGTATATATCACATTAAAATAGTAAGAAATTATATTATGTACGGTATTCATTGAAAATATTATACGTAATTATTATTACAATCATTTGGTTACTTAGAATCTTTATAGAAAAATAAAAACCCAGTTTCAATTATTCTATAGAATTTTACAGTACAAGTACTTAGGTCAAAACTAGTTTGAATGAACTCTTAGGTCACAGCTTTTTGTATGAGACAAGAACAACAACAATACATGTATGTACATACATAAAATTATCATATTATACTAATTTTTTTTAGTGTTACGTCTTAAATATAATCTATATGCGGAATACAGCGTGAAGTAGAAGGCAAAGGAAACCTAGTGTTGAAGCAATACATTCTAAACTTTTAACTAAATCTTTGGGTATCGACTGGTGAAGAAATGAAAATAATCCATTCCATCTAGACGTTTGTGGGTTAGAAAAGTGTAAATTTTCCATTTCAATATATATATATATATATATATATATATATATATATATATATATATATATATATATATATATATATATATATATATATATATATATATATATATATATATATATATATATAACGTTCTATAACGTACTTTCATTATACAACTACAAAACTATTAGAATGTACATAATTCATTTCCTCTAGATGTTATGGGTTAGAAAAGTTTAAATGTTGCGTTTCAATATGTATATAACGTTCTATAACGTAGTTTCAGTGTACAACTGCGAAACTATTAGACTGTACAGCAGCCATTTCATAGAAAACGTTTAAATTGTAGAATTTAGTTTCACAACTGCAGAGGCATCCATTAATTAATCAAGGCATGCCTATTGTTTGATGGAAGCTTATGCTTCCTATTTCTTAGAATTCTGAATTCAAAGGGAGGAAGTGAAATATCTGACAGTAAATACAATGATTGTTATGAAGTAAATGCGATGATTAAAGAGTGGCGGAACTCAACGCCGTGCTATGGCTACGAACTACAAAAATAAGATATATTATTATTATTTTTAGTTTCCTCGCTCTCGTAACAAAGTTAAGAGCAGCGACTTTAGTTACTAATTCTGTTGATTATATTTATAAGCTAAAGTATATTTGGTTAAAACTGTTTACTACTAATACTAATTAGAACTGATTTTTTTAATAGTATTTCTATTTATCAAGGACGGCTATGTGCTGTTAGAATATGTCAAAATTTATACAGGATTACTTATTACCATTTGATATTGAAAACGAAGCCACGGGCAAAAGCTAGGCATTTTATTACATAATTTATAAAAGGAAAGATAATTAATCAAAATATTTTGTTTTATAAAATAATCAACTACAATTCTGTATTTGTATGTTATTATATGTATCAATATACGTCAAAGTAAAAAAGTCACTTTGTGAGAGCAAAACTAATTTGTAACCCTCTTAGTGTTATAAAATAAAGTTTTGATGAACTACATACAGTAAAAATTGAAATTTTATTGAAAAAATAAAGATATGTATCTATTACAAAAAAAGAAATTATAAATATATTTTTAATTAAAATTACAAAAATAGTGAAAGATTTAAATAGTAAAATAGAAAACTTAAACGAAGAAACCATTACACATAACATTACTTCCCAAATATATATTGATATGTCTCTCTTTAGTTAAAGGCTGTACGCCAGAGGAAACTTGGAAAATTAGTATTAAAACACGTTTGTACCACACTTTCCAAACTGTCTAGACATTGCTTGTTGAATGGCGTAACTTAACACCACGTTTAGTCTCTTTACCAGATAGAATAAATTAAATTAAATGAAGATATATAATAATATATTATAAAACATATATATTTAGAAATGAGTCGTCAATCTAATAAAAAAACAAAAAAAGATATATATAATAAAAAAACTTACCACTATTAAACTTCTCAAAGCACTTAAACTCCACTTTCCACTTAGATTTTCATAAATAATTGTTAAGAAAATTACTGAAAATAATATGTTTAATACACGTGATGTAGACGAAATTATTAGAGCTTTTATACGTGCGCTTTCATCGGAAGCACCGGTTGAACTGAAACTGAAACTGAACATGAAACGTAAAAGCTCGCTAAATTTAATGAGTAACCTTTATTATTCAATAACGTTATTATATTGTTATATTAAAGATATGTTTGTACATATCTTATTGAAAGCTTTTATTCAGCTTTTTAAATTCAGACGCTATAATATAAATATATATTATAAATTGATGCCTGTCATGGCGCTACGGCACAAACGTGACTGTAAGCTCACCAGGTTGTGGGTTCGACCACACACAAGAAAATGAATATTCAACATTTTCAAATATTTAGTTATAATGGCATTGTTATTCTTAAATGGTACACAATAAAATGGCGATATGCTAATCAATCAGAAGGGCTTAATTTATAAAGTAAAACACATCATAAAAAGTATAGAAACCTTGTTTTTAAGAAAGTTTTTCTAATTTGTATTTTGTTAAGCTTTAAATTCATCCTTTTACGTCGAGTTAGAATCGGTTTTCTTGATTTCTGTTTTGTGCAGATTGTATAGAATTTAATCAACTTGGTATAACGCTTTATGAGAAAAAAATCATTAAAAATGTAGAAAGATATAGATTTCTGTGTCCTTATACCTTAGATGCACAAAATGTTTATCACCCGAGAAAATTAAATGTTTAATATTTTCATTTGTTCGTTCTGGTTACAAGTCAACGTCTGGCGTAGAGTTTCGTCACTTAACACGCAATACCTCGAATTTAGCGGAAAGTGGGGAACCGAATTGAGTGTTTTAACACTTTTCTGGTTTGAATTGTTTCCTAGTCCCCTCCACCTACTCTACCATCTGCGGGATAAAGCGTGCAACTAAAAAAACTTATCCGTTATTACCTGTTGCATCTCTTAATATCTGTAGTACTGTCAGAAAGTTTTTTTACGGGAAAACATTGCTTGCCAGCCATTTCCCGGAAATAGACCACACTTAGCTTAAGGCCCGTGGGGTTCATACTGACCAAATTTAAAAGATTTCGAGAAATATATAAAAAATATAATATTAAATTAAGTATTTACTCATATTCACTCATACTCAGCTTCAAGCTGTATCCTACACATGGCAGGTTAGGCAGAGGGAACTTGGGAACCTTATGTTGAGACACTTCGTTCCACTTTCGTTTTCCACTTTCCGCCGAATTTGAAGCATTGCGTGTCGAGTGGCGGAACTCAACGTTGCGTTCTGCCTTTTCACCAGAGCGAAGAAATGGAAGCATTAAATATTTAAATTGAAAACATTAATCCACAATCGACAGATTACAGTCACACCTTTGTGCCGCTGCGCCACGATAGGCAATTAAATATTTGAAACTTTAAAAAAATATTTAGTGGTTTTGTTCTTCAAATTAGAAAATTTGTATTTATTTTCTTACGAAAGTACGTAAACTATATTTATAAAGAAATACCCGTCAACATATTACAGTACTAGTAAAAAACTATATATATATTTTTGTATTGTTTAAAACAACCCAAGTAACTTCCATGTACGAATTGAGATATGTGGCGTAACGGCATGGTATGGGCCCAAATATTGTTGGTTCGAGCAAGAAAATAAAAATATTAATATTTAACCGACAGGTTCTGGGTAGGGATCGAATCCCTAGTCGAGAAAATGAAATATTTAATATTTTCAATTTAAATATTTAATGTTTCATTTCTTCGCTCTGGTAATTAGGCAAAGCGCGGCGTTGAGTTCCGCCACTCAACACGCAATGCCTCAAATTCGGCGGAAAGTGGGGAAAGGAAGTGGAACGGAGTGTCATAACACTAGGTTTCACTTCCGTTCCCTCTGCCTACCCTGCCTAGTGCGGGATACAGCGTGAAGCTAAAAAAAAAACCTCCAGTAGGGTTTGAACTCGCATCCTAACAGTCAATTATGCCGCTGCGCCACAATAGACATCTTAATAAATCTGTATACATATTTGAAAAAAAAACTACGCATCTTTTTTATTATAATAAGTTCACCCATTATTCTAATACCGTGTTACGACTCTCGGGCAAAGAAAGCTCTACTTAGTTTCACAAAACTGGTTGATCACAACGACCTCGTCAGTGATAAAGGGTCATCGTTAACGTAAAAGTTGGCAATAGCTCGCCTGTTGAGTTTGTTGTAAGTTTGAAAGTATTTTGTATACTTTTCCAGTTTCAAGTTCAGGCGCATCCTTCATGTGGTAAAATGAGGTTAAGTTATAAAAGAGATGTCAACAAAATAAATAAGTTCTAAAGATTTTAAATGAAATACCGGATTAATCGCGTATATTGATTGTGAACAAATTCAACAAACAATATACGCGATTAATCCGGTTAAAAGTGTTTCATTTAAAATGTGTAAAAATCGTGAAAATCGAAGACATTATTAAGTTGTAAAGAATTACGACGTAGCTTTATGAGAACGTATAGCTTAGTGGTCAGAGCGTTTGGACGTGTTTCAAGAGGGCGCTCACGTTAAGTTCAAATAACATTCACGTCGTGCTTACAGTCATATGGTTTTTCTCTTTTTCATTTATTTCTAAAGATAATGATGTGCTTTTAGTCATATGGTTTTTCTCTTTTTCATTTATTTCTAAAGATAATGATAATTATTGTTTCACGCTTTATCCCGCAGAGTAATCAAAGGGTACTTGGGCACCCAGTGTTAAGACACTCTGTCTCGACTCGTTACCAGAGCAACGACATAAAAAAGGTAGTAAATATTACATTTCCCGATTGACAAACTGAACCCACATCCATGGTGTTATAGTTGCAAAATAGAAATATTTTTTTATTTATTTTTATAAAAAAAAATACCACCAATTGAAGTTAAAAAAAAACCAATATTAAATAATACAAAGCATAGAATTTATAAAAAAAGATGTTATAATATTACAGATTAAAGATATCTTTATAAAGAATATTAATTACATCCCGAGGCACATATTTGACATTGCAGTGTTTGTTCAGTTTAACTTCAAAGACACGAAATAATAAATGATTATTTTGTACTGGAAATAGAATATTTGTAACTGTATTTATAAGATTTTTTATTAAAGGCGAAGATTGTTTATAAAAAAATACTTAAGGAAACAAAACAGCATTACTTCTTTTTCGTTAAGAAGGCAAAGGGAACCTTATATACACAACACTTTTCACTAAATTGTCGTAGTACGATTGTGTATTGATTGGTGGAATTTATCGCCACGCTTTGTCCTGTTTCTACTAAGTCTTAATAAGTTGTCTGTTTCTATTAAGCTCGTTTGCCTTGTCTTTTCCATAAAAAAAAAAAGAAAACGTCATCCATTTAAGAAGGCAAAAGGCACCCAATATACACTTTTCACAAAATTGTCGTAGTATCATTGTGTATTGATTGGCGGTATTTAAAGCCGCGCTTTTTGTCCTGTTTCTAACAAGTCATTTAGCTTCACGCTGTATCCCGCATACGGCAGGATAGGCAGAGGAAACTAGTGTTAAGACACTCCGTTCCACTTCCGTTGCCCACTTTCCGCCGAATTTGAGACATTGCGTGTTGAGTGAGAGTTCCGCGCTTTTGCCTTGTTACCAGAGCGAAGAAATGAAAACATAAAATATTTAATTTGATAACATAAAATATTAAATTTGACTGTGGATCGATCCCACAACTTGTCGTTTACAGTTACACGCTTGTGCCGCTGCGCCACGCCAGGCCTCATACAGCCATGCTTGTATATTTTTCTTATTGTTACATTGAGTGATTTATAATAAACTTTTTATAACGTAAAATAACTCACAGAACTAAAAACAAAAGCCATTGGATCTTTCAACTACATTCTAATTAATATTAATTAATCTTGATATAAATGATAAACAAAAGCCAAGTAAAGTAACAAGACTATATTGTTTACTTTCCAGTCCAAAAATATTTATTTGTTCAATCAAAAACAAAGTAAGGAATTCTTATTTGATATTCTAAGTAAAAGCGTCACTTAAGGTAATCTCTGCTTCGTTTTAGGCTTTCATTAACGTTATCTTTTAAACACCTATTTTAGTTTACTGTACAAAAGAGGTATTTATTTTTCAATAATATTATATAATTATAATGTGGAATCATCGTGATTCAGAGGCACATTTTCTAATTAAGCGAAGGTTGTGGGTACAATTTCCACTCAGATGATTTTTTTTCTTCGCTCGTAATGACAGAAATTTTGGGGTTGAGTTGAAAATTTTATGGAAACCTGTACCGTCACTGGGAACATTAGGTTCCAGTAGACAGCTACTAGGGTGTCGGTGCTCATCCCAAAATTATTATGCCTGACTCAGAAATTTTATCTATTACGAGTTAATTTCCAAATTAATAATTTAAAAAGAAAACACCCTTACATCTCTAGACAGTATTAACTGCTATATTTTACGTTTGTGTTTCAGTCCACCTCTGTACCGCTGCGATGGCATCTAATACTTATAATAAAATAAACAGAAAAATCTACTTCCTGTCGTCATATATATCTCAGCATGTCAAAACGTATATAAATATTTATAAGGCAGTCTATTTACTTTCTACCTGCTAGTTCACTTTACAGCTTTGCATAAGCATTCGAGGCAAATCACGTTTACTCAATTTATCTAGTCTATATAGAGTTAGGAAAAATGGGCTTAGCATTATTTATAGAGCAGACTGATGGAAAAGAAATTTTTGGAAATAAATCTTGGTAATTTATTGAATATTTCTTGTTATATAACATTAAAAAAATACCGGTTCGATATTAATTTACTTTACTAAAATAAACCCCTTGTGGCGCAGTGGTGCAGCGTCTGGCTGTACGTAACGGTTGTGGGCAAGATTCCCACTCGGGGGTATGATTTATTTTTATTATTTCCTCTCTCTGGTTAAAACTCGAAGCATCTTCAATTTGTCGTAATATTAGGTTTTCTTTGCCTACTACTACTACAATTATATTATTCAAATTAATTCTTATACAAGAGCGAGGAAATGCAAATAAATAAATTCCCCAAATGCAAATTGGTCCTAAAACTTGATGTTTATATTAATACATTGCGTCGTTACAACACAATTAAAATATCTAATCATACATAATACTAAAATGGAAATCTGAAATGAAATCCTTTCTACAACAGATATATAAAACCTAAAAAATAGATGAAAACATCGAAAAGACAAATATTTTAATGGCGCTAGTTCTGGAAGTAAACCCACTGTTTTGAAATAAATTCCCACCTCGATTGATTGAAATATAATTATTATGCGAACAACACAAAAGCGAGGATATTCTTAGTACTTCGATTACTCAGCTTCACGCTGTATCCCGCACATGGCAGGGTAGGCAAAGGGAACTTGGGAACCCAGTGTTAAGACACTCCGTTCCAATTCCGTTTTCCACTTTCCACCAAATTTGAGGCATTGCGTGTTGAGTGGCGGAACTGAACGCCGCGTTTTGCCTTGTACCAGAGCGAAGAAATGAAAACATTAAATGTTTAAATTGAAAACGTTAAACATTTCACTTCTTCGATTGGGAATCGAACCCACAATCTGTCGGTTACAGTCACACCCTAGTGCCGCTGCGCCACGACAGGCCTCAAGGTCAGATCAGGTATTTAAATTATTATTATATATTTCGATTCGATCTCGCGGGCGAAGCCACCGGTAAAAGATTGTTTAAATATAAAATTTGTTTTTAAACAGTTTGTAGTGATTTTTAGTAGGTACATTCATCGTTACATTTCTCGCTCTAGAAATGAAATGAAACACAGCGTTGTGTTCCGTTTCGTGTTGAGTGATAAGCGTGTAAAGTGTCTTAACACTGCAGGATACAGCGTGAAACAAAATAAAACAATTGAAGTATATAAATCATTAATTATCATTGTAGTATTTCCTGAAATTGATATTTAATTACGAACATATTGAGTTTAATCTTCTCACCGACTGAAATTTCAATTGAAGCGGTCACTGTCTATGGAATACTAATAAGCGTCTAATTAAAACGCTCTCTGAATTAACTAAATAGCTATAGTTGTACCTATATATTATAAACAAGTTTAGCTATTTAGTTAATTCATAACGACAGGTTGTGGGTTCAATCCCCACTCGATGAAATATTTAATATTTTCAAATTAAATATTTAATGTTTTCATTTAATGTTTTCATTTCATTGAGGCCTGTCGTGGCGCAGCGGCACAAGTGTGTGACTGTAACCGACAGGTTCTGGGTTCGATCCCCAGTTGAGGAAATGAATTATTTAATAGTTTCAATTTAAATATTTAATGTTTCATTTCTTCGCTCTGGCAATAAGGCAAAGCGCGGCGTTGAGTTCCACCAATCAACACGCAATGCCTCAAATTCGGTGGAAAGTGGGGAACGGAAGTGGAACGGAGTATCATAACACTAGGTTTCACTTCCGTTCCCTCTGCCTACCCTGCCTAGTGCGGGGTACAGCGTGAAGCTGAAAAAAAAAGAAAAAAAAAAGAAAAGAAAAAAAAAAAAAATGTTTTCATTTTTTCGCTCTGGTAACAAGATGAGTTCTGCCACTCATCACGCAATCAAATTCGGCTGAAAGTCGGGAACGGAAGTAGAACGGAGTGTCTTAACACTAGGTCACCAAGTTTCCTCTGCCTACCCTGCCATGTGCGGGATACAGCGTGAAGCTGAGAGAGAGAGAGAGAGAGTGATAATAAAATAAATCCCGTGTTAAAATATGCCGCTTAACTTATTTACGATATGACTAAATTAGTAGTCAAATTAATTTCCAAGTTTTATAATTATTACAACTTCATTTTCCTTCGCAAGATATGTCGTAGTGAAAAGAAATCTTCAATATTTCGACTTTGATATTATAAAATGTAACTTATAATGCAAATGAGGTCGTGGCGCTGCGGCACAAGCGTGTGACTGTAACCGACAGGTTGTGGGTTCGATGCCCACTCGAGGAAATGAAATATTTAGTATTTAAAATTTAAATATTTAATGTGGTTATTTCTTCGCTCTGGCACAAGGCAAAGCACGGCGTTGAATTCCGCCACTCAAAACGCAATGACTCAAATTTCGCGGAAAGTGGGAAACGGAAGTGGAACGGAGTGTCTAAACACTAGGTTCCCAAATTCCCCTGCCTACCCTGCCATGTGCGGGATACAGCGTGAAGCTGAGCAATAATGCGAATAATCCACCGGCTTAGAATAATGAATATATTTCAATATATTTTAACGATATTTTAAAGATTTATTTCTCTTTAGTATAGAATCTAAAAGCCAAATATTATTTTAAGTAAATATCAACTAGTTATGTATGCGACAACCCTAAGGCTCTGTGTTACCACTTCAACACATGAAGTCACATTAGTTTTAATTAATATTAATAAATTTAGTTTAAAGTAAATTCGGTTTTCTTTTAGTCCTTCGGCTGCGAACAACGTAATTAACTATAATAATCACTTATGGTATGTTAATATTAAACAAAGTTGGAGTGTATAAAAGTGTAAAAAGAATTTTGTTTTAATTTGTTCCTTTATATAAGCAGCAGGTTTTGTTTGCGGCTTCGCCCGCATAATCAAATGGAAATAACTCGGAGCGGAATTATGAGACATAGGCTTTCTCAATAAATAGTCTTATGTAATAGAAAAATATGCGAATACAAATATAATTTAAATTTAAATTAACCAAGAGTTGTTTGTTTCACTCAATAAATATCAATGGAATTAGATAAACCTTTACAGTTATATAGTTTATATATACATCAGAAAGACACATAAGGTTGATATATTTATATTATGAAAAAAAAAATAATTTGACTATAATATAACATAATCTCAAGCGGGCGAATTCGCGTTTATATCGCTTTGCATAACATATACAAAAAATTATATATTTTTCATCTATATTTAAAACTAGCAGGTATTCATAAAAACCGCGCCTTGGCTGTAACATAAGAAATATGACATCAACGTTGGACAGTGAACGATTCAAAGCACGGAAAGTAGTAAATTCCAGCTTTTACCAGTATGAAATATTCGCTACGGACTTTGCATATCGGAAAGTTTTTTGAGAAAAGCCTCCAATAAAGTGATATGAATACCTAATAGGTACGCTTATAACTATACTTAAAAAAATAGCGTATATTGACAAGATGTTTTTTGACACAATCTAGTTTTAAGGCACTCCGTTTCGTTCACCACTTTCCGCTGAATTTGAGGCATTGCGTGTTAAGTGGCGGAACTCAACGCCGCAGATCATCTTGTTAACAGAGCGAAAATATGATAATATTAAATATTTAAGTTGAAACTATTAAATATATCATTCCCTCGAGTGGGGATCGATCGTTTACAGCTACACGCCTGTGCCCCTTTACCACGACAAGCCTCTAACACGCCTTGTATCATATAGCTCTATAAATATATTCTAACATGCTAAAGCATGCTAGCTAGAGCTACTTACTAAATTAATGATAGATAATTTATATCCAAAACTATTTATAAGGTGTACAATAATATTGTATGACAAAATTTCAATGTTCTAAAAATTTAACACCGTCATAGCACTGTGGGTGGGTGTCAGTGTAAAAATTTAACAGGTTCGATTTTGTCTTAGAGGAATGAATTGCTACCACTTTTTCTCTATGGCTACCTTGCTACGTGGAAAATGTTTGAAGCTGCTTTTTGTATCCCGTATAAACGCAGTGTTTAACAATCAACTTTATCACTTTCTTCACTTCGATGATATTAACCATACATTTAATACAAATTCAATAAAGTAATAAAATTACCTTGGTATAGAACTAAACTAAGTAAGTTGTTTCAATGAAATTTGTATTAACATATTACACTAGCGTTCGTAATTAACTCTTAGACCGAAGAGTTAGTTGTAGCGTGAGTTGCCTTAACTTAGCTGTACGCGAAGTGAATTGTTTATCGGCGCATTATTATAAACGTGTGTAGACTTTAAATCGTGAAACAATAAAATTAATTGCGGCGTTGAGTTCCGTCACTCAACATGCTATGTCTCAAACTTGGTGGAAAGTGGGAAATGGAACGAAGTGTCTTAACACTAGTTTAGGTTAGAATACAGCGTTAAGCTAATCTTCGTTTTCGTTAATTACAAATTGCCAAAATCATATTTTTATGGTTCCTTGCATGAAAAAGGTAAGTCTGGTGAGAGGAGCCTTCAAGAAACTCTACAGTGGCTCTTGTCAATATTGAATGAGATTTATTACAATGTTATAGTTTAATAGAATAGAATAAATCCTACATAAAATTTTATTTTTATCCTTTAAATATTCTTAGACAGCATAGTAAGCTTTCTTAGTTAACGTTGTTTTAACAGTTACTTTAACTGACATATCCCATAAACCACCAGTTTTTTAAAAATTAAGACTAAACTAAAACAACTAGAACAACTAAAAACACTTTGACAATTTTATCTGGCGATACATGTTTAAGGGCAAAGTTATGTTTTCGATATGAGTGCATGTTTTTTTAATATAGATACTGCTTCAGAGGGAGATAGAAGATGATTGTAGATACTACTAGATACTGCTTCAGAGGGAGATGGAAGATGATGGTAGTAAAAAACTTACCGATTCCCAGTCGCGAAAATGAAATATATTAATTAATATTTCCATTTATTCACTCTAGTTAAGTTACGGCAACTTATACTATCTTATTATAATTAATTCGTCCGTTATTCTAGTAACGTGTTACGACTCTCGGCCAAATGAAGCTTTGACATGACAGCAAAGAAAGCTTTACCGAGCTTCACAAAAGTTGTTGACCACAAAGACCTCGTCAGTGAGAAAAGGTCATTGTTAAAGAAAAAGTTGCCAAGAACTCGCGTGTTAAGTATGTTGTAAGTTTGGAAGTATATTGTATATTTTTTTCAGCTTCAATCTTAGGTTATGGTTAAATTAAAATCGGATGTCAAGAAAATAAATTGTAGCTTAGTGGTTCAAGGCGCTCAAATTAAGTTCAAATAAAATCAACAATTATACGTTTTCTAAATCAAGATTTTTCCTTCCTAAGTGTGGATTAATATCAATCATAATGTAATTCTTATATGCACATGTAAATTATTTTTTTCAGATTCTTGCTGCACGGTAGACAGCCGAAATATGACAAACAAGTGTTAAGACACCTCATTTCCGCCACTCAACACGCAATGCCTAAAATTTACACTAGGTTCCCAAGTTCCCACTGTCTAACCTTGTGTGGGATACTACAAGATGCTAAAGAAATAATTTATATATAAAAAAAATCTTTTTCATATAAAGAAACGAAATACAGTGGAACAAGTTTAATTTTTTTAGAAAAAATCACAGTACTTGAACGAATGGCTTAGTTGTTCATAGCGCTTGAACGGATTCCAAGAGGCGCGGGTGAAAAATCCTGCTTCGTTAAAAAATTTTGTACGCTTTTTAAATTTAAGCTTTATATTTTCTGTCCTAAGTGTGGAATAACACTTTAAAACATAGTAAAAATAAAAATCTTAGTGCCTAAAGTAACCCTAACTAGCAAAGCCAAAAATATTTTTCAATTTTTTAACTCCAAAGATTAGCGCATTCATTCAACCCATAACATTCTTGAATTTTATAAAATTTAGGAATCAGATCTTCATTATGTTCTTTACTTTTCCATTCCTAAATTTTATCTGAATGTGAAGAATAAAAGGTAGGTTTAAAAACAAAATATGAAATTTTATTGAAGCAATCTTACGTTTTGACATTAGATTACATAAGTAAAAATATTGTTTTTTTTTATAGCTTCACGCTGTATCCCACACTAGGCAGGGTAGGCAGAGGGAAACCAGGAACCTAGTGTTAAGACACTCCATTCCACTTCCGTTCCCCACTTTCCGCCGAATTTGAGGCATTGCGTGTTGAGTGGCGGAATTCAACGCCGGGCTTTACCTTATTATCAGAACGAAGAAATGAAACATTAAATATTTAAATTGAAAATATTAAATATTTCATTTCCTCGACTGGGGGAATCGAACCCAGAACCTGTCAGTTACAGTCACACTCTTGTGCCACTGCGCCACGACAGGCCTCAAATTAATCAAAGTAAATATATTATGATCTACATAAAAACAGTTCTACAATCTCAGCCACTGCAATTTTCATACTAAGTAATGAACTTATTAAATATTTCCTGAAATGAGAATCGAACCCAGAACCTGTACAGTGCCCCTTTGCCAGAATTGGCCTCTAGCCTTAGATATAGAAATTAAATGAAATATATATACAAAGCATTATAACGCCTAGAGCTTTTTAAAACGGTTCGTAAACGAGATCTTTGATCAACGTTTTCCAAGTTACAACTTACAAGCGAGTTAAATTGGCGTCTCAAGATGGATACCTAAATGCCCGAACTTTTCAAAGTGATTCAGTGCTTTTGAATATTTAAATATGAGACAGCAAAATCTTTGAGACTACTTTACTTAAAAACAGAATGAGTTTGCTGAAAAGTAGTTATAAAAGTTTTTTTATATAATTTCTAAGTGTAATATTTTTTTCTAAAAATCACTTAATACTTGTTTCATTTTGAATATTTTTTTGTTAGTAACTGTGAGTCAAAATGTCTAACTGAATATTCGTATTGTATAAATAAAAATATATATAAATTCATATTCATGGGCAGACTCGACCGGATTATTACCACCCCCGGCATTTAAGACCGGCGTTAAGTAGTGGCTTTGGCCAATTCGTTTCGCATTAGGTAATGCCGGGCCCCGGTGCCTTTCCAATTTAAGGACGGCAACGCTCCTGTAGCTCCTCTGGAGTTACTCGGGGTCGTGGGCGACGGTGATCACTTACCACCAGGTGACCCGTACGCTCGTTTGCCGTCTTTTCCATAAAATATATATATATATATATATATATATATATATATATATATATATATATATATATATATATATATATATATATATATATATATATATATATATATATATATATATATATATATATATATATATAATATATATATATATATATATATATATATATATATATATATATATATATATATATATATATATATATATATATATATATTTTGTTCAGTTCCGCCACTCAACACGCAATGCTTCAAATTCGGCGGAAAGTGGGGAACGGAAGTGGAACGGAGTGTCTTAACACTAGGTTCCCGGGTTCCTTCTGCCTATCCGGCCTCGTGCGGGATGCAGCATAAAGCTGAGTCTGAGTGAGAGAGAGTTTAGTAGTTATCTATTTAAATATCCTCACGAATTTCAAAGTATGAGTGAGTTTCTTTTTATTTATTTTTTCTAAAACTCTTTGTATATTATAAAATTATCATAAATTAAGTTTATTTCACATTAAATATGGCGCTTTCTTGCACAACTTGATAAAATGGCACATATCATAATAATACTGTACTTGCTTTAAGTTATTCAATTAAATAATATTTTTAGCCTTAAATTACGAATTTCTTGAAAAAAATACAAACATGAGGCATGTCGTGTGGCGTAAGATTTTAAATGTTCATGCAGTTCATGCAGGTTGTGGGTTCGATCCTCACTCGAGAAAATGAAATATTTAATATCTTCATTCCCTCGCCATGGTTATGAGCAAAGCGTGGTGTTGAGTTCTGCCATGATTTAAATTAGGCGGAAAGTAGGGAACGGAAGTGACTTAATGGGAACGGGATTTCTTATTGTTATTTAACACTATGTACTAAAGTTCCCTATGTATCTGTACAGCGTGCAAGTAAAAAATATCATTATTCTGATATTAGCATTATTATATGAGGCTGGTTCTGACGCAGTGGCGCAAGCGTGTGACTGTAAAAGCAACAAGTTATGAATTTGTTCCCCACTCGAGGAAATGAAATAATTAATATTTTTTTCAAATTAAATATTTAATATTTACATTTCTTCGTTCTGGGAAAAAGGCAAACCAAGTTGTTGAGTTCTGCCACTCAACACGAAATGCCTCAAATGCGGCGGAAAATGAGGAATGGTTTGGAGTGTCTTAACACTAGGTTCCCAAGTTCCCTCTGCCTACCCTGCCATGTGCAATACAGCGGATACAATGGAAGGTAAAAATAAAATATCATACAAGAAACTAATTTCATATTTCCAAAAGAGTACAAATAGAAGATAATATAGAAAAGTCTGGTACGAAGCAATTATAATATAAGCTCGCAAAGTCTCGACATAAGCTCCTTTATGAAATTTGTTTACAAGTAACTAAAAATGTCCACTGTACGTGTATAAGGACTTTTTAGTTAATTACCATGAAGATTAGAAGCTTTAGTGTCGCGTGGCACAGTTGTACAGTGTCTGATGTGATGATTGTAGGTACCTGCTTACAGCTGTTTGGTAGTCAAATAGAAGATTTTTTTGTATTAAAAGTCACACATATGGCAGTGTGGGCAGAGAGAACATGGGCTGCTGTTTATATAAAAGCACAACCATAAATTTAAATTCTTTTTACAATTTAATACACTCTTACCTTATTAATTTTTAACATACCATAATAAATGATTCTTACAGTTAAAAATATTTAAAATAATATTTGGTATTTAAATTTTATTTCTTATAAAGAGAAATAAATCTTTAAAATATATTTAATATACTTTCTAAGTATCGAAATATATTCGTTAATCTAAGCCAATGGATTATCCGGTTTAAATGTTTTTCTTTTGGGGTACAGAACCGTAAAAACATGATTTTGTCATTTTATAATCAACGATAAAACGAAGATGTAGGAAGTGTACCTTATACTCAACTTAACTTAGCTGAACGCTGTATCCTATAACCTAGCCTACTGTCAAGACACTCCGTTCCCTACCCACTTTCCACCAAATGCGTGTTGAATCACGGAACTCAACACCGCAATTTATTTTATTGTTCTACAGCTTAAAGTCGACATGTGCTTATAATACGCCGATAAACAATTCACTTCGCGTACAGCTAAGTTAAGGCAACTCACGCTACAACCAACTCTTCGGTCTAAGAGTTAATTACGAACGCTAGTGTAATATGTTAATACAAATTTCATTGAAACAACTTACTTAGTTAAGTTCTATAACAAGATAACGTTATTACTTTATTGATTTTATATTAAATGTTTGATTAATAGCTTCACACCGTTTCCCGCATCTAGCGGGATAGGCAGTGTTAAGCACTCCGTTTATAGAGAATACAAAAACACAGCTTAACTTATTTTGCGCGTAGTTCCACGTAGTAAGGTAGCCATAGGACGGTAAGTCATTCCTCCAAGATAAAATCGAACCGAAAACTGTTAATTTTTAACACTGACACCCGCCCACTGCACTATGACGGTCTAAAATTTTTTAGAACATTGAAATTTTATCATACAAATATTACAACACATCTCATAAATAGTTTTGAATATAAATGATCTATCATTCATTTAGTAAGTAGCTAAAGCGTATTACATATTCATAGAGCTATAAGATATAAAGCGTGTTTGAGGCTTGTCGTGGTCAAGGGGCACAAGCGTGAGACTGTAAATGCGATCGATCCCCACTCGAGGGAATAAAATATTTAATAGTTTCGACTTAGATATTTAATGTTTTAATTTTTTCGCTCTGTTAACAAGGCAATCTGCGGCGTTGAGTTCCGGCACTTATCACAGAATGCCTCAAATTCAGCGGAAAGTGGTGAACGAAACGGAGTGCCTTAACACTAAGTCCTGTCTGCCTACACTGCTATTAAAAAATACGAGGAACATCTTGTCAATATATGCTAGTTTTATAAGTGTACCTATTAGGTATTCATATCACTTTATTGGAGGCTTTTCTCATAAAAACTTTTCGATATGCAAAGACCGTAGCGACTATTTTATTCTGGTAAAAGCTGGAATTTGCTACTTTCCGTGCTTTGAATCGTTCACTGTCCAACGTTGATGTTATATTTCTTATGTTACTGCCAAGGCGCAGTTTTATGAAAACCTGCTTGCTATAAATTTAGAACAAAAATATATAAATGTTTATATATGTTATACTAGCGATACACACGCGGCTTCGCCCGCTTGATCATATGTTAAATTATAATCAAATTAAACATTTCTTCTTTCATAACAAAAATATGTAAAACTATATAACTGTAAAGTTTTTCATAGGTATTTTTTGAGTGAATCAAATTTCCATCCTGACTAAATTGCATTTAAGTTATTTATTATATCCCCGCTCTGATAGAAGAACTCGGGAAATATTTATTAAACATCCATTGTGGTGCAGCGGCATAGTGTATGAATGTAAACGTCGAGTTCTGGATTCAATTCACACTTGGGGAATACATTTATTTGCATTTCCTCGCTCTTGTACCAAAACCAATTTGAATTCTAAAACTCAACACTCATTGTGTTTATAATTTAACGCATTTCCCGCATATAAATTTGCTAACGCGTCGTGTTTTAACCAGAAGACGCTTCGTGGTGTCGTAAGAGGCGACTAAAGTACTTATGGGAGAGTCACGTTGTCAGCAATGACAACACGCATGGGCAGACTCGTCCGGATTATTACCACCACCGGCATTTAAAACCTGCGTCAAGTAGTGGCTTTTGCCACTGCGTTTCGCATTGGGTAATGCCGGGCCTTTGTGCCTTCCACCTTATAGACTGGCAACGCTCCTGTAGTTCCTCTGGTGCTACACGGGGCCGTGGACGGCAGTGATCGCTTACCATCAGGTGACCCGTACGCTCGTTTGCCATGTCTTTTTCATAATAAAAAAACCAGAGAGAGAAATTAATAAAACTAAATCATACTCCACTGCACCAAAAGGGGTTTATATTAAAAATTAATTAATATCGACGGAGAACCGGTATTTTTTTTATGTTATATAATAAAAAGTAGACAATTAATTACCAAGACTTCTTTCCAACAACATTTCCCCATCAGTCTGCTCTATAAATAATGCTAAGCCCATTTTTCCTAACTCTATATAGACTAGATCTCTCTCTCACTCTCTCAGCTTCACGCTGTACCCCGCACTAGGCAGGGTAAGCAGAGGGAACGGAAGTGAAACCTAGTGTTATGACACTCCGTTCCACTTCCGTTCCCCACTTTCCGCCGAATTTGAGGCATTGCGTGTTGAATGGCGGAACTCAACGCCGCGCTTTGCCATATTACCAGAGCGAAGAAATGAAACATTAATATTTAAATTGAAAATATTAAATATTTCATTTCCTCGACTGGGGATCGAACCCAGAACCTGTCAGTTACAGTCACACTCTTGTGCCACTGCGCCACGACAGGCCTCAATAGACTAGATAAATTGAGTAAACGTGATTTGACTCGAATGCTTATGCAAAGCTGTAAAGTGAACTGGCAGGTAGAAAGTAAATAGACTGCCTTATAAATATTTATATACGTTTTGACATTCTGAGATATATATGACGACAGGAAGTACATTTTTTTTATTTATTTTACAATATTAGATGCCATCGCAGCGGTGCAGAGGTGGGCTAAAACACGAACGTAAAATATAGCAGTTAATGCTGTCTAATAATTTAAGGATGTTAATTACTAGCCTGGCCTGTCGTGGCGCAGCGGCATAAGAGTGTGACTTTAACCGACAGGTTCTGGGTTCGATCCCCAGTCGAGGAAATGAAATATCTAATATTTACAATTTAAATATTTAATGTTTCATTTCTTCGCTCTGGTAATAAGGCAAAGCGCGGCGTTGAGTTCCGCCACTTAACACGCAATGCCTCAAATTCGGCAGAAAGTGGGGAACGGAAGTGGAACGGAATGTCTTAACACTAGGTTCCCGGGTTCCCTCTGCCTACCCTGTCTCGTGCGGGATACAGCGTGAAGCTGAGATTAGTAAATTAACTCTTAATCATTATAATTTTTAGGTCAGGCACAACTATTACGTAGCGGGAACCTAATGTTCCCAGGGACGGAACTTATTTCCATCTAATTATATAGAAATTGTTAGAAATGTTGTATGGCAGAACTAAACGTCAAGGTTTATTTCACTACGAGCGAAGAAAAGAAGTCATGTGAGTGGAAATTGTACCTCCAACTTTTGATATTTCAGGTGAACAGTGCCACTACGCCACGACGGTTCCACAGCACCATTATATAACAGTATCGAAAAATAAATCCTTTTAAGACAAAAATAGATTTATAAAAACGTACATAGCGTTAATGGAAGGCTAAAACAAAGCAGAGATTACCTCAAGTAAAGCTTTTACTTAAGATATCAAATAAGAGTTTCTAAGTTTGTATTGAACAAATAAATGTTACCAGAATTAGCACCAGAAAGTGAACAATATCGTCTTGTTACTTCACTTGGCTTTTGTTTATCTATTATAATAGAATTCATTAAGGATGTAGTTTGAAGATCAAATGGCTTTTGTTTTCAATTCTGTAAGCTATTTTATATTATGAAAAGTTCATAATAAATCGCTGATTGTAACAATTACATAAATATACAGGCATGACTGTATGAGACCTGTCATGGTGCAGCGTCACAAGCGTGTAACTGTAAACTACGGGTTATGGGTTCGATCCCCACTCGAGGAAATGAAATATTTATTATTAAAATATTTTATTTCCTCGCTCTGGTAACAAGGCAAAAGCGTGGCGTTGAGTTTCACCACTCGACACGCAATACCTCAAATTAACAGTAGGTTCCTAAGTTCCGTCTGCCTACGCTACCACGTGTAGGACAGTACAGCGTGGAGTTGAGTGAGTTAGTAAATGACTTATTAAAAACTGGACAAAGCGCGGCGTTTAATTCCGCCAATCAATACTCAATGGTACTACAACAATTTAGTGAAAAGTGTATATTGGGTTCCTATTGCCTTCTTAGCCGTGTGATCCCGGCTTATATAATAGGATCACTCTGGTACTGATGGTGTCGTAAGAGGCGACTAAAGTGCGTGTGGTAGAGTCACGTTGCCAGCAATGGCTACACGCATGGGCAGACTCGACCGGATTGTTACCTCCCCCGGCATTTAAGACCGGCGTTAAGTAGTGGCTTTGGCCACTGCGTTTCGCATTAGGTAATGCCGGACCCCAGTGCCCATCCACCTTAAAAGACGGCAACGCTCCTGTAGCTCTTCTGGAGTTACACGGGGCTGTGGGCGACGGTGATCACTTACCATCAGGTGACCCGTACGCTCGTTTGCCGTCTCTTCCATAAAAAAAAAAAGAAGCCTAACGAAAAAAGAAGTAATGCTGTTTTATTTTCTTAAGTATTTTTTTTTTACAAATAATCTTTGCCTTTAATAAAATAACTTATAAATACAGTTACATTACATTACATTACATATTTTATTTTCAGTAAAATTATTATTTTATGTATTTGAAGTTAAACAAAACAAGTACTGCAATGTCTAATATGTGCCTCGGGTTGTAAATAATGTTCTTTATAAAGATATCTTTAATCTATAATATTATAACATATATATTTTTGTATCAATTCAATGCTTTTTATTTAATACTGGATTTATTTTAAACTTCATTTGGAGGTGATAATTTTTATAAAGATAAATTGCTTGCGACTAAAGTGTCATGGTTGTGGGTTCAGTTCTCAATCGGGAAATGAAATATTTACTACCTTTTTTATGTCTTTAGTATTAAATGAAAAAGTAAAAAACCATCTCAATGAATGTACGACGTGAATGTTAACTAAAGTTAATATAAGTACATGGATCAGACGCTTTCAAGTTAATTCCATTAAAAATATAGAACGAACAGAAAAAAACTCTGTATCTGTCAGTCAAAGTCTCGTCAAATACAGTTTCGTTTCCCAATATTTATACGTATGAGCCAGACTAAACTAACTGACAGCCGGAGTTAGGGTGATATTTTGAACTTTTTTTTCATACATTTACCTTGAAGCCTGTCGTGGCGCAGCGCCACAAGCGTGTGACTGCAAACGATAGGTTGTGGGCTCGATTCCCACTCGAAGAAATGCAATACTTATTCAATAGTTTCAATTTAAATATATAATGTTTTCGTGTCTTCGCTCTGGTAACACGCAATGCCTCAAATTCGACGAAAAGTAGGGAACGCAAGTGGAACAGAGTGGCTGTAACACTATGTTCCCAAGTTTCCTCTGCCTACCCTACCATGTGCGGGATACTGCGTGAAAAAATATTATATTACAAATGAACACATAATATGTTTACTCTTTATTTACTATACATACATACACTTAAATATATATTTACATATATTATGTATACAAAAACATATAATAATAAATTATTTTAATTTTACTCATAAAAAAGCGTACATAGCAGGCTAAATGAAATTAAGGTGCCTCTTCACTATCCACAACATTTTCAAGACTATGAACATAAATTACTCCCCCAAACGGGAATGGAACCCACAATCATCACCTTTACAAATAAAAGCTGTACCACTGAGCTACAAAAGCCTCCGCTATGAGATACACACATACCTCGTAATATGTACATACCATAAATATATATATATATATATATATATATATATATATATATATATATATATATATATATATATATATATATCTATATATATATATATATATATATATATATATATATATATATATATATATATATATATATATATATATATATATATATATATATGTATATATATATATATATATATATATATATATATATATATATATATATATATATATATATAAAAATACTTATTCCGTAGAATGTATTCATACTCATGTTTACTATCCAACGAGGACGTTGACGGGCCGATTACCCTCCGTATACTTTTTTTTATATCAAAACTTTTGCATTATTCAACACTGTCTAGCGGTCGATTAAAGTTAAAAACTTTAATATCATTTTGCTTTAAAATATTGCCAAACTTTAAATGAAATAATATTTAATTTAGTTAAAATAATTTATATCACTATAATTACAAAATTCTTTGCCTACTCTGCCAGAGATACAGTACTCGAGACAACAACTTTCTGTTTATGTTATTATCGTAAGAAATGTTTATAAAAAAAAAGAAGTACTTCCTTAGGTAGATAGTTCTTAATTGATTTTTATTCGAGATATCAACTTACACATAAAATAACCGAACGTACCTACATATATATATATATATATATATATATATATATATATATATTATATATATATATTATATATATATATATATATATATATATATATATATATATATATATATATATATATATATATATATATATATATATATATATATATATATATATATATATATATATATACATACCTACTCGTACATAACAGTAACATTGTGTGAGACGAACGTAGTCTCTTGAATTATATATGACTTCAACGTATTGAATTATGTATGCCTTTGTATCGTACCTCTGTAATTTACCACATAGGTCTTTATCATATTATTTCTTAACGAGAAATGAGACTTATTGTCATTTTCATTTTATCAGTTTCACGCTGTAGCCGCATATAGTTGGAAAGGTAGTGGAACCTGGGAACCTAGTGTTAAGATACTCTGTTTTCATTAGGACCCTTTTCCTTTTGATATTGCGCGTTGAGCGTTGGAACTCAACGCTGCGATTTGCTTCATTACCAGAGTGAAAAAAAATATATATTTATTCCTTTGAATGGAAATCAAACCCACAACCTCACACGTAGTCACACGCTTGCCTATCCTTTTATGAGCCACTCAACGTGAAGCTAAAAATATGCAAACAATTGACAACAGAGTGTAATAGCACTAAATATACCTACCCTGATATATTCGAGATAGAGCGGGAAACAAAGAAATACATGAATAAACAAAAGCATATTAGAACTAAGTAACGTTGTATATAAAAACACTCTCGATACATACTCGTAATTCAATCATAAACAGTAACTTGGTTTCCGCTTTCCCCAAACCATATAACTTAGTTTATCCAAATACGCAAAGGTTTTATTGCGATGTCTTATTATATGTGGAAGTAGAAACTTTCAGAATTATCGAGATGCAGGGAATGAACAAGTGCAACTGTACTCGAGACAAACTGTGGGTTCGATACCCGCTCGAGAAAATGGAATATTAAATATTTTCATTTATTCACTCTGATAAAAAGACAAATCACAGAGTTCCGCGTTCTTAAGAGTCTCGACACGCAATGCGTCTAATTCGGGAATGTGGTACGAAAGTATTTGAATAGAAAAGAACTACTTTAACACTAAGTTCTCAAGCCCCCTTTGCCCATCTCATCCCGCCTATCCTACCTTGATTTACAGTTACACGTACATCTGCTAGCTCCTACGTCATACATAACCTACTCATGTATATTTATTTAGAAAACGTATAGAATTTTAACTCAGCGGTAATTGAATCCGCGCCTCTCGTCCAAATCGTCGAATTCTCATTCGTACGAATATCATAGTACCTATTTATATTTATTTTTGTAATTCCAGCTAAAAACCATTTTATAAGTTACTTCATTATTAAAGCAGTGGAATCTAACAACGTACTTTGTGCTACCAGAGATTATTATATGATCTCTCTCAATTTTATAAATTATTAAAATCTTATAATCACTTACAATTTTGCTTTTTATTTTTAATTAATTTTTATTTTCCAATATCGAGTATTAAGTATTTTTAATTATCTCCATAAGAATAGATAAATATACAATTTCCTTAAAACAATTTATATACTGACTGGCATCAAAACTGAGTAACGTAACACACAAAGCTTAACTTAGCCGGCATTAAGGCAAGAGGAGATACGAAGTCAATATCGGTCGGTCTGTAAAATGAAAGAGCCAACGGCCAAAGCCTGCAATCTCGAACGAATTGTACTATACAGTAGATACTCGACGATTCGAATGTTAATAACGAAAAGGAAACCAATAAAGTATATTTCTATGACTTAATCTTATGTTGTCTAGTATGTATATTTTTTTTTAGTTGTTATGAAAAAATGTTTATTATTATTCAAGCGGGCGAAGCCGCGGATGGGTCGATTGTTAAATACTATTTTCATTCTCACCCGAGAAAGTGAAATATTAATTGACTGATAGAGAAGTTCATCACCCAATGCCTTAAATTTGACGGAAAGCGGAGAACAGAACGGAGTATCTTAGCACTGGGTTCCCAGGTTCCCTCTGTCTACCCTGCCATATGTGGGATACAGTGTGAAGCTGAAAGAAAGAATTATGACGTACAAACTAGCTTATATTTAAGTTTTTAGCCTTCTAAATCGTAATCTTATAACAAGTAATTTTTGCGTCACATTTTTTTTAGTTTCAGAGAAAATAAAAATATTAAATATTTCATTTCTTCCAGAAAGAACGAAATTTTTTGATATATCATTGAGCTTAAGTATATAACGAAACTGAAAATTTACTTTTTATTTATTACATAAAAGATAAAGCCGTGCCAGTACTATATGTATTCTTGGCATTAACACAACACTACATCTAATTGCTCTATCAAAAGCTCCTTTGAAGGTAAAAGCTCCACTTTCAACATTTCCTTCTATTAAAGATCAAATGTCTAACGTTTTATAACCTTCAAGCTATATTGAAACTTATGCTTACTGTGTAAACTCGAATTTAGCTTGTCATTGAACATGTGGTTTGTATTTCCAACTTTTTCTTCATAAACTCGAGGTTAGTTTTTCTGGGAAATATGAAGAAACCGGAACTGATTTAAAACTTCCACTGAAATAGAGGTTTTCTTAGTTTAAATAACTATATATTATGTTGTTTTATAAATTATAATTATCATACATGTTGGTAGTCACTAACGATAACGCTCGCGGCTTCGCCCGCTTGAACTACTTAATTATTAATTTACTAATCTATGTTACTTCCTTCTAACAACATTATAAATTTTAATACTGTGTAATTTCTGTACTAAAAATATAATGTCAGGTAATTCTATAAAAAATTGCATATAATAATTTCGTTAACCGACCTTCTTTAAAGATGTATATGTATTTTATTTATGAACTGATTGCAATAAAACAAATACAATAAACTACTACGATTAATTCGGCGAAACCGTCCCTAAAATAAGCGTGAATAAACGTACTGAAAAACAGGTTAAAATTTAAAATTCTTTATTTTTGGTTCTATGACGCTATTAAATGCCACCTTTCTATTACTATTTTTCTCTTCTATATCTTCCATATACAGTTATTGATCCGTTACGATTTCATAGAGTATTGATGAAGCTTTTTAAGGATACGTCCTGGTAACAGGTCACTTTGTTCTTCAATTTTTTACCATTTTTCAAAAAAATATTATGCAAAAGTAGTAAAGTTGTTACTATTCCTCCTAATATGCTAGACTAGGCAACACGGCTTCGCCTTTTTAAGCTTTTATATATATATATATATATATATATATATATATATATATATATATATATATATATATATATATATATATATATATATATATATATATATTATAGACAAACTATATAAATCAATAAAAATTATAGCCTATACGTTATTCTGATGTATAATCTCTATTACTGTTGTGTCTCAATCTGTTCAGTCGTTTTTGTATGAAAGTGAAATAAACATTGTACAAAATGTTCATATTTTTGTCATTAGTAGGATTTCTATTCATCGGAAAATCTCAATACAGGATGTTATATTATAATGTTCTTAGTAATATTAAGCTAACAAGCTTAAAATTACTTATTTTTACAAATTTAAACAAAAAAGATAAGCCTCATCACTGTTTATTTTAATCCCTTCGCAAGATAAGATTAAAGAGTAACTAAAAAGGGTGAAGCAAAGGGTCAAAGGGTTTTTGTTCGACCAAAAATAGATTTTCGAGGCGAAAACAACTTAAGTTACAATCCACTTTAACAAATTAATATTATAATGGTAAATTTTGTAAGGTTGCAGTACATACCTACTCACAAAATACCAAGAGAAGAGAGTTAATTGTCGTCATTGATATAATATTTTGTTCTTTTCCAATTTCACCTATTATTTATAATACCGAGGTAAATCGCTACGCAGAGACAGGTGTTTACATTTTCTATTTCTTCTACTGGTAATGAGCCAGAAGGCAGCGTTCAGCTCCACCACTCGACAATGCCTCCAAAGTTAACAATAAGTAGGAAAAGGAGTGTAATGTTTGGTTTCCGGCGGAAGGTCGGGAAAGAAGTGTAACATTTGGATCACAGGTTCCTTCTGCGTACTCCGCTTTATGCGAAAATAAAAATGGTTTTAGAAATTCCACGTTTGGACATATCGCAACAATCATTATCTGTTTTTATGCATTACTTGTACATAGTTAAATGGTGTTTATTTACTATAAATTTAAGTATTTATAAAAAATACATTAAAATTAAGAGAGAAATATAAGAATGATATCTTAAAAAAATAGTAGTAATTTTAAAGAATTTTAAAAATAAATACTTAGAATTCATGTCATTCAATGCATATAACTATACTTTGTGATTGAGTCATTTCCGGACAAACTATTGGAATTGGAAAGTTAAAATGCATATAGGTCAGCAGAGGTATAAGGAAGCAATAAGTGAGGATTTCTTGAAATTCCTACAAGAACCCAAATATGGTGAACTTTTCTCTTGTTTCTGGTTATATTTAAACATAGTGACTTATGAACTACATTTTACACCTTAAGAAGAAAAAAGAGACCTATCGTGGCGTCTGAGCATGCGTCTATAAACGGAACGGGTCGTGGGTTCGTACTTCATTGAAGGAAATATCATATTCAATTTTCTGGTTTCGGCACTGTGCAAAAAAGCCAAAGATCGGCGCTGAGTTTCGCCACACAAGACGCTGTACATCAAATTTGGCTGTTTGTGGCCCTTACCTTACGATATACAGCGTGAAGCTAATAAAAATAATATATTCAATCCCATCCTTAAAGGAACTAAAGCAATTAAAAGTTGTATCGAGTGACAATCTTAGTTGCTAAAGGGGGAATAGAAAAATATCAAAATATATGAGAAAAGTAATTCTGAAGAACATTATTACTACGCGGCTATTTCCATAATTGGTTGTTCAATTGAGTTTATTTATAAAACTCGACTTTAGGGAGAAGACAGGTATGGCATTTAGAAATATTTTTTTTTAGCTTCAAGCTTTATCCCAAGCGGAATGACCAGTGAGATTGAATAGTTAAACGCAGGCTTCTTTCGCCTCGTCTCTGTATACGTCTTTCGCTTCGCGGGGTTCACTAATCACGTCACTATCCCCCAGAATCAACGATTATATTTTCTTAAAAGTCTCATCTATCCTCTCTTACCATTTCTTGCTTCACAAATCTTTTTTGCCATTCTTTCGTCCAAGAACATTCTTTTTCCTTGTCACTTTAATTTTATGCCTGTCTGCTATTCTATATAATAAATATATGATTAAAATGGAAAAAATTATGTTTATTTCTGTAGAGCTTTTTCGTTTTTAAGAAAGTTAATGTTTAGGTGCTTTTTTTGTACAATTTTTAGCTCAATTTAGAAATATAAATCGAAACACAACACTAAGCTTTGTATTACTTTCTACTGCTTTGAAATATGTATATGTAAATATAATCAGCTTAACTTACCTTAACTTCACGCTATATCCCTAGCGGGGTAGGCAGAGAGAACGGAGCGCCAAGCGCTACGGCTTATCAATACATATAATTAATATCATATTAATAATGTTTTTGATTTTCGCGAATGTTACACATTTTAAATGAAACATTTTAGACGAATCTACCCTTGACTACGGACTACTGTAAAGTGTTCGAAACGTCAGGCTTCCAAAAAACACGTATAACAACCAATAGACGCGATTAATCCGTTTAAAAGTTATATATTTAATACTAATTATAATATTTAAAATACGCTGAAAAAGAGAAATAAATTAAATTATTCAGAAGAATAGGTACATAGTTTTGTTATACAACATACTTTTAGTTCATATATTTTAATATGATTTTTCTACTGACTGAACAGAACTTTAGAAAAATCATATTAAAATATATGAACCAAAAGTATGTTAAACTACTTACAATAAATCTTGAGGCACAAGAGTGTGACTGTAACCGACAGGTTCTGGGTTCGATCCCCAGTCGAGGAAATGAAATATTTAATATTTTCAATTTAAATATTTAATGTTTCATTTCCTCGCTATTACCAGAGCGAAGAAATGGAATATTAAATATGTACCGGACGGGCGGATCTCGAATGAACGAGCCACTGACGCCCTGTACACTATAGGTTCCGGATCGTGGGGTGCGCGGGGATCGCCGAATAAAACGATATGTGTTATATATCGATATAACGGTAGATGGCTGGCGGCTTCTTATAAATGTCTTCTAAATGTTCTTGAACTATTTTTCTTCTATTATTTCTTCCTATTTTTCTTGTTGTAGTTATACTCGTTGTCCGAACACACATTACGCGACTTTAGTCGCCTATCCCTTGTATTGAGCTATACCGTGACGAGAGCCGCAAGCCACCGAGCCGTTTTGGCTTTATTTACGTAACAATTTTCACTATCAATGTTACAGTTTTTTACTTACATCTTTTAAACTATTTATCTGATATATTTGTAATTTATATATTCTAAAAGTACACGAACTTCTCTATTTAACTGTATATACAACATTATATAATTTAATCATTTACTATTCGAAAATAACAAAAAACACTGAATTGACAGCGATGTTAGTACAAGTTACACATTATATTTTTCTATTAATTTGTATTTACGGTCATTTAGAATATTTTAATCTGTTATTTGACTATACAAAACTATTATGAACAAGATTAAATTATTATTTTAACAATATTTACCGAATTACTGTTTTAAAAACCGATTAATATAAATTTACCTAAAACTATAAAAGAACTATATATTATACATGCTATAAACTGGTAAATTATTATATAAAACTAATATCTAACATTTCAATCTAAATCTATTAACGGAATCGCATTATTATTTATTTATTTTAATAATAATATGGAAAATCAAACTAAAACGAAATTACAACTAAAACTGGCAATTATATGACGTCACGACGCGCAACCAAATCACTTACAACTGCACGTCGTGTATAGTCGACGATCGGCGAAAATCGCAGCGTCGCGAACATTTCTCCCGCCGTGCAGTATCAGGTCTCGACGTGATGCTGCATCTTTTCCGCGGTGAGTGACGGTGCCTTCTTACTTCGGAAGCGGGATGAGTTTTTTAGTTGGCCTTTTTAAAAGACCACCCTTAGTGCGTACTTCAACTATTCGTACTTGTCCGTCGACACCTGGATACACTGCTTCTATGCGTCCTCTCGGCCACGTGTTTCTTGGTAGTTGAGAGTCGGCGATGAGTACTGGGTCGCCTACTTGATAAATAGGGCCCCGACCATGAGGCTCCCGCCGATATTGAAGTTCAGGGAGATATTCACGAACCCAGCGCCTCCAAAACATATCTGCGAGAATTTGTGAGCGTCTCCAATCCTTTTTATTGTCTACATCACTTTCATTAAATGTGCCAGGTATTGGTAGACGAGCTGAACCTCCAAGTAGGAAATGATTAGGTGTTATAGATTCCTCGTCGGCATTGTTAACAGAAACATGTGTGAGGGGTCGGCTATTCACTGTATATTCTACTTCGCAGAGTAAAGTAGACCAAACTTCTTCTCGGGGGTATCTCTCACGAAGAATAGTCTGTAGAGCTGTTTTCACGCAGCGAATAAGACGCTCCCAAGCGCCTCCCATGAACGGTGCAGAAGGTGTTATGAAACGCCATGTGATACCACGACGACTGGCTTCTTCTTTCTGAGTGAGTTCTTTATCTGCCCCATGCATATTTGTTCCATTATCTGAATAAATTTCAGAAGGACATCCTCGACGCGCAGCAAATCTCCGCAATGCGAGTATAGCAGAGTCCGCGCTTAAACTGGCGGCAATTTCAAGATGAATTGCTCTAGTGGTGAGGCAGGTGAAGAGTGCGACGTAACGTTTTACATGCTGTCGGCCTATGGTTACTGTAAGAGGACCAAAGTAGTCTAATCCGGTGTATGTGAATGGTCTCCGATGATGAGCGAGACGAGATTTTGGATGATCACCCGTAGAGGGTTGTGGCGGTTGTGCCTTACGAATACGACACTTGAGGCACTGATGAACTATCTTTTTAACGGTGGGACGAAGTCGAATAACCCAAAAATGTTGACGTACTTCATTAACTACTATTTCCGTGCCACTATGATGAAGACAACGGTGTGTCCAGTCAATATACAACTGTGTGATGTAGTGATCGCCATCTAGGATTTGAGGTCTCTTTAATGCTGATTCATAATTATTAACCATCACGATGTTCTCGGTTTTCCATAGAAGAGCAGTTTCGATGTGCCCATCCTGTAAACGACGTGTGTTTTTCTTCAAAATAGTTTCAGCTTTTACTTCTGGATCAGAAGCTGGCCGACGTGGGTTAATGATAAGAGATTCCAAGGCAAAGTAATCTCTTAGTTGTTCATCTATTCTATCTTCATAATTTGTTACTTGATTGACGAAGTGAATTTTCTGACCCAAAATTCTATTGTGCGCACCATGGAGCACCCACCCCAGAGCCGTGAGTGAAGCAATAGGTTGATTCCTAGGCCCCGTACGAACATCTTCTGCGATTAGTAGGTTCCAATTATCTTGACCGATTAAAATTTTAGGTGCGGCGGATTCGTAGACGAGTTTGTTCTCCAGATCGATCAAATGGTCGCAGGCAACTAAGTCTTCTTTACGAACTGTTTGTGGGGATAGATTTAGATTGGGAACGGTGCGAGCTCGGAAGGTAATTTTCTGTTTGTGTGAACTAGCGAGTGTCACTGTAACACGCCTTGATCCTGGTGTATCGATCACTATGTCCCCTATCGCTTCCATCTTCAACGGATCCTGACGTCCCTCAGCACCGACTTCCTGCGCCAAAGCTTCATCTATAAGAGACACAGTTGATCCGTCATCTAGAAGAGCATATGCCGATGTTTCTCCCGCCGGTCCGAGAACTCGAACTGGTATCATTTTTAAATAAGCCCGAATCTGTGACGGTGTCCATGCATTAGCTACTGTTTCGTTTTCTTCACTTGGATTCGAAATCACCGGCTGCTCCTTTTTCTCATAATGTAACAACCGATGATGAGTAGCGGTGCATCCTTTAACCCTGCATTTCATAGGTCTGCAAGAATGTCCTATTTGTCTAGACCGGAGGCATCGAAAGCATAATCGATGTTCTTTGGCGAGTTTCCATCTACTATCTGAGTTGGCATCTTGAAACTTCTTGCAGCTAATACTATAATGCCCTTCTTTCCTACAAATTTTGCACGATATTCTTGCTACTTCATGAAATTTGATGGGTTTTCTGTCTTCTGTTGTAGTATGTGTTCTATGAATAACCCGACGAGTAGGTTCCAGGATCTCTGGTGGAGAATAAGGTGTACGATATGCTGCTTGCTTTGTAAGAAATTCACTGAAGTGCACCAGGTCCGGTTTAACAATAGAAGCTTGTTCTTCGTACCACCTGGTACATAAAGATGATGGAAGCTTTTCACGAAGAGCTCTTATTATATCTGGAGCCGTAATAAAATTGTGTAAATTGAGAGCACGAAATAAATTGACGCTACTTCGAACTTTGCTGGCGAAGGCATGGATCTCTTTTGGGGTATCGGCACAACGAGGTAGAGACCGAAGCTTGTCATATTCACTATAGGCAATAGTATCTGGGCGACCGAAATTCAATTCAAGCTCTTCTATGATGGCATCTGGTTTCGAATGAGCTATGAGCTGTGTATCCACGACTTCCAGTGCTTTCCCAGTGAGGCTTCTTCGGATTCTGGCTGTATTTTCGATGTTATTAAAATATCCCCTAGTGTTTTCATAAATGGCTCTGTATGATAGCCATTCATTCAGCGCTCCGTTGTATGTGGGGAGATCCATGATTACTTTTGATGCAACAGTGAAATTAGGTGAAGGTAACATGTTAGCCAAAGGTTGCACTTTTTCACAAGAGGTTTTCTTCAAATTTTCTATTTCTCTCCTTAGCTTTTCTATTTCCTTAATTGGATCTATTTGTACGGCTTGTTGACTTTCGGAGAGGGCAATAGGCAGACATTGAGGCTTAGTATAATTTGATGCTATAGGATGTGATTGCCTCGGAACATCTGCACACGGAAGCTGTGACGACGATTCTTGTTCGATGAGTGCACTATGGTCGACCCAGGAGCGGACGTAATCGGTTTTAGATATATTATCTTCCTGGTAATCTGAACTATCTGATTCAGCGTCTTCTAGAGCTAGTTCGGCGAGTTCAAGCTTAATACGAAGAACTTCTCGACGAGCATCCCTTGCTTTACGTTTAGATTTTGTTGTCAGTTTCGAATTTGATCGTTTCGAAGTTGTTGACTCTTTCTGTGGTCCCTGAGGTTTATCTTCTCTCGGTACTATGTTCTTTACTATAAGTAAATCCTCTTGGGGAACTGTAGGCGGATGTGGCACAACTTCGCAACTGGATGAAGGACCACCCCTAGCTTCACATTTCCATCCCTCAGCCTGGCCTCTCGATCGTGTAATTGGCATATTGGCAATGAACGATGGCGGATGATGAAGCACAAAGACGAACGAAGAGTCACGGTGTAGTCACTGTGATGCACGAAGACGGACGAAGACTGTTGATGTTACACGAAGACGGATAATGATGCACGAAGATCAATCACTGATGTCGGACGATGAGTATCGATGATGGACGAAGACGGACGATAAAGACGGTACACGAAGCCAGACGATGCTGCGCGAAGGTAGACGAAGACGGTAAGCGCGACAGCGACTGCGTCTGCGAGGTTCAGCGCGGTAGTACGTGCGGCGGAGAGCGCGACGGTTAACACGGCGGTAGTCGCAACAGTAGTGACGACGGTCTGTGTGACGGCGAGCGCACAACGGAGAGCGCGGCGCGAGCGCGACAGCGAGCGCGCAACAATCGCTTCGCGAGCGAGTACGCGATATTGAACGCGGCACGGGCGCTACAGTGAGCGCGCAGAAGTCGGCGCGACGGTGAGCGCACAACGGTGAGCGCGGCGCGGGGCGCGACAGCGAGCGCGCAACAATCGCTTCGCGAGCGAGTGCGCGATTTTGAACGCGGCACGGGCGCGACAGTGAGCGCGCAGCAGTCGGCGTGACGGCGAGCGCGACTGCAATCACGGTGGTCAGCGCAACGTTTAGCTTGACACGAAGAGCACGACGACGTTGACGAACACGATGACGGCGACGTAACGGTCACTATGTGCGCCCCAGATCCGGCTCGAAGGACCAGCGCGTTGTACCGGACGGGCGGATCTCGAATGAACGAGCCACTGACGCCCTGTACACTATAGGTTCCGGATCGTGGGGTGCGCGGGGATCGCCGAATAAAACGATATGTGTTATATATCGATATAACGGTAGATGGCTGGCGGCTTCTTATAAATGTCTTCTAAATGTTCTTGAACTATTTTTCTTCTATTATTTCTTCCTATTTTTCTTGTTGTAGTTATACTCGTTGTCCGAACACACATTACGCGACTTTAGTCGCCTATCCCTTGTATTGAGCTATACCGTGACGAGAGCCGCAAGCCACCGAGCCGTTTTGGCTTTATTTACGTAACAATTTTCACTATCAATGTTACAGTTTTTTACTTACATCTTTTAAACTATTTATCTGATATATTTGTAATTTATATATTCTAAAAGTACACGAACTTCTCTATTTAACTGTATATACAACATTATATAATTTAATCATTTACTATTCGAAAATAACAAAAAACACTGAATTGACAGCGATGTTAGTACAAGTTACACATTATATTTTTCTATTAATTTGTATTTACGGTCATTTAGAATATTTTAATCTGTTATTTGACTATACAAAACTATTATGAACAAGATTAAATTATTATTTTAACAATATTTACCGAATTACTGTTTTAAAACCGATTAATATAAATTTACCTAAAACTATAAAAGAACTATATATTATACATGCTATAAACTGGTAAATTATTATATAAAACTAATATCTAACATTTCAATCTAAATCTATTAACGGAATCGCATTATTATTTATTTATTTTAATAATAATATGGAAAATCAAACTAAAACGAAATTACAACTAAAACTGGCAATTATATGACGTCACGACGCGCAACCAAATCACTTACAACTGCACGTCGTGTATAGTCGACGATCGGCGAAAATCGCAGCGTCGCGAACAAAATATGTATTTAAATATGCAAAGCGCGGCGTTCAGTTCCGCCACTCAACACGCAATGCCTCAAATTCGACGGAAACACAACTTTACACTAGGTTCCCGAGTTCCCTCTGCCTACCCTGCCTCGTGCGGGATACAGTAAAAAAAAATAATAATATATCTTAAACGATTTGCTATCACGATCTCGTTACCCCTAAACAAAGTCATTAAATTCCCGTATAAAAGATCGTATCGTATAAAATTGCTGTACCTCATAAAATATGACTTCGTAAAGGATTACTTTACGAGTATGTAGAGCACTTTATGTAGAGTAAGCATTAACAATTTAAGAAAATTTTGTTCTTCATTTGAAAAGAATGAGGCCGGTTGTGACGAAGACTGTAAACGCCACAGGTTGTTGGTTTGATCCGGAGGTGAAATATTTAATATTTTCAAATGTAATATTTAATACTTTCTTATCTTTATTCTGGTAATAAGGCAAGACGTACAGTTGACCGCTGCAACTCTAAACGCAATGCCTCAAGAAATCGACGAAAAAGGGCTGAAAGGAACCGTTAAGACACACAAAAAATTCAATAATCATTATATAAAAAAATATGTTTTTATTTATATAATGATTATTGAAAGTTCAAACCGAACAAAATGAGTGTACAAAATACAAAAACAAAAGTAACATAAACTGAATAGTCGTTAAATAACAATAAATAAATGAGAAAACACGTAATAACAAAAGATGAAAATAACTGAATAGGGCTTGGGGTTTTGTTTAGAATTTATTGCAGCAACTTCGCAATTTGCTATCTACTTTGTAGGGCTGACGAAACATATTAAAAATATAATATCAGAGAGATCTGAAGGTTGTTTTGGCATTTGGCGACTATAAAAGCTGTAAGTTATGGGTTTGATCCCCGTTCGAGGAAATTAAATATTCAATATTTTCATTTCTTTACATTGGTATTGGAGCAAAAATGCGGCGTTGAGTTCCGGCTTACCCAACCAATTGCAAAGCGAAGCGAAATTTAAAAAAAATATTATATTCTATTAATTTCCTCGAATAAGAATCGAACCTATGACCATCTCATTAACATTCACACAATCTCGCATCACTTAACAACGTCCTCAATTTTTACAGAGATTTTTATTTTTTATTTGTTGTGGCAACCCTATTTGACGTAATGGGGAATAGGAGTTACGGTAATGAGCTCCATTATCATGACAATGATGACAAAATATAAAACGATGAATTACTTGGAATGAAAAGGGCAGACGATTATGTGTTTTGTCACAGCTCTTTGTGTTTTATACGTTATTTAAATATAATAATATATAATATATATTTCTGCTTTGGTTCACGCTATATTCCTGTATATTGTTAGAGAGGTAGGAAGACGTGACCTAGAGTTAGGACTATATATATATATATATATATATATATATATATATATATATATATATATATATATATATATATATATATATATATATATATATATATATATATATATATATATATATATATAGTATATATATATATATATATATATATATATATATATATATATATATATATATATATATATATATATATATATATATATATATATATATATATATATATATATAGTCCTATATATATATATATATATATATATATATATATATATATATATATATATATATATATATATATATATATATATATATATATATATATATATATATATATATATATATATATATATATATACATAATTTGATGATAAGTAATGAAAAAAGTATGGAATATTCAGAGTACTTTTAAATATATCGTTTTCTTTTGCATTACAACTTTTAGATTTACGCTGTATCTCGCACATGGTAGGGTAGGCAGAGGGAACTTGGGAACCTTTCATCTCTTGGGATACTCTCCCCACTTTCCGCCGAATTTAAGGCATTACATGTTGAGTGGCGGAACTCAACGCCACGCTTAGCTTTATTTCCAGAGCGAAGAAATGAAAATATTCAATATTTCATTTCTTCAACTGGTGATTGAACCCACAACCTGTCCCGTTTTTAGTACAACCCTTCTGAACCGTGCTACTAGAGACTTCATCATTTATACATTAAACCTTACAAAAATGCAAAATAGAAATTCTAATAGCAATTATATGTATGTAATTATATAATGGTGATTAATTTCTTCACTCATCACCTTCAGTTTATATACAGAAAGACACGCTAAAACTCGAGACACTATGTGTTGACGTAACTTAACGCCGCGTTTTCTATATCATATTTCTATCTATAGAAAGTAATTTCTTAACAAACAAGTTGAAATTAACAAAGCAGACTAGAAATACCTACATAATTGGACCACACGTCCACAGAGACGAGTAGAGTGCACGTACAAACTAACCACCCTTGACAAAGTTGTTTTAATTGAATCACACTGTGATATTGAATTTCAATTTCATTTCAACGTATTACTGGAGTAATACAAGTTTTACTTAATTATAAGGGAACAAATAGCGTCATTTTTATATAAACTAATATGAACATATTCAAAGCTGATGAGTTTGTTTGGTTGATCGCGCTTATCTCAGGAACTACTGGATGGAATAGAATAAATCTTGATGGTTCTTTAATCAAAAAGGGCTATAGGCAAAATTGGCATTACGTAAATATATATTGTATGTCACTCAAAGATCATCTATATCTATTTGACACGTGCAAAAACACATGAAAAATATATTATATAAAATATACCTGTCCAAACTCAGGTGTGGGTTCGATCCCCACTTGAGAGTATGAAATATTTCTTATTTTCACTTCTTCGCTCTGGTAATAAAGCAAAAAACGGCGTTGAGTTCCGCCACTCAACATTTATTGCCTCAAATTTAGCAGAAAAATAGATTGCCAATAACGTATACGTCGTAACGTCATTACCCTGAAAGGGCTTTGAACATGTTATATGTGGCGGCGTGTATATAATATTACTACTAAGACATATTGGCGTCAACATACAGTATACATACATATATATATTTCTAATATCCCGCTACTAAGTAATAGTTTGTAGAAACAAACGCTCTGACTTTAGCCAATTACTACTTTGTTCTTTGTTCAGTGCAATCCCGTTGAAGTGGAAGCTTAAAGTTAATAATTACAATTTAAAAGTTTAATCCGGTTAGATGCATCACAAATTCTGTTTTTAAGGTTCACGTAGGTTCATGTATCCCGTATGTAGCTGGGTAAGTAGAGGGAACCTGGGAACCCAATAATCACACTACACTTACACTTCCGTTAGCCTTATCTTAATGCACGATGAATGACTTAACTCATTGCCGTACTCTTCTTTGCTTTATCAGAGCGAAGAAATAAAAATATTAAATATTTATTTTCCTCAAGTGAAAAATAACCCTTATCTGTCGCGTTTCCAATCAGGTACAGTCGACTTCGCCACAATGATCTCTTGTATGTATAAGCGATATAATAGTTTACATATATTTTATCGAGGCCTGTCGTGGCGCAGCGGCACAAACGTGCGACTGTAACCGATGGGTTGTGGGTTCGATCCCCACTCGAGGAAATGAAATATTTAATATTATCAATTTAAATATTTCATGTTTTCATTTCTTCACTCTGGTACAAGGCAAAATACGGCGTTGAGTTCCGCCACTCACAACGCAATGCCTCAAATTCCGCGGAAAGTGGGGAACGGAAGTGGAACGTAGTGTCTCGTAACACTAGGTTCCCAAGTTCCCTCTGCATAACCTGCCATGTGCGGAATACAGCATGAAGCTGAGTATAATATATTTCATAACAAGCGACCCGCTCACGGCTTCGCCCGCTTGAATTACGCTATTTTAATTACTAATCTAATCTAATTTACTAATATCACAGTGTGATTCAATTAAAACAACTTTGTGTAGGGCGGTTAGTTTGTACTGTGCACTCTGCTCGTCCCTGTGGACGTGTGGTCCAATTATGTATAATCACTTCTAATACAATATATATATATATATATATATATATATATATATATATATATATATATATATATATATATATATATATATATATATATATATATATATATATATATATATATATAAGTGAAAACTTTACATTTATTTTGTCGAACTAAGTATTTGAAATTAATGTAACTTATTAATTTGTAAACCGATTTTACCGTAAAACAAACATTAAGTATAGGTAATGTAAGCTGCCAAAATATAACAGTAAAATATACATATAAATATAGTTTCTGAAAAAAGCGCACATAAACAGAGAAACAATTTTAAAATCCCCTATATGTTTTTTTTTTATATAAATAGTCATTTATGTCATAATGTATCGGCCTATAATATTAAATATTTAATTTTCGCGAATGGGCATCGTACCCACACCTCACGATGAACCAACCGACTCAGGTATAGTGCCACTACGCCACAACGACCTTATCTACGAGTATGTATCATCACATGTTATATAATAATTTATATATCATTACGAGTACAATAATTCATACCATCATCCATCTCCTAAAGCATCAAATATAACTTACCCTCGTCATTAATGTCGTAATAGATCGGCCTATTACCATAGATAGACGTTACGATAAATATAAATAAGTTAATATTCTCAAGTAACTAGAGTAACATATGGTATATAATATTCACAAGTAACTTGAGTAGTACTATAGAAGAAAAATTAAGGTACTTTTCTTTTTTTTTTCAAAGTGTTGTTCTACACTTAGGACAGAAAATACTAAAGTTAAATTTAAAGAACGTTTAAAATTTTTGGACGACGCAGGATTTGAACCCGAGCTTCTCGAACGTATGGCTTAGTTGGTCAGAGCGCTTGGACTCGGTTTTCAAGAGGCGCGGGTTCAAATCCTGCTTCGTCCAAAACTTTTAAACGCTCTTTAAGTTTAAGTTTAAAAATTAAGTTAATTATATATATATATATATTTGTGTGGCCGCAAGGGCACATGCGTGTGACAGTAAAAGCGACTTGACTTGGGTTTGATAGCCACTCGAGGCTTAAATATTTAATATTTTTATTTCTTCGCTCTCGTAACAAGGCAAAACGCGGTGTTGAGTTCCGCTATTCAACACGCAATGCCTCAAATTTGGAGGTAAGTTGGAAACGTTACGTAGTACTTATCACTAAGTGCCCTAGTTCCTTTTGTTTATGCCTATAGGTATAAAATATATAGGTATAGTTATATATAAATGATTAATTCATTGATATTTATATATTTAGGCAGTTCCAGAGGATATTGTGTGGGTGGGCGGCCTTTATTTGTAGAGGCTCTTAAAAAACATCCGGGCTGAAGATCGATTATGTCGGTCTCGTTAACAAAAAAGAAGCTTAGAAAAGATAAAAATATAACCATTTAGAGGAAAATGTTGTTTTTTTTTCTATTAACGATTTGATTCTGTAAGTAATGATTTTGCCTTAAAAATCAGACATTAATGTTATTTAGCAACTGTGTGTTACGTAAATATGAAAGATATCTTAAAGACAAAATATGAAAGATATCTTAAAGACAAAATCACTATACTTTCCTATGTCATCGTGAGATTCGTCACATTTTCTGTCTTTTTAGACCGTCACGGAGCCATGCGTGTTTACTTAAAATGTTTTAAAAAATATATATTTTTATCTGCGTATTATGTACTTATTGAAAAATTAACCAAAATTTAATGATATTACTGTTAATTTTGCAGATTCTATTATTTTTTTAGGAGAGTGATAAAGAAAAATAAATGTATACATGATGATAATAATTCACTTCATAATCTTCATATATATATATATATATATATATATATATATATATATATATATATATATATATATATATATATATATATATATATATATATATATATATATATATATATATATATATATATATTATATATATATATATATATATATATATATATATATATATATATATATATATATATATATATATATATATATATATATATATATATATATATATATATATATATATATATATATATATATATATATATATATATATATATATATATATATATATATATATATATATATATATATATATATATATATATATATATATATATATATATATATATATATATATATATATATATATATATATATATATATACATATACATATACACAACAATTCATATGTTACTGGTGCAATCTGACATCATATGAACAGAATAATGTATTTAATTACACAATAATAAACTCTCGGTAATCATGAATTGTATTGAATGTAATAGAGACCTGACGGGTGTGATATTACATTGTTGTGACAATGTACAACGCGGCGTTAAGTTCCGTCACTCGACACGAACTAAGAACGAGGCAGTATTCTGTGAGAAGTGAGGAGTAATGGGAACGGAGTCTATTGACACTAGGTTCCTTCTGCCTCCATTGCTATGTGCGGGATATAAGAGTGAAAAGATAAAGCTTTATTGCTAAGATTAACGAGATATATATATAACGGATCACATTTTATTATGTCTTATGTGACATGTCAGTTGTATTATCACGGTATCAAGGTAATTTGCAATCACATTTATGTACAGGCTTTTTCAACATTTACTTTTTGTTTTAAAATGTAAGCACTCCACGCCAGGAATCTCTACAATCATCGATGCTAGCTGGTCAAATAGAGAGAACGCTCTCAGCGTGAGACATCCACTCTCTTTAAAGTAGGTACTATCCTTTCGCACTTTAATCTTAATTTTTTTTTTTCATTATGTCGTAGAAATCACAAAAAAATATATATCTCTTGAAAAAGCGCAAACTTCTAGGCAAGATTCAGCGGTCGAAATACTCATTGGTTAACTCATAATGAGTTGCATATCCATCCAGACCATCAGTAACAGAGTGTCCCAACTTTAAGTTCCCAGGTTCCCTCAAACCACCCTAATATGTACAGAATACATAAAAGATAAAAAAATACAACACATATTACATACAAGGATGAACAAATAACAAAGCAAAAATAAATTTCAATTTCCACTTTATTTCTTCCACAAGATGAAGAACATCAACAAATTCCTTAATAATTACATTAACGAAGATCTATTACAGCTAGGACAGCTGCATATTTACAATTTAAGCTCTTTGGCCTGTACAAAAGAATATACACAAAAGAAAAACATATTTAAAGTAAAAAAAAAAAACTATTAATAAATCAATCAATCAATGTTAGAAACAACCAAAATTAAAATATTCATAAAATTTCAACAAAAAAAAAAAATCGCGTGAAAGCAATAAAATAGCGTGTGCAAATTGACAATACGTACTTACAAATTAGTATAAACCGACCAAATTAAGGAGTTTTCGTAATAAAAGGACAACGCTCGAACAATCTAATAACTAAATGCATTTTGAAAATATTCGCATTATAACTACGAAGTATATCCTAACGCCGTTATAGGCCGAGACGTGGCTCTTGGACTGTAACGGTGCGCTTTTGTGTAGTTTAGAACAAAGTCTATATTAAATATACATATATAATTACTAATAAATATATGATTATAGTGATATATATCGTAGGCTTAGAGTAAAAACCAAATAAATTTTCAGAAAAAACAACACAAAAAAAAAACACTTTTTAAACAAATTTTCAGAAAAAAGCAAGTTATTTTTTTTAAATACAACAAGGATTATACATTTCTTAAAATCGAATGTGAATGTTTTACCTCCTCTTTTTTATAGTCGGTTAAAAAATAAAGATCGATTTATAAATGGTATAAAAATGTACGAGTAATTAACGACACGGAACAGATTTAGCAGGTTTACACTCTTAAGCCTTATGTAGATAATATATGTATATAATTTATAACAAAGACATATTATTATCACTATTAAAGTAATGATAACTGATAAGAGTCTAAGCGGAGCCGCGATAGTAATTTATTGAAAAAAATAAAAAAAAAATAAAAAATATATTTTTCTTCATATTAATTAATAGTCAAGTTAAATAAACATTTGACAAAGAAATGTTTCCAGCCGTACCTATACATTCACGTAGTATAAGAAATTGTAAATTATTCGATTTTATTCGCTAAAATTATCGTATATAAATTTAAAATGTTGTTATTTCTCATCTACCGCGGTAATGCCGGGGTAGAAATTATAAAACGCCCCAGAATCCCCTCTATCGGTGAATGAAAGTCACATAAAAACCGATACAGCTGTTCTGAAGATTAAAACCGACACTAAAAAAAAGATTAAAATGAATAAATTCTATTACAAACCATATATATATAAATATATATATATATATATATATATATATATATATATATATATATATATAAATATTTATCATAAATACTTATAAATGCATAGAAATATACATAGAAATACAAAAACTTTGTTCTAACAACACAGCGTTAGACTACGTAGAGCAGGCACAGAAGGGTTCAGTACATTTGGCTTAATACGGAAAATCTTAGGAATATCACATCCACTATAATCCCTTGGGCTTTAAAATTAAATTATATAAAATAATCAATTATTATTATAATATTTAGTAATGGAATGTTTATAATATAAAATTATACATACAATTTATTAATATGTATACATTTTTTTGTTTCAATAAAATGAAATATAAATTAAAGAAATAATGAACCAAGTGTGAAAAGTCACAGTGGCAGAGCTTAACGCCGCGGTAATCCACACCATAATGGGGACAATGAAAATGGAAAAAATAAAAAAAAGTAATTACAATTTACAATACCGATAATCGCTATAAAAAAAACAACGGTACAGTTTGTAGGTTCAATTCCCACTGGACGAAATGAAACGCTTGATATTTTAGATATCTTTGCTATATTGACGAGGCAAAACGCGGCGTTGAGTTACGATCACCCAACGCCTCAAGAATACAGCGGATAATTTGCAAGGGAATTGATATAACAGAAACGGAAAAGTTACTATATATATATATATATATATATATATATATATATATATATATATATATATATATATATATATATATATATATATATATATATATATATATATATATATATATATATATATATATATATATATATATATATATATAAAATGCGCCTGTCGTGACGCAGCGGCACAAGCCGTGTGACTGTAACCAAAAGGTTGTGGGTTCGATCCCAACTCGAAAAAATGAAATATTTAATATTTTCATTTTAAATATTTAATGTTTTCATCTCTTCGCTCTGGTACAAGACAAAACGCGGCGTTGAGTTCCGCTACACGCAATGCCTAAAATCGACGGAAAATGGAAAAATGGAAAACGGAGTGTCTTAACACTAGGTTCCCAAGTTCCCTCTGCCTACCCTGCCACATGCGGGATACAGCGTGAAGCTGACTTGTTTTTATATTATTTTACAAAGAAAAAAATATAACGTTACCGAACACCCAAGGGAATAAACGTTAAAGCGACAATAATATAACTATGTCTAAACAATTACACTATATTAGTTACCTACGATTAGCGTTGAGCTGAGATCTTGTATACTAGTTCAATAATTTAATTTTATTTCTAATAAAAATTCATTACTATATCTAATAAATAACAGATTTTCTATCGAATCGAGAATCATTTTCTTTGGGAATCAGTTATATGTAAATGTATATGTATATATATATATATATATATATATATATATATATATATATATATATATATATATATATATATATATATATATATATATATATATATATGTATATATATATATATATATATATATATATATATATATATATGTGTGTGTGTGTGTGTGTACATAAATATAAATTGCTGTTATTTCAACAAATCAATGTTATTTTTCACAAATTCGATAGAAAATCGATTAAAAATATCGACAAACTCGTAACGTTCCATTTGTTACATATACAATTGTGATGCGTTCATTGAAACTTTACTAAACATTACAAATTGTGATATAAATGTGATTTCAATTTTATTCAATTACAAAATACCACATATTTATTAACATACATATTAAAAACAATCGAACATCGACAATAACGACGTATTATTATTAATAATAATATTAACATTTAAAGTAATCGATAAGTAAAATCGACACATCACTAGTGATTATATTTTTTTGTGCAAATATTTGTTACGAAGAGAAGAGCTTTAGATAGAAATAATATATATTTTTTTTAAATAAAAACTTAATATATTGTAATGTTTTTTTTTAAGACAAGCCTATTATATGATGGCTAGAAATATAATTTATATGTACAATAGAAAAAATATGTTCCATAGTTATTAAGATATAAACAGACAAACGGACACACAAATGTACTGAGAACGTGTACTTAAACATTATTTTTTTCTATTAAAATTGACAGATACAAAAAAAACTACAAATTAAAAAAAAAACACCGAACAAAGATAATAAATCGTATTTATAGTTTTTTTTTATATATTACTTTTTTAAATTTTCCTTTTAAACCAACTTAGAATACAATTTCCAAAAAAAACCAAATCATTTTAAAAAAATCTTAAATATTACAATTTTAATGAGCACCAAAAAAATATGTATAAATAATTAGCACTAATCGAAAACAGCACCTAAGTACTATTCCAATGAAAATGACAATCTATTTTTATTTATAATCTGTGCCTTTTAAAAATAAATTTGAATCATTTTAAACATAATAATATATTATTAAAATTGCTTTAATTCATATTTTATTAAACATTACCAAAAAAAATAGAGTCACAGACTTAAAATATACAACTACGACAATGAAACTCTTTATTTTAATTTAAAAAAAAAGATACAATTCAAATAAAAAAAATCACTACTAAATATTAAAACTCAGCGTGACATATGTCATGAAAAATTTCAAACGTCAACGTCAACGTCAAAATGTCATTATCACTTCAAAATTCGAATTAAAATAAAAAAAAAAATACAGCAATATGTATTACAACATTCAGCCTAATAAGAAAACACGATGCTACATACAAAAAAAAAAAAAATTGGTAACTACAAAAACTAATATTAAAAAAAACACGTCATATATTACACAAATAACAACTACTCTCTCTCTGTCGGTCTGTGCTTAAAAATATATTAAAAAAAAAATTAAAAAAAAAACCTATCCATATATACATACATACATACAAACAAACAAACATACAAAACTAAATCCAACCAAAATTAAACAATACTCCCACATTTGCCGTTAGTCAACGACAAATTCGGCCCCAGAGGCCTCCCGAGCGTCTGACTGAACGATTCAAAGCCATTGTTCATGTATTGATTGTTCTGTAAACCAATCAATATCTCAACTAACGCATTGGACGCGCTCTGAGCGTTCAACAGCTCGAATATAATACAATTGCACTCCGGGTCGGGCACTTTCGACCCCGACCCCGACCCCGAGACCCCCGAGACCCCGGAGCTGGTCGACCCGGTGCCGGAGCTGGTCGACCCGGACGACCCGGTAGTGCCGGTGTTAGGCGGGTTGGGGTGTAAGGGGCATGTAATTTGTAAGTTCTTGGGATACTGAGTCGGTATTCCGGACAGGTGGTTGGCAGCGGCGCGCGCGTAGAACACGCACGTGTGCCCGTCCGCGTCCGGGAAGTTCGGGTTGCCGTTGTGCTGCAAAAAGAAACATTTTTAATATTTTTAATATATTTATTGTTTCCCATTTTACGTCGAATTTATGGCATTGCGGGGTTTTTATATGTGTTCTTTGTATACTTTTTTTTTAAATTTGATATAAATGCTGTGATATCCTGGTGTGGTAGCAAGACTTTATTATGTTAAAGATATAGTGAGAACATTTAAATATCCTATTCTCCGATTTATTTTTAGAACATATATTATATATAAATTTTAATTCAACATCAGTAAGATTGAAGATATAACATTAGCAAAACTTAATGCCGCGCTTTAGCCTTGTCACCAGAGCGAGGAAATGAAAACGTTAGATATAAAAAAAACATTCCTACGCTTAAGAATCGAAACCACAACCATCACAGTCACATTCCACACCATTGAGCCACAACGACCTGGATATAATCTCACAAGTATTTGTAATTCTGGTTTTCTAATAATTAAAATAAATGTAACAGAAACTGTTAACTAACCTTCCTAAAAGTTATGTAATATAATTTTGGTACATAATAAAATATCGTACGGGCTACCCAAACGCGGCTTCGCCCGCTAATATTTACTGTAAAATTATACAAAATATTTGTAAAATCTCATTAAAATTTGTATCAATAGTTACTTTTGATATATATATAAAAAAAGGTACTGTGGAAGTTACCCATATGAGCAGTTGAGCGGCCGCCAGGTGTCCGGCCGCCGCCGCCGCCCGCAGCGCGAGCGCGCGCTCGAGCGGCGCGGGCGCGCGCGGCGGCGGCGCGGCCAGCGCGCGCGCCAGCGCGCACACGGCGCCGCGCGCGCCCGCCGCGCCCAGACCCGCCGGCGCCGCCGCCGCCGCCGCCGGCGAGCTCGAGAGGAACGCTCGGCGCTCGTACTTGAGACGGATCCAGCTGTTGAAGTAAATGCTAGATTTATATATCTATACTATGGTCTAGTCTAGTCTGACTATTTTAATTGTATTATCAAAAATATTATTTAAAAAAAATACATTATTAAATAAATTACTATTAATCATGTGATCAAGTGGGAAGTGTTAACACAATCGTCTTAACACTAAGTTCCCAAATTCCCTGTATGTCTACCCTGCCATGTGCGGGTTACAGCGTGAAGCTGAAAAAGAACTGTTTAACTTGGAAATCTAGTGTTAAGAAACTCCGTTCAATTCCCCATAACTGAAAACTGCTTTTCGCCGAAAACGACAATTGAGTTTGAGGTATTGCGTGTTGATTGGCAGAACTCAATTCCGCACTTTATCAGCAAAACGCACAAAATAAATATATTAAACAATGCATTTCCTCAAGTAGGTATCGACACCACAATCTATCGCGTTACCAACTGCACCACGAAAAGTCAAAAACAAAGCAACACGTATACATAACGCGGCGTAACTCAACGCCGCGCAACTGAGACACTCACTGCTCCTTCTCCTCCCTGGTGGAAGTCGCTATAGGTTTGATGTGCCCCCGCATGTCCGCCTCCCATATTGAATTGGCCAACGAGTTCCCCATCGTCACCATCACACTCACGTGACCCAAGCTGGAAACATAAGGTTAAAATTTAATAAAATACATATAATTTTATGTCCTTATTTACATATATTTTTTATGTTTTAATTGCAAAATGACAGTAAAATAAAAAACTTAAAATCAGTAAATTTTATCAAAAAAAAAAAAATCTAATACAAAATTAAACTTTCTAATACTAATTTTTAAACATAACAAAACATCGCGTAACAAAAGTAGTATAAGAAGCTATTCAGCTTTCAGCAAGAGTAGAAAGAGAGAACCTGGGAATCTAGTGTGAAGACACTCCATTACGTTCTACACTTTCCGCTGAATTTTCAGGCATTGCGTAACAAAGAGGCGGAACTCAACGCCGTACTTTGCCTTTAAACCAGTGGTAAGAAATGAAAATATCATATATTTCAATACGTCGAATGGGGATCGAACCCACAACCTGTCATTTAAAGTCCTCATAATAAAAAAAAAATAAACACTCACGGCCACTCGTCCAGGTCCAGCGACCTAACCCTCGATATGTGAGAGCCGAGATTCCTGTGTATTCCAGAACATTCGATACATATCAAAACGCCCAGGTTAAGGCTCGCCCAATCTGGATCTGGAATTATTATATAAAAAAAAATAATATATAATCTTTATATTAATTTAACAACTAGCATACCGTGGCTTGACCCGTTTAAATAACACTATAATATTTACTTAATTATTCTCCTGTTCCAATAACATTATCACTTTTAAGACATTTATCTATACATTGAAAACTGAAATTGCTGAACTGAACGTGCTCAGGTGGTTTGGGTGAAGAATGAGTGAAGAAAGAATGGTAAGAAAGATTTATGAAGGAAAAGTGAGTGGTAAGAGAGGGAAGGGGAGACCTCGGTTGACCTTCGAAAACACAGTATCGACGATACTGGAGGAAGGTCACGTAAAAAGCATGAGGACCCCCCGGAGGGCATGTATGAAGAGGTTGATGACAGTGGACGAGGCGAAAGAGGTATGCCGAGACCGTAGCGTTTGGCGCTCCGTTCTCACTGCCTACCCCGCTAGGGATATAGCGTGAAGATAAGTTAAGTTAAGAAAACTAAAACTTCAACCAAGTTAATAAAAAAATGTAACAAATTTGCCGAGTTAAATATTTTAAATGTACTTTACGTTTGTTTTTTATATTTCTCAACCAATTTAAATAAAATAAACACTAAAAGTTGAAAATTCCAATTCCAAAATATAATATTGAAAACAGCAAATCAAATCTGTATATAATCAGTATATATTTATTAATATGTAGTAAACTAACCAGGTGCTCCGCAATCGCAACACTTGTCGTTGCCCTTCACGCGCCGTATATAGTACGTGGCTCGCACGTCGCCCGTCGAGTTGGCACCGGTGGGCGCCGGCTGGCGGGACGTCTGCAAATATATATATAAAAAAGTTACTTAAGCCTGCTACAATTAGTAAAAATTTTACCAATGACAATTAATACATTATGACCAACGTTTCGGAAAGCAGACTTCTCAGTCTGCTCCAATGAGAAACTAAAGAGTTACTATATAATATACACATATATACATATATACATGTATATATATATGACTGACCCGTCCCTGCAGCGAGGCGAGTATCTGCGCCTCGACGGCGGCCACCCAGGCGTCGCGCTCGGCGGCGGCCGCCCCCGCGCCCCCGCCCGCCCCCGCGCCGCCGCCCCCGCCCGCGCCCGCCGCGCCCACCTCCCAGCGCCACCGCTTGCCGTCCAGGCTCACTATTGTGAACGAGCACGAGTTCGATGGATCTGTGTCTGAAACGAAACAAAAAACACATTCATTATAAACTAATCCCTACAGAAAGAGAAGAGTATTATAACTGGCCCCCAACAATATAATAGGAGTGTTATAATTAGGCCCCGACTAACACAGAGGAGCATTATAATTGACCCCAGATAAAAGACAGAGAAGCATTATAGTTGACCCCAGATGAAAATAGAGAAGCATTATAGTTGACCCCAGATGAAAATAGAGAAGCATTATAGTTGACCCCAGATGAAAAATAGAAGCATTATAGTTATTTCCAGATTAAGACAGAGAAGCATTATAGTTGACCCAACAGAAAACAGAACAGCATTATAATTGACCCCATATGAAAACAAAGGTGTATAAATTACTCCCAATAAAAACAAGACATTATTATTGATCTACTACAAACAATAAAAAAGAGAAAACAATCACTAAACTCACCTTCCTCCCCATCCTTCTTCACACCGCTGCTCTTCATACGTCTGTGTCTCTTTTTAACGTGAGGCGTGTCCTTGTCCGTACCATTGGTGCAGACGTCCACTTCGGACGCTAGCGACTGTCGACTTGAGGCCGGCTCCTTCATAGCATCGAACGCTGACATAAGAGCTTTATCGGTCACTCGTGTCGGTTTGTCTTTGTAGCCTGAAAACGAAAACAATTAATAAATAACAAATAAAGAAACTTTAACTACTGTTTTTTTTTTTTTTTTTAATATTTCACTTTTTAAAATAAGTTTTTAGCTTTCCGTATTTAACAGGATTGAATTCTCATTGAATTCTTAAAACGTTAGCACGTTAAATAACGGAACTAAATTCCGTTAGGCCTCGTTACCAGATCGAGAAAATTCGTATGAAAATAGACACATACATACAAAAAAAAAAAATTTTTAACGAAGCAGGATTTGAACCCGCACCTCTTGAATACCGTTCCAGCGCTCTGACCAACTAAGCCATTCGTTCTCACCGAGCTCCGTCGAAATTCTTATACGCTTGTTACAACTTATTTATGTTGTTAGCATCTCTGTAGGGAGATTTTTACAAATTTCCGCTACCCAAAGACAACTCGTAAGAATTATCGTTTGGCAAGAGAGAATACTATTTATTTTAATATTTTTTAAAGTGTTATTCCACACTTAGGACAAAAAATACTAAACTTTAAAAATAATTTTAGTTAAAAAAAAAAAAAAGACAAAACCACAAAACTCTCACCCAACGACAAACCGCCAATACTATCGTGTATATCCATACTGGTATAACCATTGTATCCCGGTACCGTAGTTATTATCGACTTGGAACCTCTGGGCTTTTGTCCCGGCACTTTGACTGTCACGTATTGGAGAGATATCTCTTTGCCGTTAACATCCTCCATGTAATCCTGTTGAAAATTTAAGGAAACACTATTATTTTAACCTCTGTTGGTAACAAGACAAATCGCAGCGCTAAGTTCCGCCTAACAACATACACTGTCTCCAAATTCAGGCGGAAAGTAGTGGACGTAGTGTCTTAACACTTGATTGCCAAGTGCCCTCTGCCTACCCTCGATACATATAAGGTACGACGTGAAATTTGAAATATATAGCAAAAAACATGTGTGTGTATAGAATTGCCTTAAATAAACAAAAATGAAAAAAAAAACTATGAACATTTTTATATTTAACAAAAAAAAACATTAAATAGATCCCATACAAGTAGAAATTATAAAGACTAAATCACCTACTTGGATGTAAATTTGATAATATATAATTTTAAGAATCATTTATTAAATATAAATAATATTTGGCAAATAATAAATATTACAGCGTGAAGCTGGAGCAATAAAAACAACAGCATTGCCGTCGTAGCGCATCAACCAACAGCCACTATGAAAACGGTGGACGTAAGTTCGATTACCATTTGGGGCAATGAAATAATTTCATTTTCACTATTTGGTTACAACACAAGGACCGCTCAACACGCGATTTCACCAAAAAATTAAGCGAAAACTCCACAACAGAGTGAATTAACACTAGTTTCCCTCTGGCCAACCTAAATAACAGTAAAATAAAAAAAAAAGACCAAAAACAAAACGACTTACATGTAAACTAGGATGATAAGTCAACCTGCCATCATCACACAAAGTCACGTACTTTTTCTTCCACTCTTTGTTCAACGCTTTACTACTTTTCTTATACAAATAGCCCTGTTTCAACGGAATCGCTCTCCCCGAGCCCAGCTCCCCATTTTTCAACCTATCATCGCCTTTTTTCGATGGCGTAAACAAATTCGATCTTCGCCTCGACTTTCTGGACGTGGTGGGCGTGGAAGACGGTGTTGGCAAATCTTTCGCTTCTTTTGCCAAATTGTCCAAACAGTGGGCGGTGAACTTGACGTTGTTGTTTTCCGTTGCAATGGAAACGAGGCCAGACGACGATCCGTGAGATCCTAGGGAGTTACCCCATCGCGACGATGTGTCTGAGCCGTTCGTGCTGTGTATTTCTACCACGTGTGTGGAGGAAATGCCGCTGCTGTTTGAGGAGGCGTCGAACGATGAAGCGCCTCGATGAAGGTGGTGGGATGATGCCGAGAGTGTGTGATGGCCTCGGGGCAAAGAGTCCTGAAATTAAAAACAACAAAAAAATATATATTTTAGATCATTTTTAAACTTTACCTGGCCTTATTAGGCTTGCCGCAGGGGCGCAAGCGTGTAACTGTAAGCGCGATAAGTGGGTTCGATCCCCATACATTATCTTTTCTCCGCTCTGGTAACAAGACAAAGAGTTGCTTTCAGTTTCGCCACTCAACACGCAATGCATCAAATTGGACGGAAAAAGCGGCACAAGAACGTCTTAAAAGGAAGAGAGTGTCTTAACACAAGGTTCCCAGGTTCCCGCTACCTACCCTGGTATGCGCGGGATACAGGGTAAAGTGTATCATTCAATAGCCATTTAAGTAACACCAATTTGTTACACTATAGTATTATAATCTTATATACCAATTTTTTCAATGTTATACTAATTGGGGAATGGAATTTTCTTGATAGGAATGGAGTGTCTTAGCTCTATGTTTCCAAGTTTACACTGTTACCCTGCATAGAAAACAGAGTTCAAGATACCAATGTTGGCTACAACACTGACAAAAATGCACATGGCTGGGTAGGCAGAGGGTATTTGGGAATCTAGTGTTAAGACACTCTGTTTCACTTCTGTTTTCCACTTTCCGCCGAATTTGAGGCATTGCTTGTTGAGTAGCGGAATTCAACGCCGCGCTTTGCCTTGTAACCAGAGTGAAGAAATGATAACATTAAATATTTCATTTGAAAATATTACATATTACATTTCCTCAAGTGGGGATTGAACCCACAACCTGTCGTTTACAGTCACACGCTTGGGCCACAGCGCCACGACATGCCTAAATATTAAACTTATTCAAATATAATTCTACTATCCCACAGGTAAACTTATCGAGATCTAAATCTCCAAAGATTAGGGCTTGCAGCACTGTATGAATCATTTGAGATAAACACACTGTAACACTGTTATCAATATTATCATGACCTAATACAGATAATTTTAATGTATGATAATAATTGTATAGAATAGGTGTAGAAAATACATTTTTTTCTAAAATAACTCAATTGAATTGTAAACTGAGCTTAATTTAACTTGTATTTACAAGTTAAATTAAGCTCAACCATAGTAAATAGCACATTTTGTTTCTATAATATTTTATTAAAGGAAAAATCATCTTTAAGATCTTATAATTTTATGCTTTCAATTCAAATGCAATACATAAATAATAGATTATGTAATGCAAATTGCAAAAGTAGAATAATTTACTAAAATATTTTATTACCTTTACGCTGAAACCTACATATAGTAGAATAGGCGGTGGGAACCTGGGAACCCTGTGTTAAAACACTCTATTCCCATTAAGACACTTCTGTTTTCTAATTTATAGTGAATTGACTTATTGTGTATTGTGTGGCGGAACTCAACGCCGCACTTTTGAGTTATTACCATAAATTTAATAATAAGGTAATATTGATGCAATTGAATCCGCACTTTCACACAAAAGAAAATACTGAACAAAATATTTCCACGCTTGGGCAAACACACAATGTAGTACTGAGATCAGTCAATATGATATATTTGAAACATTAAACAGAAATTAGGAAAATATATAACTAAAATTCATTCTGTCAAGTCTATATTGAAAAAAAAACACAAAATTTCCAAGGAAAATAAATAATAAAATAGCAAAATGGTAAAAATGACTACCTATATACTTCCAAGAATACTTTTATCTACTGTAATTAATCAATTTATGAAACTATCTACTAATCATATCGAATTTAACCAAGTTATGAAAACAACATTACAAAACACTAATTTAAAATTTATTTCATTATGCAATTAGTTATAAAATTATAAAAGTATTCTATAATTTTCAAATTTTATATATATAACCTTTATGTGTAAAGGTTTTTTTAAAAACAATTTTTCTAAAAAAAATTAAGAGTTGAGTGAATTGTTACTTATTGACATTAATAAGTATTTAAAAGACATATCAAGATTCTGCACTGATTGGTAAATTATTCAAAAATCGGTTTCCATGCTTATTATAGAATGAAAATAACATATGTAGGTCTCATTAGTATTAAGTTACAACAACAACTAGCAGTATTTTTTTAATTTGTCTGATTATATCCTAGCAGTTGATTTAAATATTAAACAATATATAAACAGAAATCTCTTTAGGTATCCCTATTTAAATACAAAAAAAAACACATTAAAAATTAACTAAAATTATTGTGAAGCTAAGATTTTTTTTCTAGTAACTTCTAAAACATATACACTTCTTTATTTTCAAAAATAGGTATAATGATGTAGAAAAAATACAACAAACAATATGTGTCATACATTTGATAAGTTATCTAAAAAAAAGGAAACCACCGATATGATCAAATTTTCTCTGAGATTATTTTATTACACAGCAGAATATTTATTTTGTAATATACCAAAGATTTTTGAGTAGAGTTATGAAAAACTAATTTAACAAAATAAGTGTTTAAATTTTAAAGAAATCTTTATTTTTTAAAAAAGAAAAAAAAACAAATAGTACATCCGCATAGTAAACAGATACAAGAAACTATATAATTAACGTATGATTATAACAAAATAATCGATAGATTTGCGGACGAGGATCAAGCACGAACGTCTTAATTAAGGCATAAGAAGCAATGAAGCGTTACTTTTGTTTTTATTTTTAAATTAAATACGCCATTTTATATATTATTACCTTATAAAGGAATGTGGAATGATTGTGACTCGGTGAATTAAGTAAGGGCTGCGGAGTTACCGGCCTGGACCCACCGGAGAGACACTGCGACGACGCCGACAGCCTCGTCCCGACGATTTTCTGACACGCTGTTAAAAACACGAAAACACCACTTAGCCCCACAATATCAAAAAATCACGCAAAACGACAATTAACACAAATACAATTCAAAACACGACATATCCAAACGGTAACGAACATTCAAATTTGGCTGATTTACGTCTATCGCGTTCCTCTGCTCTTTGTATATTGTAGCAGGAGCTCCGTCGCCTTAAACTCGATATAGGCGACATGTTGGTCTTGAAAATAATTGTTTTATCCATGACGCCATAAATAATTAACTTATTTAACTCAAATCACACTCAAAATACACAAATATTATGTCAAAGAATGTAAACAATGCGGAACGAATGATAATGAACGATCGTAACGACCGCACGGCTCGACGCCGGTGTTGCCACTACCGTAGATAGCATCTCCCCACGCAAATACATCTGGCATGTATCGCATCGTCGTCACGCTTAACACTAACAAATCGTAAAAAAGAAGACTTATTATGTAATTGAGATATTTTAATTTATGTATAATGTATATATTGGTTAGTAAAGCAATTCATCAAATTTAATGATTTTCTGTACTTTCTAATTTAGCTTTTAAAGTTGTAATTTGGTGGCTGATATTGTGTGTTAAATATAAAATATAATTCTGTACAAAAAAGGGCCAATATTTTTTTTTGTACGTATTCTTATAATGAGAAAACATATTACATAAAATGTAACTTTTTATAAAAAAAATAACTGACACACCTTATTCTTTCAAAATATATATTTTATACAAACCATCTTGAAATACTCGTTCCACGTTCAAGCCGTAAGTCGCACACGTCTCATAGTAAGAGCACCTCCGCAGTTCATTCGTTAGTTTACGAGCGCGGTTGTCATCTACAACACGCGGACTGCTTTCACTTATGGCATCTGGAAGAGCAAGCGATCATTAAATAGGAAATAATAATACCTATTAGAAGCACTCAGCAGAATTTTAAATATGTAAATTTAACAACGTAACTAATTATAATTTATATAATCACACGAGTATTGGGGCAAAGCAATAAAAAAGTAAAAAAACTTTCACTTTTAGGTCAAAGTCATATCACGAACTAGTTTTCAATATTATTTTTAGTCAAACATCTTGATCATTTCTTATATTCACCTTGAGTCCCAACTAATATGATCGGAATTTCAGCGGAATTCCTATAGTGAGACATTTTATTGAAGTAGTTCGACACGGTGTTATAGCTGATCTCGTTTTCGAGGCTGAACACGAAGATTACGGCATCCACCCAGGCCGTGAACTGTAAGAAAGAATATATATTATTATATAATATTTACTTACATACACATATATAGGCAGAAAAGTACAAAAATATATTGTATATGATTGCTAACCTTACTTAGTTATACACTGAGAAAAATACCGCACCCTCGTTCCATACCCATAATAATTATGAAGGGTAATTCAGTGCCGTAAGGGTTATGAAGTTATCATGTAGATATTACATGCACATATATTTGTATAATAAAGCAGCAAAAAACATACTATTCTATACAATTTCTTTTGAATTATATTTAACTAATATAATTTAATAATTCTAAGATAATATTAAATTCTAAGTCGATTTAGCTAAATTGAGTCGTTGATTTATAAGAATAAAAAAGTTGTTTTGCGTAGGCAAAAGCCGACAATGTGTATGAATAACTCAGTTTCCACTTCAAAGAAGATATGTGCGTAGGAGGGTGTCACCCCATTCCTCTTGAATAGCATTCAACGATACAAGTCGAGTCATCCAGAGTGCGTAGTTGTGATGGGATAGAAAAACAGAGAAAATCTTTTTTCTTAAGCACTTTTATAAATGACTCCAAATAATAATCCTAAGCGTGAGGGGCGTGAAAATTTGAGTAAAGTATATTTGAAATTATTTTCACATATATATGGATAAGTTAGAGTTTATAAAACAAAGTATTTTACACGGTTGAAACAAAAAATAGTCACGTACATTGGAAATCTAACTTAACTTTGTCACAAACACAAAAATGGATAAAAAAAATTAAAAGTCAATAACATCAAGTGTAAGAATTTAATAAAAGTAAACAATATTATATTTTAATAATCATATGAATTTTGATGTCCATTTAGAATATTATTATTTAATACCAAGATACACCTTCAGTGTTAAAATAAAAAAACTAATTAATTAAAAAACTAATATCACACAAATAAAATTCATAAATTTTCATTTCACAACAATTTGCAATATTGAACACCAATAATTAAAATAATAAAGACAATCTCACCAATCCATTACTAAGTTATCTGTTTTCCGATAACGTCAAAAATACTTTTTCACTATCCAATAGACATGTGCGCATGAACAACGTCACGAGATACAATTATGTAAAAACTAAAATAAAAATATTGAAATGGGATAGAAAACGCGTTGTGATCAGGGCGAATTACTGGAGTCGACTGGGCGGGCGGGCGGATTGAAATCTAGCGAAGCCTTCATTCGAGGCTTTCTCGCTTCCACCCACTATCAAAGCAATACAGAAAGGGAAGGGTAGCCAGAATGCAATGCTCCTGAACCTTGCAGTACGCTATACAATGTACATGTGAGCATTAGCTGATAATAGGCAATAGCTTAACAAGTGAGTTTGATATATATGATAAGTAATTTTGGCTTTTTGCTGATCAATAAACATAGCTATTCAGATTATGCTGGCTTAAAATAATCAGTAACATTCTGTTCAAAATAGTGTCATTCAATCAAATCTTATAAGTTTTTGATGTTCTATTCTACAAAACTGTGTTTAACAAATACAACAGATCGTATGATTTGATCAATAGAGAACACTGTATATTTTTAAATCAAGCAGATTATTAAATGTTATATTTGTGATATGTAACGATAAAATAATTTGAATTGATATATTATGAAAATTTAGCTGACGTTTAATTTATGTTATAGATACTTAAAACAATTTGCAGTTAGAAGGCGAAACGACGAGGAAATAATCGAATAGCCGTACGATGTGTTTGAAGCGTGCGAGGACCTAGTACGGAGAACCGATAAATGTTATAATTTGCATGGTATATTATATATTATTGAAAGCGCCAATAAGATCTTACATTAATATAACAATTTAAGCTTGCAAAAGTAACGCAAAGAAAAAGGTTCATAATAAAACAATGTAATTTAATATATTGTTTTTATTATTATTATCTAAAGATATATAAATTGCGCTTATTGCAAGCAGGGTAGGCAGAGAAAACTTGGGAACCTAGTGAGATACTCCGTTCCACTGTTATTCTCCATTTTCTACCGAATTTGAGGCATTGTGTGTTGAGTGGCGGGACTCCACTTTGCGCTTTGCCATCTTACCAGAGCGAAGAAATGAAAAAAAAAAATAATATTTTATTTAAAAATATCAAATATTTCATTAACTCGAGTGGGGATCGAACCTATAACCTGTCTTTTATAGTCACACTTTCGTGCCCCTTCACCACGATAGGCTTAATATGATAATATGCGTAATTCATAACGTTTAGCAAATATATACTGCGCTTTGATTACTGTATATTTGCTAGAGGCCATAATGCCATATTGCACGGCGGAAAAGGACGTTTTATTTTAGACAAAAGTTCATTCATTTCGCCATTGTTCTGCTGATAGTGCACCATTCGCATTATCTTTGGAGTGCAATGTACCAGAAATAGTGATTTAGTCGTTCTTTATACAAGGTGATTTGATAACATAACGAATATTTTTTTCCTTGGTACTATTAAAACAGCTGCCAGTGCAACATTTACATAAACATATTTTCTTTATGATTACGATTAATATTTATTTACATAATTTCTAACCACTCAAACTCTAATAATATATTGAAATATTATACTTAGTAAGCTGAAAGCATAAATTCACATTCAACTCATAAATAATTCAAATTTGCGTCAATATGTTCTTGTATGATCATAAAGTTAAGCTCTTCTTCATAAAATCACATCAAAGGAAATTATAACGTTCTTTCATTTTCAAGAAAATCAACTTCGGCAGAGCGTTAATCTTATATCTTATAATAATAATACAACAAAAGGCTAAGGAAATAAATAGTTAAAAGCGCCAATTATTAAAATTTCTATTTACAATTCTAAAACAAAGTCGTGTATATCATTAAGCTACGACATCTTTTGTTATCTTGTTACATGTAATCGGGGACAGGTTTCGAAGCCCTCGCAAAACCGGGGTGAGTCTTTAACAAAAGATCTTTACAATGCATGTACGTAGACTTGTTTTTTTTTAAAGCATGAATAGAAGCAAGTATAATGCGGGCAGGTAACCCGATACTGAGGTACCCTTGTGGCACTCACCTACAATGTTCTTCGTAGTATGCGATACTGTAGTAAAGTTTTACTTTGCGGTCAGACTACTTCCGATGTATGAAAAAACTTGGCAAAGAACACCAAAGAAAAAAATGTTTACAAACACAAAATTGCTAGCCAATATGTCGTATATATCACGAAGGTTACATTAAAAGTTACGAAAAAGAATTATTTAAATATAAGATTTTAAATAAATACTTATTGTAGATATCATTAAAAACCCTGAAAACGCATTTAATATAAATTAAAGAGCTAAATCAAAAAATTAAATATAGTTCGTTGACATCTTTAAAGTAATTAGAAGATCTATGCTCTATTGAAATCATAGCAACCTTTTAGAACGTGACCAAGAGTTGAAGAGACGAAAACAATGAACACTAAGGATAAATCTTACGCTCATAAGCCTTCTCAAAGCGATTGAACCATGGTACTCCAAGGACATTGATTAAATACGTATTTTATAAAATAAATACGTACGTAAATAAATAAATATCTATTTATTTATTTTATTTGTACATTAATGAATAAATATTCATCATTATAATTCAAATTCAGATATGCTAACAAGTGCCAACTAGAATTATTTACTTCTGTAAACATAGCAAGATTAGAAATATTCAGTAAATTAAATTATGAATTAAAAAAATCTGGTAAAGAAATAACATAATCCACAGTCATGTTAAAAACAAAGCAACAGCCTTTTAAAACTCGATTCTAATTAAATAGCCATGGCGTACTCGATGCTAGAGGTCTCATGTCAAAACCCTTTGTGTTTTAAAATGTCCATTGTTTTAAAGAGATGTCCTTAATACAATTAAATTGTTTATTCTAGGCGTTTTTTGGCAAAATAATATACAGACTTTTGACAAACTTTCGCTTTTGCTTTTGACAAGCTTTGTAAGAAAATAATAAAAGCAAATAAAGAGACGTCAGAAAAGTTGAGGAGTAATATTATTCATAAAAAGATATAATTCATGTTATGAATACTTTTACTATTTCTTTCTTTATATTATATTCTTGAAGAGAGAAGAAACACTTTTCGAAACATTTTCAGAATGCATTATTGTAATATTTAAACAATTTGAGTGTCCAATAATACTTAAACTTTAAATAAAATTATCTGAAACTAAGAAAATTTTAAGAATTCTAAGTCCGACTCTACGAAGAGCAGTATGTAAATTCCCTGTATTCAACTTGTCCTACACAAAGTGGAGCATTTAGGAAAATACAAAACGGAAAACCCCACTTTATCGAGTTACAACTTTATAACCGGCCGCCCTAACAACTACGGGGGAAGTGAATTTGATAAGCAAATATATCGTTCGCAAACTTGTTACGAGGTACAGTTAGTTACATATCGTAACCTCTATAATGCTATTACATAGTAAAATAAGTTACAACATCGAATAAAATATACAAATTAATAAAATTGATCATGAAATAATAATCATAAAAACATGCAAATAGGCAGAATACTTTCCACTGGCAACACTGAATACAGATTCTAGTTAAAATAGCGATGTTGCATTGGCAGAATAGCACTCAGCGTTCGCCATCTCAAATTGAACGAGAAATGATCATTAAAATTCAGCTCACGATCCCAACGGAGACTAAGTTAGCGTTCCATTACATTTACAAATATTTGACCTTATACAAGTTCATAAGTTTTAGGGCCTTGGCGCAGTTGGCAATTATCTGATCGTATACGTCAGGGATCGATCTACAATCGAGGGGATTATAATGTATATAATATGTACATTTCCCTGATATGGTAAGGCAGAGCTCGACGTTCGTGTCTGTATCTCCAAAATAAATCGAAAGATGAGAATGAGTGTTTTTACACTAGGAAAACAAGAAAAGAATAAATAAGTAAGCAGTAAATGGTCATAAGTTCTCTCTCTCTCTCTCTCCTCTGCATTATCGATTATCTATGGTACTGATGGTGTTTTTAGATTATCGATGGTACTCAAGGTATTTCTAAATTATCGATGGTACAGGAGGATGGTCACACAACAGGACCTTGAATAAAGATAAATAAAGAGGACAAAACGAAAGAAGTATGCAGAAATGTTACTATCTTGCACGCTATTCTCTCTAGCCACGACGCTGTAATAAAGCGTAAAACTAATAAAATTTAAAATTAATTTGGTAATCTGATACATTTTTTCATAATATTTCTCACTTCGACATAAAATTTGCCCATTTAAAAATAAAAAAAATAGAATAAACAACATAAGACACAAGTCTTTCCATCTAAATTTAAAATATTAAATATTTCATTTCCTCGACCGGGGATCGAACCCAGAACCTGTCGGTTACAGTCACACGCTTGTGCCGCTGCGCCACGACAGGCCTATAAAATACTAAACTTTTAGTTATTTGAATTTAACCATGAGATAAAACGCAGGGTTGGTGTCACCGCGAATGGACTTCATCAAGAACTAAGTTGGACTAGCAAAAGTAACTGCATACATGTATTTTCACCAATACACAATCGGAAACGACCGAACAAAAAGTGTCATTACTATGTCGATCAGTTCCAGGGCGTACTAGCTACTTAGAAAACGTATAATTACGAACGTAACGGGATTTGAACCCGCGCCTGTTGGAATCCGTCCAAGCGCTCCAACTAAGCCATACGTACTCATCAAGCTACGACGAAATTCTTATTCGTTTGTTACAATTTGTTTATGGTGTTAGTATTTCTTTAAGGTAATTTTTACAAATTTCCGCTACTAAAATGATAATTCTAGGGAATAATTTTTTTGAAAGAGAGACTGCTGTATAAAGAGCACATATTATTTTACATTTTTCTTTAAGTAAGTTTATTAATTCTAATGCTAATTTCTCTTTCGCTGTGGCATCAGGCATAAGAGCTAGAATAAACAAAGTGACAAAGTTGTCTCACATACCCATTGCATAAAAGGGTGTTTCCCCTCTAAGAAGAAGCATTGAAGTATAAAAATTTGGTTCTAGACAATTCTCATTTCAATTCAGATTAGAACTTACAACGGAGTGAGCTTATTTCTGTTTTATTATTCAAGTTTAAATTAAATTCATAACTTTTATAATTTAATAATATGAATATAGAAGCTAAAATAAATTATTATCTATGGACGCATTTCTAGCAAAAAGTATCTTGTGCTCTATGATATGATTGGACGTTATGGTTGTGAATTGAAATCTTATTCGTGGGATAATTTATATTTATTACAAAGATATCTCTTTTCTTTAGATTTATGAAGGAAAAGTGAGTGGTAAGAGAGGGAGGGGGAGACCTCGGTTGACCTTCGAAAACACAGTATCGACGATACTGGAGGAAGGTCACGTAAAAAAGCATGAGGACCCCCCGGTGGGCATGTATGAAGAGGCTGATGACAGTGGACGAGGCGAAAGAGGTATGCCGAGACCGTAGCGTTTGGCGCTCCGTTCTCTCTGCCTACCCCACTAGGAATACAACGTGAAGCTAAGTAAGTAAGTAAGTAAGTATATCTCTTTAGTCTCAACTCACATTATATATGTAATTATTAAAAGTTATATAACCTTACTATAAATATAGGTCATTTTCGGTTATGATGCAAGATACAATCCTGTTTTTATTACAACTACATACAAACAATACAAAAAAAAACCAAGATTCTTTTCAATTTAAATATATAGTTAGCTAAAGAGGAAAACATTTTTTAAGCAAAATTTTAATAATGTATATGAGGCCTGTCGTAGCGCAGGCCTACAAGCATGTCTGTAATTGTGACAGGTTGTGGGTTCGATCCCCACCCGAGGAAAGGAAATATTTAATATTTTCAAATTAAATATTTAATTATCATTTCTTCGGTCGGGTAACAAAGCAAAGCACCACACAACACGTGGGGAACAGAATGGAATTACTTAAGACTAGGTTCCCAAGTTCCCTCTGCCTACCATTTGCTAGATACAGTGTGAAGCTAAAAAAATATATATTAATATAAAAATTATAAGTGTTAAGACTTGTATATATGTATAAATACAGCAACGTCTCATAGACTTAGGTAGGTACATAAAATATTTGAATAATAAATAGGCACACGACGACGTCAACTATTGGCAGGTGACAACTTTTCATGTTTACGAACTCAGAACAATGTTGATGTATAATGGCATATTGATTAAGAAATGGAATTTTACTTGTTCTAGTATCTATATACAATGTTTATTTATAAACATACTAGACTACTTAACGCGGCTTTCCATGCTTATTTCATAGGCTCTTTCGTTAATTTAGTTAAAATATACATTTAAACCCCCTGCGCAAATAGCAGTTTAGGCAGAGGGAACCTGGGAACCTCGTATTATGAACATCGTTCCCCATTAACAACGATTCCATTTTCCACTATCCGTCCTTGAGGCATTGCGTGTTGATTGGCGAAACTTTGTCTCGTCACGTCTCGTTACCAGAGGTAGAATATGTAAAAATTAAATATTGGGAATAATCCAATGATCAAATATAGACCATATTTAAAAAAAATTTAGCCTACAGCTCTAAAGTAACTTTTGTCTTACTTTCTTAAAATAAAGATCAAAGGTAATATAGGATATATTACAAAAATACATATAAAAATAAAACCAAATACAAAAAGTATTCAACTTAGTTTAAAAAAATATCTCTAAAGTACAAGTACTACCCACAAACAAAGAATTTTCATTTGCCACAGAAATATAAAGGAAAGGAGTAAAATACGTAAGCATAATAAAAAGAGGCAATTTCTAGACGGAACCGGAAAAAGAGGTTTGAAAAAACTGTAGAGCAGCTGTAAAACGTTTAAAGTAGTACAATTTGTATGAAGAATTATGACTGTAGTCGTAGATTGTTATCCTGCTTGGTATACGTTAAGTGTACATCTACACTTATAATTAATCTGTAACTGGTCACTGTCTGGACATGGAAAATATATAACATATTAAAAAATCGTAAAGAAAACGTTTATTATTATAATAAGGGAAAAGGGGGTTTTTTTTTTTCATTTTTGTCTGTTCGTTTGTACGCTTTAATCTTCGAAACAGCTAACCAGATGTGCAGTTGTCATATTTTGGAAACCTTCCCATAATATTTTGTGTTGTTATTTAAATCGATCAATAAATGAAAAAAAAAATGGTGAATTTAAAATATTGAGTTCGTCAAAATTGTTACATAATTTTTGTTACTTTGGCTGAAATTTTAGTTTTCAAGGTATTAAAAAGTCTTAAAAGTGATTATGTTAGAACAAAAAAGCAATTGAGATTTGCATATAAAAAGCGTAAAGTTAAATAGTATTGTTTTTTTTTTATTTATACGCTGTATCAAATATATTGATACAGCGTATAAATAAAAAAAAAACAATACTATATATAATATATTTTGAGGCCTGTCGTGGCGCAGCGGCATAAGCGTGTGACTGTAACCGACAGGTTCTGGGTTCGATCCCCAGTCGAGGAAATGAAATATTTAATATTTTCAATTTAAATATTTAATGTTTCATTTCTTCGCTCTGGTAATAAGGTAAAGCGCGGCGTTGAGTTCCGCCACTCAACACGCAATGCCTCAAATTCGGCGGAAAGTGGGGAACGGAAGTGGAACGGAGTGTCATAACACTAGGTTTCACTTTCGTTCCCTCTGCCTACCCTGCCTAGTGCGGGATACAGCGTGAAGCTGGAAAAAAAAAAAAAAAAAAAAAAAAAAAGTTGATTGGCGGCAAATTATTATTGAGTAAGAAAAATATAATTATTATTTTTACAATTACTAGAATATTAAAATTATATATAGTATTTACCTAAAAAAATAGATAATAAAATAGAAATATATTTACTTAGAAGTATGGTAATTTGCAAGAATATCTGAATATAGCTGTTTTTATGCAAATATGTTGTACCGCGCGAAGCCCTAAAACGAAATGGTTCTACATAATAACTCCAAAGGGACACCCTATAGTGATACCCACAAACTTACCTTATTTAAAAAACGTCTAAAAGCTTTTTAAATATATATATAGGAGTATATATCTATAGTAATTTCTTTATATCATATACAGTACTAAAGGCTCTTTGGCGGAGTTTAGGCAACAAGAGTGTCATAATGGGAATAGAACGACTTAAAACTAGGTTCCCAAGTTCCCTCTGCCTACGCAGCCATGTGCGGGATACAGCGTGAAGATGAAAAACTTACAATACTGGCGTTTACTTCCGGCTTCGCCCGTGTCATTAAATTTTAACAGAATAGGTAGCACATAGCCTTCTTTGATAAACTGGCTATATACAATACAAAATTACTTTATTTATTTCTAAAGCATTAATGTCGAAAGAATCATTAGACAAAGTAATTATTTAAACATTCATGTAGCAATATGAAGCAATCATACTTAGACATTTCGATAATATCATTATCAAAATAAGCTTTTAAAGTATAGTTATTCTAATATTCCATACAAACAGATAATATCTACAACCTTCATTCATATTAGAAGAAGCATTAGATGAAACGATAGCGTCGCCATTGTCTATTAACGACCCAGAGTAAATTATTAACGTTCACATTGGCGTACCAGGTCGTTTTTTTTTTCAGTTTCACGCTATATCCCGCACATACGAGGAAAGGCAGAGGAATCTTGGGAACCTAGTGTTAAAACACTCCGTCACCATCACCTAATTCGTAATATACGTGATGTGTTTTATACGATTTTAATTAAAAAGAAATAAGCTTACAATAATGTCTTCTAGCCAACCGTCACAACCGGAAGTCGTAACCGTTCTCAGAAACAGTGTGATTACCTAAAATTTCGTGTACGAGAATTGTACCTACACTCATTGCCCAACCAATCAACTACCGTTCCTAAATTAACGATAACCACCAAATCGTACGTCCAAAAACAAAACAAACAAAAAAAAAAGCTTATAATCATTTGACAGAGTGATTTTAATCAACACCATTTCACATCGACCTTATAAACACATACAATTTATGTCAAACAGTTTCAATACTTCCGTACATGGCCGTAAGGTCTTACATAGTAAAATTACGTGCCCCAATACAAAGGCTAAAGGGCCACGCGTGCCGACGTGGAGGCGCCGAACTGAAATTTTTATACTTTGCTTTAAACGTTGATTGATTGGACGGGCAATGGTAGACGTTATATGTACGAAGGGCTGTGAAATTTGAGAATTTTAATTATTTCTACAAGTGCCTTAGCTTGCTAGGTTCAGTTGCAGAGGTTTGTTTGTCGATGGTAACGAGTTCGAATAAAATCGTAAGAAAGTGAAATTGTCTATTAACACGAAAATGTTGTAAAGCATTTTCCCTATTGAAACGTTTATTTTTATTTTTATACACACGGATATGGTCGTGGCACGTGAGTGCTACTGTAAAGAAGACAAGGTTCTGAGTTCGTTTCTAACTCGTGGAAAGGAGATAATTAATATAGTCATCGGCCTCGCTTTGAAACGACGTTGAGTTTCGCCACTCAATTCCCCGGAAAATGGAGAATGGAAATGTTAATGGGGACAAAGTGTCTTAGCACTAAGTCACCTTAGTAGGTAAGTAGGCGAGAGTAGGGAACTAAGAGAAGATTTCTCGATATTCCTACTAGATAGTGAATTTCTCATATTGCATCTTAAATAAACAAACGAAATCACAGGAGAGGCCTGTCGTGGCGCAGCGCAAAAGCGTGTGACTGTAACCGACAGGTTCTGGGTTCGATCCCCAGTCGAAGGAAATGAAATATTTAATATTTTCAATTTAAATATTTTTTCGCTCTGGTAATAAGGCAAAGCGCGGCGTTGAGTTCCGCAACTCAATACAAAATGTCTCAAATTCAGCGAAAAGTGGGGAACGGAAGTGGAACGGAGTGTCTTAACATTAGGTTCCCGGGTTCCCTCTGCCTACCATTCCTCGTGCGGGATACAGCGTGAAGCTAAAACAAAATGTCAATAAATTTCATATAAAAAATACAATGACAAGTTTAAATAACACTATGTTCATTCAATAGAAATCGATTCTTTAAGGTCATGTACATATTTTATTTCACCATAAATCGTGGATCTTAACAAAGACAATTTTCTCAAGACTTAACGAACAATATTGTATTGATTTCACATATTTTATTTCTGTTATGTTTCAAAAAAAATATTTATAGTATTGCATGAAAGTTAAATTCTAAAGACCATTGTGGCGCAGTGGCATAAAGTGAACGCGATAATTATAAATTCATCTCCACTTGGTAGCTTAAATTATTTTTCAATTCCCCTGAGAGATAAGACTCCATATACGCAATATCTCGAAAATTAAGCGGATATTGGTTAGAATAGGTAATTTGCTTGACGTGCTTTGCGTGAAAGAACGTGAAGCTAACAAATTCTATACATCCCTATGCGTTATCATAATCATTTTAATTCCAATTTTGTTTCTGCAAGATATGTATATACAGTACTAACTCCCATACTAATAATTGTACATATTACAAAGACCATTTTCATATATAATATATAGACGATTCAAAGAATATTTTGATTTTGATTTTGATCTTGACAAAAAAATCTTTTATATAGTATTATCTAGCCAAGCCACTACAATATATCTACCTACATTTATGTCATACGTAAAGTTACACTGAGCGTTGAGATATTAATTGGGGCATTTATCAATGTTATCCTACCCATACAATGATTTTTTTTATCTCTTTGAACGGCTTCACCGAATTCGATGCAGTTTACACTATTACACTTTAGTTAATAAATAAAATAATTATATTAATTTAAATTATTTTATTTAACAATGTAACTACAAAAATTTCATTAAATTGACTAAAACGTTAAACTTTAAACTGTTAATAGTAATAAAACAAGAAAGTAATTTCAGATTTGTAAATAAATAATTCTATAATTCAAGCAGGCGAAGCCGCGAGCGCAATACACATGGCTATTACCGAATTAAATATTCTTTGTGATGTCGCGTCATTAGCCGGGGGCTGGGGGCGAAGGAACTTTGATATTTCAAAGTACAAATTAGCTATCGACCTGTAGAGGGAATATCTAACGTTATTAATATAGCGTTATGGATTTTTTACATTTACCTTGAACATTTACGTATTCTTGTAATTTTGATTCGTTTTTATATGTAAAGTAGCTAGGAATTCCGATTTGAAAAATAGGTGCAGTGAGAATGCAAGCGAAATAATTGTAGGGTTTGATTCCCATTTGGGGGAAAGAATACACATAAATGATTCAATTTTAAATCCACCCTATTCCTAATAAGAAAGCGCGACGTTAAGTTACGCTGGGCAAATGTAACAAGAAAATTAGATGTAAAGTACATAATAAAAAAAAATCTTCTACAATAACCTAAACAGTAAAATATGTACTACCTAGTTTACTTAAAAAAAAAAATCTTTATCATAATGGCTATTGCTTACAAATTAAAGCTTACATCAAACGAAAATGTAAGTTGTCAGTACACTTTACACAGCTTCATTCTGTATCCCGCACATGGCTGGGTAGGCAGAGGGAACTTGGGAACCTAATGTACAGATACTAAATTCCGTTTCCCACTCAACCGTATTTAACACATTGCGTGTTGAATGGCGGAATACAACGCCGCGTTTTGCCATTTAACCAGAGCGAAGAAATTAAGACATTGAATATTTATTTTAAAATATTAAATATTTCATTTCCTCGAGTGGGGATCAAACCCGCAACCTCTCTAGTTTGTGACTATAATGAGAGGTTTGTACCCCAGCGACACGACAAGCCTTAGAAATAAACTAAATAAATAAATATACAGCTTCACGCTGTATCCCGCACGAGGCAGGGTAGGCAGAGGGAACCCGGGAACCAAGTGCTAAGACACTCCGTTCGTGGAACGGAACAGAGTAGAAATAAACGTTCGTTTTATTATAGTTTTTGTTTTTAATTATACTGATAATTTATATAAAAATATAAACGCTATCTTTCGGTAGAACTGGGTCGCAATTACCGGTGGAAGACACAATGGGGCCAGGACGAGCTGATGAAAGGAAACCAAGTCTATAGACTTAGGTTCTACGGAATGCCCTATTTTTATTTTGTATTTACAACTTAACCTAGATAGTATTAATTTTATAATAAAAAAAACAGCTTCACGCTGTATCCCGCACTAGGCAGGGTAGGCAGAGGGAACGGAAGTGAAACCTAGTGTTATGACACTCCGTTCCACTTCCGTTCCCCACTTTCCGCCGAATTTGAGGCATTGCGTGTTGAGTGGCGGAATTCAACGCCGCGCTTTGCCTTATTACCAGAGCGAAGAAATGAAACATTAAATATTTAAATTGAAAATATTAAATATTTCATTTCCTCGACTGGGGATCGAACCCAGAACCTATCGGTTACAGTCACACTCTTGTGCCGCTGCGCCACGACAGGCCTCCAGGCAGCCAGTATTAATTTTGATATCGTAAATACGTTTTTTATTTTTATCATTTTTTATCTTTTATTTCACATTTTACAAAAACATTGCTATATTTATACCGCATATAGCGCTATTGGCAGAGAAAAGTTACTATCAATATACCTCATTCTTCAGTTTCCGCCAGAAATCGAGACATACCGTGTTGAGTGGTCATCACCATGTTTGTCTTCGCTTCGCCAATTTTATAACAGTATTTTTCTACTCAGGATAAGAAAACGTAGACAGCGGCACAAGATTTACGACTAGATGCTACGTTTCCATTTGTGAAAATGAACGATTAAATATTTTCAAATTAAATATTTAATGTTTTTATTTCTTTGTTCTGGTAACAAGGTACAACGCGGCTTTGAGTTCCGCTATTCAACACGCAAAGTCGGCGGAAAGTAGTGTTAAGACACCTAGTGTTAAGACACTCCGTTCCACTTCCGTTTCCCACTTTCCGCCAAATTTTGAAGCATAGCGTGTTGAGTGGCGGAACTCAACGCCACCTTTTGTCTTGTACCAGAGCGAGCAAATGAAAATATTGAATATTTAAATAGAAAATATTAAATATTTCATTTCCTCGAGTTTGGATCGAACCCACAACCCATCGGTTAGAGTCACACGTTTTGTGCCACTGCGCCACGACAGGCAAGGTTCCAAATTTCCCTCTGTCTATCCTGCCATGTGCAGGATACAGCATGAAGCTAAGAGAGAATTATTTCCATTTTCTCGCTTTGATAACATAACAAAGAACAGCGTTGAGTTACGCGACACAGCCCACTAACTTTAACATTAAGCGGTGCGTGATAAACGGAGTGTCTTAACACTACCCTGCACTCTACTGTTACGGGATACAGCGTGAAACTAAAAAAAAAAAGAAAATAACACAACATTTCTTTAAAAATCAAAACACAATCAACATTCTAGGATCAGAGCAAAACATACTTTTCCACGATTTTAATTATACAACAACAGTCGTGTTCCCTTTATTTTCTGTTAAACTTCGTTACAAAAATACGAAACAGCATTCACATGTTACAGCTAAAAATGTTTTTTTTTTTTAAAACTCGCGTAACTAACACAGCTACTGTTTCTACGTAGAAATTATTTTATATTAAAAGTATGGGAAAAATGTATAATGTATATAAAATTATACAAAACTATAATAAATGACGATATATTTTTTATAAGAGAATCGTATGAATAGTCTCTTTTTATTTCAGGTTTACTTGTTCACCATGCAGAAAGATAAGCAGAGAAAACCGTGTGCCAAAACACTCTGTTCTCTGCTTAATTTTTTTTTGGATGAGAATCCAATGATGGGTGTGAAATAAAAATAATTAAAAGAAAACCGACCAAGTTACCACATTTTTTGTACGCGAGGCCTCATTAATTTTATTCCGTTTTTATTACTTACTTTGTATTTGCAAGAGAAACATATGATCTGTAAAATTTTGAACTGTTTAATTATCATGGTTGATGAGATGCAAGTGACACAAACAGATCGTCGGACAGAGTCTTAATAAATGGATCCTTTTTTACCTTTTCACTACAAAATTCTAATAAATTAATTCGCCCAAAACGGCAACGAAATTATTCAATTTTATCTACTATGACATAAAGTGTGTCATTGAGTTACTGAGTGAATTCCAGCACTCAATTCCCCATAATATCTTAAATTCAGACGCCAAATGGACAACGGAATGTCTTGACATTAGAGAACCTAGTGTCAAGACACTGAACACCCCACTATTTGCGGGATACACCGTGATTGAGTGAAAAGAAGTATTAAACAAAAACCGTAAGAGTGTTATCGTTTCAAAGTAAAGTTGAGCAGTTTGCGGACAGAAGTGGGTCGCAATTACCGGCGTGAAGGCAGCGGGCAGGACGCGGATGAAAGGAGCCCCGGGCGTACATACGTGCTCTATATTACGTCTTTAGGAGTCTACGAGTGAGACATACGATTTTAAAAATGCTTGGAAGGATATTTCAATTTATTTAAAAGGGTTATTATAGGACGTGTACCTACATATGTAGTAAGAGAGATTTTAATATTAAAAAACGTTTTATTAACTTGTTATTGTCTCAATTGTATACTTTTAAATATTTTTTAATTCCTGTAAATATACCCCTAAATATCCCTAGGCACTAAAGAGACTTTATAAGTACAAAAATAACTAACTGTCGGTTCATTCTGCCCAATTTTAACTGCTCCACCTCCTTAACATTATACAAAAATGAAAACAATTTAATTTAACTACATATCAAACTCAAAGACTCTGCCACTATTATATTAATCCTATTCTAATCCTTCGGTTAAATGAATGCTTGTACTACTTACACGCAGAAACTACTGAACATATTAAGATAAAACTTTACAACTATATAGCTTATACATCCGTATAATACCAGGCTACACTTTATAACATATAATCTAATAATTTGTCTATAATATAACAAGAACTTACGGTGGACTAATTTTAATACAAGTTGAAATTAAATCGCTCCACTATTTCGCAGCTGTTCGCTTTGTTTTACCCTATCGCAGTGACGTCACAATATTACCGACCCGGGGGTATACGCTCGGGTTAACTGAACTTATTCTTAAATATTACGTAATTAAGTATATATATATTGTGTTGTTAATCGGCAACTTCGTTGTGAAATTAGGGGTTAATAATAGTATTAGCCGATTTAAAATTCAATTGGAAGAAAATTAGATAGTCGTGGCGCAGCGGCACAAGCATGTGACTGTAACCGGCAGGTTCTGGGTTCGATCGCCACTCGAGGAAATGAAATATTTAATATTTTCATTTCTTCAGTGTTAAGATTTGAACAAAAATAGGCAATACAATGTCATTTCCAAGTTGAACATTTCCTAAAGCGTTATACAATTTACATAGATAAAATGCGAGAGAAGCGGGCCCATTAATACAACATACTTACTATTACATGCAGAGACCGAGCTAATATATTGGTGGAAATGTGAACATAATTTAAAAGTCAATTTCTTTATTCAGCTTCACGCTGTATCCCGCATATGGCAGGGTAGGCAGAGGGAACTTGGGAACCTAGTGTTAAGACACTTTCACTGTTCCACTTCTGTTCCCCACTTTCCGCCGAATTTGAGGCATTGCGTGTTGAGTGGCGGAACTCAACGCCGCGTTTTGCCTTGTACCAGAGCGAAGAAATAAAACATTAAATAAGTAAATCTTTACGGATGTACAAAACTAAGAAATATTTATAGGTACGTACTGCTATATAATAATATCGATCGCTTATTTTAAAAGTCGGAAGAAGCAACGTTTAAAGGTAACTTCTAAATACACGCAAAGAAAGCTATAAAAAGAATTATTAAAAAAAAGATGGACTCTATATATAACAAGAACTTACGGTGTACTAATTTTAATACAAGTTGGAATTAAATCGCTCCACTATTTCGCAGCTGTACGCTTTGTTTTACCCTATCGCAGTGACGTCACAATATTACCGACCCGGGGGTATACATATAAACATATATATATATATATATATATATATATATATATATATATATATATATATATATATATATATATATATATATATATATATATATATATATATATATATATATATATATATATATGTTTATATGTACTAATTAACTAGTAATTAAAATAAGTTTTTGTACAATATATAATAAGTCTATGCATATTTTATATATAATATACAATTTCGAAATTCAATTTCTTTTTAAATTTAAATTGACGTATTATTTTTTATCTTCACATATATATAACAGGGTGAATGGAACCTGGGGACACAATTTAAATTTTAAGACACTGTCCGCATGAAGACATTCCGTTACAGTTGCACGCTTGTGCAATTCTGCATCTGTGATGTCACAATTGTTACTTATTTCCACTTGAAAAAGTGGACGGAGTGAAGCGAAATTCTACTCAAAATATGAAAACTAATATAAGAAAAACGTATTTCAAAAACGATCTGATATATCATTATGTTAGACAATAAATTTGAATCGATATACAATTTGCCAACCCTCAGCCCGAGATTTCAATCTCTTTGAGGCAAATTTCACTGTCCGACAAGATTATATTATCATATATCTGGAAAAATAAAGCTGGGAAAACCTTTTTATATTTGTTTAACATAAAGCTTTGAGATTCTATAAAAGTTTTATAAAAGTCGTCGAGGCGCAGTGGGAAGCAAACGCCCTGGTTGTGGGTCCGACGCCTACTTAGGAGAATGGTTGTATAGAAAATATATCTTTTTCTTATCACCGATTATTATTAGACAAAGTATATTAAGGTCTCTTTTTGAGTTCTTGTTAGCGCAGTCGTTATACAACATCCGGGGAATACCCGAATACGCGCTATCGATTAATGAAGCTTTCCATATGTGGCATATACCTGTGTTCTCCGCATGTAGTCTAATAACTAATATAATTTATCAGCTTCCGGTTGGTATAAAGTAAAAGGCGCGGTCTTTGTGGCATGCGTAGAAGGGAATGTGCTGTAACCCGCATGTGGACTGTGACGGCGAATGCAATTGAGCCCTACTATAAGGACCTCTAGGCTCTATGCCTACGCTTTAAAATTTAATCTATTTATTTACAAACATTCATATAATACTCTTTTTAAAAAATATAAAAAAATTAACGTAGCGGAATTCGAATCTCCGCCTCTTTGGAAACCGTCCAAGTATTTTTCTACCTTGACTGTGGAATATCACTTAAGAAATTTATATATATATATATATATATATATATATATATATATATATATATATATATATATATATATATATATATATATATATATGTATATATATATATATATATATATATATATATATATATATATATATATATATATATATATATATATATATTCCAACATCTTTACTTACAAACCATTTACTGTAACAAACCAGTAATCAATATTGTATCGCTAACTCGGCTTTTCAATATAAATATTTGTGAAGGCAACCTCAACAGTTTCCAAAGTTTAAATTTTCAACGTTTAAATAGCCTAAAGCCGATAGTTAAATTGAAGTGCCGTTGCAGTTAAAATTTAACGCTAAATTACATATACGTATATATATATATATATATATATATATATATATATATATATATATATATATATATATATATATATATATATATATATATATATATATATTATTATATTATTATTATTTATATATATATATATATATATATATATACATATATATATATATATATATATATATATATATATATATATATATATATAACGTTCCAATTTTTACGATCAATGTCGCTTTTTCCTCCAGGGCAGAACAAACTTGGGAAACTAACAACTTGGGAACTTAACACACTCCGTTCCGTTCTACACGGTATGCTGAATTTGAGCGTGACATAGCGTGTTGAGTGACGGAGTTTAACGCCACGCTTTGCCTTGTTTCCAAAGTAAAGAAATGAAAACATTAAATATTCAATTTGAAAATCTAAAATAATTCATTCGAAATCGAACCCACAATGAAAAAGCCCCTGCCCCACGATAGGAATAAACATTTTTCAATAACCTTTCAATTTTTTGAAGGAATTTGAGGCATTGTGTATTGAGTGCCGGAACTCAACGCCGCGCTTTACTTGGTTACGAGAGTTAAGAAATGAACAATTTAATATTTCATTTCCTCGTGGAAATATAGAACATTTTCATTTTTCTGGATACCCAGTTTCTCTTAGAACTTAGTAAAGTTAATAAACTGGAAAACTCTTCTTGCATTTTGTAAAACCAAAACGACCATGTCTACAATCGAGTGATGGATTACCAATCAATTAAGATGTTAGAACTGGCGGATGTTATTGCCTTAGTCTGAATCAAAGCTTTCAATAATATTGAGCTTTAGAACAAAAGAAAAGTTTGATAGATTTTTTTAGCTAACAAATTACTAAAGTAGAATAATAGATGTAAGTTGCAACAAATGAAATAGAAGCTATTGGACAATTTAAAAAATAAATATAAAAATTACTGTAATTATACATATCTAGATTTTCTTTAGCTCAACGCTTGCAGGAAACCTGGGAACCTTCCCCATTTTTACCGAATTCATAGTTATATTTTATGAAAAACGGATCAACAATTTAAGATATACATACATACAGTCGATCATAGGTTTTTATTTTTTTATTGCATATAATTTTATATATTTATAATATTATATACATTTACTATATCATACATACTGATGTAATTATAAGAAAAAAATCTTCTCACTAAAAGCCCTACTTCAATAAAAATATCTTCAACACCTGCTAATATCGAATCTTAGACTTGAGACTCACAAAATTCCATCCAACGCTACCACTAAACTAGAAGAGCACACAAAATACTAAACTAAACTAATTTTCTTTATAAAATATAACCGACACATGGCAAAGGATCTTCACCCCAAGTATGTGAGCCTGGCGCCGCGCCGGATCAAAGAAATATACCTATAGAGTTATTTTCTTAGTAGAAAATTTCTTTTTCTAAACTATACTAATATGTTAAGAAGAATATACTTTAATAATTAAGTATCTTTGAGACCTGTTATGTACAAGTTGAAATTAAATCGCTCCACTATTTCGCAGCTGTACGCTTTGTTTTACCCTATCGCAGTGACGTCACAATATTACCGACCCGGGGGTATACGCTCGGGTTAACTGAACTTATTCTTAAATATTACGTAATTAAGTATATATTGTTTTGTTAATCGGCAACTTCGTTGTGAAATTAGGGGTTAATAGTAGTATTAGCCGATTTAAAATTCAATTGGAAGAAAATTAGATAGTCGTGGCGCAATGGCACAAGCATGTGACTGTAACCGGCAGGTTCTGGGTTCGATCGCCACTCGAGGAAATATTTAATATTTTCATTTCTTCAGTGTTAATATTTGAACAAAAATAGGCAATACAATGTCATTTCCAAGTTGAATATTTCCTAAAGCGTTATACAATTCACATAGATAAAATGCGAGAGAAGCGGGCCCATTAATACAGCATACTTACACTAATACATGCAGGGACCGAGCTAATATATTGGTGGAAATGTGAACATAATTTAAAAGTCAATTTCTTTATTCAGCTTCACGCTGTATCCCGCATATGGCAGGGTAGGCAGAGGGAACTTGGGAACCTAGTGTTAAGACACTTTCACTGTTCCACTTCTGTTCCCCACTTTCCGCCGAATTTGAGGCATTGCGTGTTGAGTGGCGGAACTCAACGCCGCGTTTTGCCTTGTACCAGAGCGAAGAAATAAAACATTAAATAAGTAAATCTTTACGGATGTACAAAACTAAGAAATATTTATAGGTACGTACTGCTATATAATAATATCGATCGCTTATTTTAAAAGTCGGAAGAAGCAACGTTTAAAGATAACCTCTAAACACACGCAAATAAAGCTATAAAAGAATTATTAATAAAAAGATGGACTCTATATATAACAAGAACTTACGGTGTACTAATTTTAATACAAGTTGGAATTAAATCGCTCCACTATTTCGCAGCTGTACGCTTTGTTTTACCCTATCGCAGTGACGTCACAATATTACCGACCCGGGGGTATACATATAAACATATATATATATATATATATATATATATATATATATATATATATATATATATATATATATATATATATATATATATATATATATATATATATATATATATATATATATATATATATATATATATATATATATATATATATATGTTTATATGTACTAATTAACTAGTAATTAAAATAAGTTTTTGTACAATATATAATAAGTCTATGCATATTTTATATATATATATACAATTTCGAAATTCAATTTCTTTTTAAATTTAAATTGACGTATTATTTTTTATCTTCACATATATATAACAGGGTGAATGGAACCTGGGGACACAATTTAAATTTTAAGACACTGTCCGCATGAAGACATTCCGTTACAGTTGCACGCTTGTGCAATTCTGCATCTGTGATGTCACAATTGTTACTTATTTCCACTTGAAAAAGTGGACGGAGTGAAGCGAAATTCTACTCAAAATATGAAAACTAATATAAGAAAAACGTATTTCAAAAACGATCTGATATATCATTATGTTAGACAATAAATTTGAATCGATATACAATTTGCCAACCCTCAGCCCGAGATTTCAATCTCTTTGAGGCAAATTTCACTGTCCGACAAGATTATATTATCATATATCTGGAAAAATAAAGCTGGGAAAACCTTTTTATATTTGTTTAACATAAAGCTTTGAGAGTATACAAGTCGTCGAGGCGCAGTGGGAAGCAAACGCCCTGGTTGTGGGTCCGACGCCTACTTAGGAGAATGGTTGTATAGAAAATATATCTTTTTCTTATCACCGATTATTGTTAGACGAAGTATATTAAGGTCTCTTTTTGAGTTCTTGTTAGCGCAGTCGTTGTACAACATCCGGGGAATACCCAAATACGCGCTATCGATTAATGAAGCTTTCTATATGTGGAATACCTGTGTTCTCCGCATGTAGTCTAATAACTAATATAATTTATCAGCTTCCGGTTGGTATAAAGTAAAAGGCGCGGTCTTTGTGGCATGCGTAGAAGGGAATGTGCTGTAACGCGCATGTGGACTGTGACGGCGAATGCAATTGAGCCCTACTATAAGGACCTCTAGGCTCTATGCCTACGCTTTAAAATTTAATCTATTTATTTACAAACATTCATATAATACTCTTTTTAGAAAATATTAAAAAATGAACGTAGCGGAATTCGAATCTCCGCCTCTTTGGAAACCGTCCAAGTATTTTTCTACCTTGACTGTGGAATATCACTTAAGAAATTTATATATATATATATATATATATATATATATATATATATATATATATATATATATATATATGTATATATATATATATATATATATATATATATATATATATATATATATATATATATATATATATATATATATATGTATATATATATATATATATATATATATATATATATATATATATATATATATATATATATATATATATATATATATATATATATATATATTCCAACATCTTTACTTACAAACCATTTACTGTAACAAACCAGTAATCAATATTGTATCGCTAACTCGGCTTTTCAATATAAATATTTGTGAAGGCAACCTCAACAGTTTCCAAAGTTTAAATTTTCAACGTTTAAATAGCCTAAAGCCGATAGTTAAATTGAAGTGCCGTTGCAGTTAGAATTTAACGCTAAATTACATATACGTATATATATATATATATATATATATATATATATATATATATATATATATATATATATATATATATATATATATATATATATATATATATATATTATTATTATTATTATATTATTATTTATATATATATATATATATATATATATATATATATATATATATATATATATATATATATATATATATATATATATATATAACGTTCCAATTTTTACGATCAATGTCGCTTTTTCCTCCAGGGCAGAACAAACTTGGGAAACTAACAACTTGGGAACTTAACACACTCCGTTCCGTTCTACACGTTATGCTGAATTTGAGCGTGACATAGCGTGTTGAGTGACGGAGTTTAACGCCACGCTTTGCCTTGTTTCCAAAGTAAAGAAATGAAAACATTAAATATTCAATTTGAAAATCTAAAATATTTCATTCGAAATCGAACCCACAATGAAAAAGCCCCTGCCCCACGATAGGAATAAACATTTTTCAATAACCTTTCAACACTAATATATAAAACAAAATATACATCGTAAAGCCAGACCAGAGAATTTGAGGCATTGTGTATTGAGTGCCGGAACTCAACGCCGCGCTTTACTTGGTTACAAGAGTTAAGAAATGAACAATATAATATTTCATTTCCTCGTGGAAATATAGAACATTTTCATTTTTCTGGATATCCAGTTTCTCTTAGAACTTAGTAAAGTTAATAAACTTGAAAACTCTTCTTGCATTTTGTAAAACCAAAACGACCATGTCTACAATCGAGTGATGGATTACCAATCAATTAAGATGTTAGAACTGGCGGATGTTATTGCCTTAGTCTGATTCAAAGCTTTCAATAATATTGAGCTTTAGAACAAAAGAAAAGTTTGATAGATTTTTTTAGCTAACAAATTACTAAAGTAGGATAATAGATGGAAGTTGCAACAAATGAAATAGAAGCTATTGAACAATTTAATAAAAAATAAATATAAAAATTACTGTAATTATACATATCTAGATTTTCTTTAGCTCAACGCTTGCAGGAAACCTGGGAACCTTCCCCATTTTTACCGAATTCATAGTTATATTTTATGAAAAACGGATCAACAATTTAACATATACATACATACAGTCGATCATAGGTTTTTTATTTTTTTATTGCATATAATTTTATATATTTATAATATTATATACATTTACTATATTATACATACTGATGTAATTATAAGAAAAAAATCTTCTCACTAAAAGCCCTACTTCAATAAAAATATCTTCAACAACTGATAAAATCGAATCTTAGACTCTAGACTCACAAAATTCCATACAACGCTACCACTAAACTAGAAGAGCACACAAAATACTAAACTAAACTAATTTTCTTTATAAAATATAACCGACACATGGCAAAGGATCTTCACCCCAAGTATGTGGTCCTGGTGCCGCGCCGGGTCAAAGAAATACCTATAGAGTTATTTTCTTAGTAGAAAATTTCTTTTTCTTAACTTATCTTTAATATTTTGAAACGAATATACTATAATTAAGTATCTTTGAGACCTGTTATGGCGCAGAAGCGTAAGGCGACAGGTTGCAGGTTCAATCCCCGCTCGGCGATATGTAATTTAAAATATTAACATTTCTTACTCATACTCAGCTTCACGCTGTATCCCGCACATGGCAGAGTAGGCAGAGAGAACTTGGGAACCTAATGTTAAGACACTCCGTTCTACTTTCGTTCCCACACTTTCCGGCAAAATTAAGGCATTGCGTGTTGAGTGGCGGAACTCAACGCCGCGTTTTGCCTTGTACCGCGAAGAGCGAAGAAATGAAAACATTAAATATTTAAATTGAAAATATTAAATATTTCATTTCCTCGAGTGGGGATCGAACCCACAACCTGTTACAGTCACACGCTTGTGCCGCTGCGCCACGATAGGACTGAGGATATAAAATTTTAAATATAACACAGCTCAACAAAAAATATATATTTTTTTGTTGCCCTGGATATTTCTGCAGATTTATATATTTTAAGTACACTGTTTGCGAATATATTGGGTAAAAATACTTCATTGGCTCTAGATTTTTTTTAATTTGGTTTATCATAAATTTAAAACTCTTAACAGTTTACGTCGGTTGTTTAGAACACGAATTATTAAAAAAATGTTTTCTGCGAATGGTTTCGCGTATTCATGCGCAAATATCAAACTTCTTACTACCACGCATGCTTTCCTGCATTTTTCTTTGTTATTCGAAAACATCGGAGGACGCATGGAACGAATTTCGTAAGTTGGGCAATGTTAAATGGGCCACTGTTATGTAGAGAAAAAATCATCCTCCCGCCATTACACATTAAGTTGGTTTATAAATTGTATGATAAAACAGTTTGTCAAAGCGTTGGACAAGGAAGGAGAATGTTTTAAATATATTTGTACAACATCTTCTAAGCTGAGTACGGAAAAGCCAAAAGCTGGAATATTCGACGGTCCTCAAATACGAACATTTATAAAAGACGAAAATTTCATAAAAGCTATGACTGATGCTGAACGTGAAGCATGGATAGGTTTTGTGTTAGTAGTAACAAACTTTTAAGGTAACTATAAAGCACCAAATTATATAGAAATTTTGCAACAGATGTTGGAAAGCTTCAAGAATTTGGACGCAAATATGACAATAAAGCTACACTTCCTCCACAGCCACCTAGATAGATTTCCCAACAATCTGGGAGATAACAGTGAAAAAAAGGGAGAATGCTTCCACCAAGACCTATAAATGACGAAAGAAAAGTATCAGGGCAGATAGGATTGTCACATGATGGCAGATTACAGCTGGTCCTTAAAAAGAGATTGTTGTCCCCAAATTACCTATAGACGCAAAGCTTATAAAAGGCGTTTCTTTAAATAATAAATAAAGTTTAAAAGTTTGTCCTCTCTTTTTATTTCTACGTTAATTAATTAAAAACTTAAACAAAAAATAGTGACACTTAGGTAATAAATAAATGAAATATAAAAAATATACTAACTGTTTCATTCTGTGTTTTGTAGTCAAATAGGAAAATAAAGATTAAAAAAAAACTAGAGCCAATATTCCAAAACCATTCACAGATTTATAAATTGTATGCATAAAATTATTCGAAACTACTTTCACATCAAGGGCAACAAAACCGTTGTTGACCAGTGTTATCATTTCTTCGATAACGAAAGTTGAGAACAGAACTGTCTTAATGGGAATAGAGTGTCTTGACACTCAATTTTTTTACTTGTTTTTTTGTTTGATTAAATTTACAAATTGTTTAGTGATTTACAAATTCTAAGCTTCCCACTTTGACATACAAGGCGCGGCGTTCAGCTCCGTCTTCCAACATACGAAACTTCATTAATTTGCCAGAAAGAGAAGAAAAGCGTAAAGCTGCTTAATTAGAGTTAATTTCTCTTTTAATTAACATTAATTAACGTTTAATCAATATTATATGCATTTAAATGTCACCATAATGTTGCCACATATTGAATATTTAAGGACAAAAACCACAATTTTACTATGCTTTTAGCGTTAAACTTTCATTTTGTATATAAATATTATGTTAACTGGTAAATAATTGATTTGACGCAAATAAGACAGCTTCGAGGCGGAATGGATCAAGGCAATAGTTACATGTTCGATTCCCACTCGGGGGAATTACTAATTTTAATAATTTATGTTAAAAGAAGCAGCAGAAAGTAAAGAAACGTGGCTATTTGAGGAGAAGTGTGAAGCTAAACAGAGAGTACGTTATATATGGGCCATAAATGCAATACTATATCAAGACCAATCCTATATAATATGTAAATTCACGTTGTATACCGCATCCACATTTATTATTTATTAGTTTACACTAAATTACAGCAGAGTAGACAGAGGGAACCTGGGAACCTAGTGTTAGAAGACTCTTTTTCTTATTAAAATATCTCATTTCTCACTCTCTCTCTTCTGCCGATTTCTTGAAGCATTGCTTATTTAAAGGCGTAAATAATACTTTGCCAGAGTTAGTTACCACTAAATTACTCAATAAACACAATATATTAAAATGATTCATGCTGTACCCTACATCCCCACAGCAGAGTGGACAGTGGGAACCTGGGAACCTAGTGTTAAAAGGCTCTATTTCTTATTAAAATTAAATTAACACTAAATTGCACAACAAACATTATATATTAAAAGTATCAACATAAATACCTACAGAAATAAATGTATATACAGGACATGAGTACAGTAAATGGTATTTAGGTTACGTTAACGCGGACGTCCTATTCTATTATAATTCGTCACTTGTCGACACTTACACCACTGTGTGAATCCTAATTATATGATTAAAATTGGTAAAAAAAATCTAATTTAGGAACGGAGTTGATGCACAAACGAGCACCCTTCATGGCGGGGTTTGTCGTAACTTAACGCCGTAATCGGCCTTGTTTCCAGATCGAAGAAATGAAAATAAATTTAAATATTTCATTATTAAATATTTCATTTTTCGAGTAGGGATTGAACACACAACTTGTCACGTTTATAGTCTCACACTGAAGACTTTGCGCCACGACAGGTATGAAATCAACTCTAAATATTAAATTGTATTTTTTTTTGCGGCGTTGAGATCCGCCACTCGCCACGCAATGCTTCAAATTCGGCGGAAAGTGGGGAACGGAAGTGGAACGAAGTGTCTGAACACTAGTTTCCCACGTTCCCCCTGCCTACCTTGCCATGTGCGGGATACAGCGTGAAGCTGAGTTGAATTGTGTATTTTTTTTCTTACAAATATCTGTGTTTTTGTTCACTTTTCGAGCTTTTTCTATTGTATAAATCTTCGCTTGGTGCAAAATTTCTCAATTGTACATTCAAAGCAAGTACTCTATTGCTTTCTATATCAAGAAAGTGAAATGAATGAATAGAGTATAGATATTAATATATGGTTACGTAAATAATAAACAAGACAAAAAATATAATTTGTATCTATAATTGAAAGTTTTCTAACAAATTAAAAGTTAAATTGGCCTTATTTGAACTTTATAATAACTTTGTATCTCCCGTAGGTACTATTTTCTCAGTTTCATACTGTATCTCGCGTATAAAACAGAACTCAAGACTATTCGTGTGTTTATTGGCGGAACTCAACGCCGTACTTTGTAGTGTCATATGTATACTAAATAAATAAATAAATTGACGTTGCTTTTTTTTATTTTTAAACCGATTTAAATAAAACAACATTAAAAGTTGAAGGAAGGTTGCCAAAATATATAAATCCGGTTAGGAGTTTCTGAGATTAGCGCGTACAAGCGAACAGACAAAGACACAGACATTTTTTTTTTACTTTTAATCTTCTACGTACAGACAGCGATCTATATTTATATAAGTATAGATTTATGGTATAGTTTAACTGATCGTAACGACTAGTGACGTTTTTATCGTACAACATGTCAAGATAATACGTATACGAATACTGTGAACGCGTTGATACAGTATTTTTTTTTACCAACAAAATGTCTGCCATTTTGAAAATTGATAATATTTAATGAGCATATATTTCTAATATCTCTGTATTTAGCTTCACGCTGTATCCCGCACATGGTAGGGTAGGCAGCTTGGGAACCTAGTGTTAAGACACTAACACACTTTCTAATATTAATCTTTTTTTTATCCTTGTCTCATCGAATTACAATAAATATCATCCTAACAGAAGGATACAATGCTAAACTGACCTCAGTCACTGAACATGCAATGTTTTACTATTCTCGAAAATGGAGAACGGAGTAGGTAGCTTAACACCAAATGAATAAATTTTAAGTAAACTAAAATTAATTCTCTTGCGCCGCAATTCGCCTGACAATTGATATTAAAAAAAATATTTAAGTAATTATTAACATTCAACAACTTGATAGAATACAATCACCGAATGTGCCTTATTCATACACATATATACATAGTAGCTATTTATAAATCTATTCAAGGCTGTTAACCTTTAAAGTTCAAAATGATCATAAAACGCTTCAACAACTTTAGTGTCATAGTGTATTTTAAAGATGCCGATTTTGATGCAACATTTGCTATTTTCTAGTTTCGCATTAAGAAACACTTGTCGATATACCTATTGATAAATTATTAATTTAATATTTACTTGTCATACGCAAACTTTCCTCGCTTGAAAGTGGAGAAGATATGTGTATTTATTACCTTCTCGAAACTTATACAACTTTAAATAGCTCTAAGTATGTAAGAAAATGTTATGACAAACTTTTTAAATTACTTTCACAAGCTTATACATTTTTTTTCATATGAAAATATATATATTTTTAAAGATGAAAAGTTTAATATTGTCTTTAATTAAACTTTGTTCTGTCTCCAATGCTATATCTATTTTTTGTAGTTTTTTGTATTAGTCTAATGTATCTATCTACAGTTAGTATCTATCTACATTTTACTCAATTTATTACTCAGCTTCACGCTGTATCCCGCGCATGATAGGGTGGCCGAGGGAACTTGGGAACCTAGTATTAAGACACTCCATTCCATTTCCGTTCCCCATTTTCCGCCGAATTTGAGGCATGGTGTGTTGAGTGGCGGAACTCAACGCCGCGATTCGCCTTGTACCAGAGCGAAGAAATGAAGAAATTAAATATTAAAATTGAAAATATTAAATATTTTATTTCCTCGTGTGGGGATCGAACCCAGAACCTGTCAGTTACAGTAACACGCTTATGCTGCTCGACAGGCTACAGTTACTAAATTTAATAAAGATACTACTCAATTTAATAAAGTTAAAAATCTCTTATAATTACTTTCCCGAGTGGGAATTGTACCTACAACCACAGCGCTTCCCGTCGTTACCATCCCATTGGGCCACGATAGCCTTAATATAAAAATATTTCAATTAATTTTACATCGCACATAGCAAGGTAATCAGAGGGAACCTGGGAACCTAGTGTTAGGACATTCCGATTCCATAAAGGCACTTAAGTTCCCAACTCGATCTCAAGAAATATAAACTTGTTTATGAATCGGAATCAAATCAGCGTCTACATCTATTCAGACCTGTCATAACTGTGCCATAAGATGGTAGGTATAAGATAACATAGAGTCATAATGGACTCATACAAACGATATTTACTATGCAAATCACATTTCCTGCAAATATTTACATACTAATTATTATTATAGCGCATTACTTAGTAAAGACAAAATCAATATTACTTAATATTCACAAGCTGTAAAATTTCTGTAATCGATGTAACATTTGAAGCTGTTAAAGGGTATTTGGCTTTTTCAATCGAATATGCAATGGTTACAGGGTGGTTAATTTCCTATCGTAGGAGGCAAAAAGTGAAATATAGAGTGTCTTAACATAACAAACAAAAAAAGATTATAATTTTATATTCAGTTTTAGCTACATCATGTATACTGCACACGGCGGGATAGCGGAGCTTGAGAACCAATTGGTAAGAAACTCAGTTTCGTATCTCCACCATTATTTAATACAATGAGGGGAAGTGGCGGAACATAACGCCGCGCTTTGCCTTGTGGCCAAAGGGAAGCAACGAAAATATTAAATATTTCACTTGTTCTAATAGGGACCAAAGTCACAATCTGTCGCTTTTACAGACAGACTCTTGTACCCTACGCCACGAAACGCTATAAAAACTTAAGTCATAAAAAGCCGAGTAAATAATCGTACATTGTGGACACATGAAATGTGTGTTCGTTTTGTGGCGTAAATAAAATGTAGGCCGTTTAAACACAACACTCCCCTTTACAACGCAAATCGATAGAAGCATCCTTGTGCGTTTCCATTCTACTTTAACAATTTTTCTCGGCTTCACGCTTGTATCCCGCACGAGGCAGGGTAGGCAGAGGGAACCCGGGAACCTAGTGTTAAGACACTCCGTTCCACTTCCGTACCCCCACTTTCCACCGAATTTGGGGCATTGCGTGTTGAGTGGCGGAATTCAACGCCGCGCTTTGCCTTATTACCAGAGCAAAGAAATTAGAAAAACATTAAATATTTAAATTGAAAACATATAATAACAATTTAACAATTGTGAAATAATGTTAAAAAAATAAATACGAAAATTCATTTAACATAATCAAGTTTGATATAACATATAATATAAAAAAATATTAAATCTAAAATAATCAGAATAATATATATATATATATATATATATATATATATATATATATATATATATACATATATATATATATATATATATATATATATATATATATATATATATATATATATATATATATATATATATATATATATATATATATATTTATTTATTATTATTACTAAGATGTCCACAAGATAATTTTGTTCATAGTATTATAATAAAAAAATATATATAAAAATAATATATTTATATTACATATAGTGAGTTGTGGCTGTTAACACGATGGTTGTGGATTCCATATCCATTCGGGATTATGATTATCATTTCTCGTTCTGGTAATGGAAAATTGAGATAGAGCTATAATCTATTTTAAATACACATTAATATATGAAAAACTACTATAGTGGGACAAGCCAGGGGGACAAGAATACGATTGTAAACTTGTTAGGTTGTAGGTTTGATTCTCACTCGAGGTAACGATATATTGAATATTTGCATTCCCTTACTCAGGTAACGTGGCTAAGGCGGCGTTTAATTCCTTCATTCGACTCGCAATGCCTCCATAATTAGGCGGAAATTTGTCAAACAGTGTCATAATGGGGGGAACCCAGTATCATAAAATTAGGTTCCCATGTTCCCTATTTTTATTCTGATCTGGAATAATACAATGTAAACCTAAAAAAATATATAAAAAGTAATTTGCTTTATAAATAAAAAATCTTTTCTCTAATAAAAAACGTATCGTATGGAAACTAACATCCAATAGTAGGTCACTTGAGCTTAGTAAATGTTTGAGCTAAGACGAGAGCCATTAAGTTGCACAAATACGACGGATCTAACCTAACATAAGGAACTCGGGAACCTATCATATAACATAAGGAACTTGGGAACCTATAAGTATTAAACACTCCGTTCACCACTCTCCGCCGAATTTGAGACATTGCGTGTCGAGTGGCTAGAGCGAAGAAATGAAAATATTAAGTCCTATTTCCTCAGCTTCACGCTGTATCCCGCACATAGCAGGGTAGGCAGAGGGAACTTGGGAACCTAGTTTGAGATCGAACCCACAACCCACAACACTTTCCACCACACGCTTGTGCCTCTGCCTCAGACAGGTCTCGATTCAGGATTATTCAATATTTATATATTATCGGTTACGTGATCTTTTATAATCATTTTACTCTATTTAGAAACAAAATTATTAAATGTTTTTAGCTTTTTGCTTACAGTATGGCTGACATAGGGCGTAGCATAAAAGTAAATACAGCGGCAGCAGTTATCACGACAAATTTTCGTATCCCCGCTTTGGTTACAGTAAAATTACGATAATAGAGAAGCTAGGAAAAGACAATAATTTCTAATATTACATGTATATAATCAGCTTCTACATAATTCGCACAGACACTACTTAAAGCAAATAAAACATTTTGATAATATATCTTGAGAACTAATTTAATTTTGTTTAAGCATTTCATGCAAGTAGAAATTTCAGTATCTCCACTTGAGAAAAGGAAAGATTTAATAATTTTAAATTAAATATTGAATGTTTTCATTTCGTCGCTCTACTAACAAGACACAGCGCGGCGTTAAGTTCCGCCACTCACCACGCAGTGCCTCAAATTCGACGGAAAGTGGGGAACGGAACAGAGTGTTATAACATTAGGTTCCTAAGTTCCCTCCGCCTATCCTGATATGTGCAGGATACAACGTAAAGCTTAATGAATTAAAACTCCATAATATTTCTCACTTATTGTACTTAATAGTCAAAGCCCAAAGGCAAAGGGAACTCCACCAACAGTCACGTATAACGTTGACAGATACATTAAAGTCGTCTGTGAGCTTTAGAGTTAGAACAAAAAAGCTTTAATTATTTAATTTTCAAAATTGTGCTTTAAGTTGTATAAACAAGTAGCTAGAATGATAAATAAGGAGAAAATGAAATTTTTAATATTTCCTCGCTTTCGAAACAAGAAGCGCGGCGCTGAGTTCGTCAAATTTGGAATTAAGTATGTGAATGTGTACATCACTATTTGGGTCCTATACTATTAATAAAGAGGCCTGTCGTGGCGCAGCGGCACAAACGTGTGACTGTAACCGACAGGTTGTGGGTTCGATCCCCACTCGAGGAAATGAAATATTTGATATTTTCAATTTAAATATTTAATATTTTCATTTCTTTGCTCTGGTATAAGGCAAAACGCGGCGTTGAGCTCCACCACTCAACATACAATGCGTCAAATTCGGCAGAAAGTGGGGAACGGAAGTGGAACGGACAGTCTTAACACTAGGTTCCCAAGTTCCCTCTGCTTACCTTGCCATGTGCGGGATACAGTGTGAAGCTGAGTAAGTAAGTACTATTAATAAAGGCCCCTATAAAATTTTGTGTAAATATATCTTCTATGTACAGACGGAATGGTAAAGTAAAAAACACCGAACACAAACGATCAAACTCCATGGCTATGTAATTAGAAAAACAATCTATTAATAAATCATTCAGTTTGATTGCTCACTGACCTGCATCTCGGGCGGGCCGCCCTCGTCCCTTATAAGTAGAAGGTAGCTGTGACCGTCGATTATCACCTCCTTCTTGAATCGACCACCTGAAAATATCATTTTATTTATAATTTATTCAAATATTTAAGTAATTTAAACAAATTTTAATGATTTTCAGAAACAAATCCGAAATTATAATTACAATTATGGGTGTAGGAAGAGGAGGGAACGGGTAGGCGGTGCCCATCCCAGAATAGTCTTGTGCCCACCCCAGAAACTTTACGAACAAACATTTTCACAGAAAAAATTAAAGAAAACTTTTTGAAGACCATTTCTTAAAGGATAAAGAAATTATTTCTACATACGTATTTTTTGATAACAGGGCAAAGCGTTAAGTTCCACAAAAAATAAATTACATATAATATATAGGACTTTAATATATGAGTGATTTTAATAATTATATTTAAATTTATGTATAAAAAAACGATTTAATACGAAATACTGATAAGCGCCTACACTAAGTTTGACACACAACGGAAGTTAGACGGAAAAGAGTGATATTGTAATCAAAAAAATGTTAAGACACTCCGTTCCACTTTCGTTCCCCATTTTCCGCCAAATTTCGGGCATGACGTGTTGAGTGACGGAACTCAACGCCGCGTTTTGCCTTCTACCAGAGTGAAGAAATGAAAAAATTAAATATTTAAATTAAAAATATTAAATATTTAATTTCCTCGAGTGGGGATCGAACCTAGAACCTGTCGGTTACAGTCACACGCTTGTGCCGCTGCGCCGCGACAGGCATGTTGTTACAATTACTCACTTTACTAAATAAGAAAATAGAAAATATTTTATGTTACAAGTTAAAAAAACATTACTTTCCATGATATATTAACTCTAGGCATAATATTAGTCAACTTTTAGTAAAATTTTTATATAAATTTTAAAACAACAAAATAATACGTTTAGCGCCATCTATGAAACAAATTATAAAACATTATGTTGATAGCAAATATAATTCAGAAATTCCACACTAGACAGCGCTAATAGTATCAAGTTACTTCAAAAGATGGCGCTGTTTTAGAATCAAGCTTAAATAAAAATCTACCGACACCCATTATATTCACAGTAAAAAAGTTTACGATACGCAATACATTCAAAAATACGTAAAACATGAATAAACCCATCATTAAACTCGACAAGATTCTCTTATGGTTGACGCGAACTGGACAAAGCTTTTTTAAACAGTAACTTCCTAGACAAGGTAAACTAAAGACGTGTTCAAGTTCACCGGAAGCCACTGGATACAGTAGAAATAAAAGAATACAATGAATTCACTCATAAAATAAACAAAGAAACTCTACCTTCCGGGCTCTCCTCTTGCATGTACGCCCCAGTGAGATACCTGTGCACCAGCGCAGACTTCCCACTGTCTGGCGACCCCAGCACGCCCACACGTAACTCGGTTACGCCGCGCGACGCCGTCCATTCTTGACTGTTTACGAATGAATCTGCAATTGGACAGAAATGTATGGTTAATAACTCAGCTTCTTATATATAAACTCTCTCTCATACTCAGCTTCACGCTGTATCCCGCACATGGCAGGGTAGGCAGAGGGAACTTGGGAACCTAGTGTTAAGACACTCCGTTCCCCACTTTCTGCCGAATTTTGAGGCATAGCGTGTTGAGTGGCGTAACTCAACGACGCAGTTTGCCTTGTACCAGAGCGGTAAAATGAAAATATTAAATATTTAAATTGAAAATATGAAATATTTCATTTCCTCGAGTGGGGATCGAACCCACAACCCATCGGTTACAGTCACACGTTTGTGCCGCTGCGCCACGACATGTCACGAAAATATATAAAGTAATATATGCTATAAATGGAAAAAGACAATCAATATTTCTTCGTAATATCATTCTATTCATATTAAATACAACAACTCACTTGAAGAGAAAATAAAGAAATATAAGATTTCTATACACTTTCCAATGAGACGCGTAAGTAGCAAAAAAGCGTCAACGCGTGTCGCACATTACGCAATAACCTCACCGTAGTTACAAGACATGTATGTATGTGAGTCTGTCATAGCCATAAAATAAAAAAAAATCAGCTTCACGCTGTACTTAGCAGGGAAGGTAGAGGGAACTTGGGAACCTAATGTTATGACACTGTATTCCGTTTCCCATTTTCTGCCGAATTTAAAGCATTCCGCATTGAGTGACGGAAATCAACGCTGTGCTTTGCCTTGTTACCAAAACCAAGAAATCAAAATATGAAATATTTCATTTGAAAATTGTTAATATTTAAATTTTTCGAGTGGGCATCCAACCTATAACCAGTCATTAACAATCACACGCTTGTGCCACTGCGCCAGGAAACGTCTCGTTCGCTCAGAAAGAAAAAAAAGAGTGTAAACTGTAATACACTAATAATATAAACTTTTTTTATTAATTAAATAAAGAAATGTTCAACATTTAGACATTTGCTCTTGGAATAATTATAAAGATTTAGTATTTATTCACATTTCAGTAAAATATTTTAGAATAAGATATGTAAAAATTAATTTATTTTATGGAAAAGACGGTAAACGAGCGTACGGGTCACCTGGTGGTCAGTGATCGCCGTCGCCCACGGCCCCGTGTAGCACCAGAGGAGCTACAGGAGCGTTGCCGTCCTTTAAGGTGGAAGGGAATTGTATTGTACTTACAATTTTACAAAAAAAAATCAATCAAATAATAAATATTTTAAATCCAAATACATATGAGTGGTTTTAAACAAAACAAATTTCTTAGTACGAATCTTAAAATATTATTATTATAATCCAATATAAGCAACACAATGTTAATCTCATTTTACGTTTAAAAAGACAAAAAACAACATACTAATTTATAATAGCTAAGTAAGTATTCAGTAAGCACAACCTTCTTTCAGTGCAAATCGGTCAAACACCTATACCAATTGCGCAAACGCTCCTCTCATGCCCAGAACAAATCATCCATGACTTTGAATAGAACGTTTTCTACCAAGACGAATGAAAACGACTCGAACAATAGCCCGCCACAGCGCTAGTACCGACAGTTACTAGAAACTCTTAAAGATATATACTAAAAGTTTAACTTTACAAATTATTTTTAGTATGCCATTGATTAACTTAACTGCTAGCGACTGGAATTTGCAATTCTCTTCAAGAAATATTACAACAATCACAATATTAAAACAAAAAAAGCAAGTTATAATGCAAAGCTCAATTGAAGAAGCTTTCTCCAAATCGACAAAAAAAACACAAAAAAAAAAAAACGAAAACACATCATCAAATTCATCCAACCATATTAAAAAAACAAGTCACGTATTAGAAAACAAAAAAGATAAAAAGACAACCAAAAAGAAAAAAAAAAACGCCTCAATCAACTTTTTGCACATCTGGTACGGCACAACCGTAGCACAGTTTACAATACCGCATAACATAATATATAATATCGTAATAAAAGGAGTGAACGCGCTCAAAACCAGTTCAGTATATCAATAAGTAACTGGTTCCGTCAACGTGGACGCGGGGCGTCTTCATCTGTCCAACAGTTTAGAGCAGACGGTACAGATTTTTACGATTGAAAATAATTCCTGAGTAGTCTGACGCTTGGGCACGATTTTAGATTTTATTTTAGTTATGGGTTCGAGTCCCGCTCAAAAAAAGGAAATATTTAAAATTATATATTTAATATTCTCATTTCTTCGCTCTGGTAACAAGGCAAAGCGCGGCGTTGAGTTCCTCGCAACGGAATGTATTAACATAGTGAAGCTAAGTATAAGTATTTTATTAAGCTGCTAAGTGAACGGGGTGAAAAGATATTTTATAGGCAAGAGTAGGAGTAGATTTTGTAGTATAAATAAATTGTAGTACTTCGTTCTTCTTGTCTCTTTTATGATAGGTATAACAAAATATTTAGGGCACATATCTGGATTAAATTTTATTACTACTAAACTAAATATACAAAATTTTAATTTTCTTATCAATAACATTTTCAAATATACTTAAAAAGGCATAAAATTCGACATTAACATATAATTATGGAGATGCTCAAACATTTGTAAACTGTATTTCACACATTCACAACTATAAACGTCTATAGCCCGCCCATTACAACAGTATGAATATTTAATTTTGGACCCCCCGCGAGTCCTTACCACTGAACCACTGATTTATGACAGGTAGCGGCCATAAGGTTGATTAACAGAGTCTATAGCTTTTAGCTTGTAACTTTTTGTTGAATGATGGTAAGTACATTTTAATTTATAGGGTAATACTCACTTTAAAATACAGACAAACAGTGCAATTTCATTAATCTTTTAGTCTATTTATCATTTTGGTTTTTAGTAATGGAAAATACATATTTAGAAATCTTTCACCTCTTGGAAATCGTCCAAAATTTCGGACGGATTATAAGCGGAGCGGGTTCAAGCCTTGTAACTTTCAATTATCTATACATTTTCTATATAACCTGTTTAAAGTAAATATGAGACCTCTGTGTGAGTGGCGCAGCGGCACTAGCGTGTGACTGTAACCGACAGGTTCTGAGTGCGATTCCCACTCGGGGAAATGAAATATTTAATATTTTCAATTTAAATATTTAATATTTTCAATTTAGATAATTAATATTTTCAATTCAAATATTTAATGTTTTCATTTCTTCGCTCTGGTACAAAGCTTTTGCCTTGTACCAGAGCGAAGAAATGAAAGTTGTTGTGTTCCGCCATTCAACACGCAGTGCCTCAAATTCAGCGGAAAGTGGGGAACGGAAGTGGAACAGAGTGTCTTAACACTAGGTTCCCAAGTTTCCTCTGCCTACCCTGCCATGTGCGGGACACAGCGTGAAGCTGAGTATGAGAAAGACAAACATTAAATATACCATAAATGAGATTGATATAAAATGAGATTGATTCCACTACCATCAACATACAGTACCACACTTCAATGCGGTTCACCGCACTAGCCTCACAATTATAACTACATACATATATAATTAAATATAAATATGTAAACTCACTCACTCAGCGTCACGCTGTATCCCGCGCATGGCAGGGTAGGCAGGGAACGGGAACGAAACTGAAAAAGGGAACTTGGGAACCTAGTGTTAAGACACTCCGTTCCACTTCCCTTCCCCACACTTCGCCGAATTTGAGGCGTTGCGTGTTGATGGGGCTTTCCTTATATCAAAGCGAAGAAATTCAATATTTAAATTGAAAATATTAAATATTTCATTTCCTCAAGTGGAAATCGAACTCACAACCTGTCGGTTACAGTCACACGCTTGAGCCGCAGCGCCACGACAGGCCTTAAAAAAATATGTAAACCCAGATATAAAATTTATATCTATATCTAGATAGATATTTTCAAAAGCTGTTCCACATTAAGATAAACAAGTAAGTTGATTAAGCGCGAAATTACTCATTAGTGCATGTGCAGATCGTTTCAGTACATCTACACAGTGCAATATATTTAATGGGGCGCCGTCTGTAGGGTTGTCAATTATTACTATTTAATTACTTTTATTCAGACTGGGTTAGGCTTTAATATATAGATTCATTTTAAATTCACGGTAGGAAGTTAGAACTTAGAATAAATACATTCAGTTACCCAATTTTCTGAAACTTTATATACTTAAGTTTTAACTGTATATCCAGAAATAAGGAAAACTATAATGATTTAACATGGCGCAGCGACACAAGCGTGTGACTGTAACCGACAGGTTGTAAGTTCGATCCCCACTTGAGGAAATGAAATATTTAATATTTTCAAATTAAATATTTAATGCTTCATTTCTTCGTTCAGATAATAAGGCAAAGCGCGGCGTTGAGTACCAGCCACTTAACAAAAAATGCCTCGAATTCGGCGGAAATTGAAAAACGGAAGTGAAACGGAGTGTCTCAACACTAGGTTCTCAAGTTCCCACTGCCTACCCTGCCATGTGCGGGATACAGCGTGAAGCTGCGTAATGAGTGCGTAATGAATTATTAAAAATATTCTATTAATGATTTTGTAACAGCCCTAACTAAATCTATAACGATACTTGTATTTCAGCTTGCGTGTTCCGTAACAGTGCGTAAGAGCTATAATAGAAATTATTCCGTGAAATACTTTGTATTGCACAAAGTAGCAATTTATATTGCCTTTACAAGTTGTCGTTGACTTGTCTCAATGGTAACTCAAAGTGAAACTAAAATTAAACACTGCTTATATACTATATCATAACATAATACTCTCAGCTTCACGCCTTTTTTGCCTTGTACCACAGCAAAGAAATGAAAACATTAAATATTTAAATTAAAAATACTAAATATTTAATTTCCTCGGGTGGGGATCGAACCCACAACCTATCGTTTACCGTCACACGCTTGTACCGCTGTGCTACGACAGGCCTCTAAGAAATAAACTTAAATATATAACAATAAACATAAAATTGGTTACACGCTTCATAATCCCGACACTGTGCAACAGACCGGGCGAGGTCTCCGCGAGGTCACCTTATTGTTTTATACATTAGTAACGCTAATTTTGCGACAGAATTATTGAGTTCCGACCACATAAATATAAGAAGATTCGCTTAAAATCAATTGTTTTTACATTTTTTTATTTATTTCAATGTAAAATTAAATTATTATAGTCAATCAATCATTATAATTTATTTTTGATAAATGTTAGAACACTTAATTCTTCGCTTTCTTTCCACAATGTTAAAGACGTTGTGTGTAGAGCGAAGAAACTTGTCTCGTTGCGGGAAAAGAAAATGAAAATTGCTCCTTCTCACAAGAAGAAATCGAACCCACACACACAACCGTCGCGTTCTAGAGGCTTTTACGCCTCGACGGTTATAAAGTATATCAGAGGGAACTTGGGAACTTAGTGTTAAGACACTCCGTTCCACTTCTGTTCCCCACTCTCCGCCAAATATGAGACATTGCGTGTTGAGTGGTGGAATTCAACGCCGCGCTTAGCCTTGTTACCAGAGCGAAAATATAAAGTACTCGTATATCGACGAATATAAAAAACATAATCTATACATATTATAATTCTGTTACTGATCGCTATCTGTAAATGGAAGATATCTTAAAAAAATCTTATGAGTGATGTTGATCAATGTAGTAGAGCCCAAAATACTTATTATATTTTTTTTGTATTATTATATGTTTGTCTGTACGTTTGAACGCGTTAATCTCTAAAACAGCTAACCAGATTTAAATGCTGTTTTTTCTTGTATATTTTGGCAACCTTCCTTCAAAACTAAGTGTTTCTTTTGTTTAATGAGGTTAATAAATAAAAAAGAAACGTCAATTGAAAATATTAGACAGATATTTTTTTATCATTAAGCTGAATTTTGGTTTTTAATGTACAGATATTGTCTTAAAAACGATAATTTTATTAGAACAAGAAGATAATTGAGCTATGTATGTAAAGTAGAGTTCAACGTTAATAATAATCAAAAATTAAATGTATATTTAACAAAAGGACAAAAACATTTAAGATACTATACACAAAACATATTTCAGCACTAACTATCTAGATTGCACAAGATTCACAACGTATAGAATTACTTACTAAAAGCTATATACTCATTTCTATGGAGCACACGATAGCAATCTTGACAAATATAATGTTGGACTGTCATTTTGAAGGGCTTTGGAGGCAAGTGAAAAGAGTTAAAGTGACATTGAACGTTATCTTGTCGATCGGTGTAACTGATATCTTGCAATTTGTAATTATTATTAAGATATGAGGCCTGTCGTGGCGCAGCGGCACAAGACTGTGACTGTAACCGACAGGTTCTGGGTCCCAGTCGGCGAAATGAAATATTTTCAATTTTAATATTTAATGTTTCATTTCTTCGCTCTGGTAATAAGGCAAAGCGCGGCGTTGAGTTCCGCCACTCAACACGCAATGCCTCAAATTACGCGGAAAATGGAACGGAGTGTCTTAACACTAGGTTCCCGGGTTCCCTCTGCCTACCCTGCCTCGTGCGGGATACAGCGTGAAGCTGAAAAAGATAAAGAAAAAAATATATATATTAAGATATGAGGCCTGTCGTAGCGCAGGAGGAGAAGCGTGCGACTGTAAAGGCAAAGGATTGTGGGTTCGATCTTCACTCGAGGAAATTAAATGTTTAATATTTTTTTTACTTTAAATATTTTGTTTTAAATTCTTCTCTCTGGTTGCTAGGTAAAGCGCGGCGTTGAATTCCGCCACTCAACAAACAATGCCTTACAACCATCGTGGATTAGAATTACAGGTTTTGACTGTGAACGCGACCATTGCGACCATTGTTGGTACGTTTCCCGTTCGTGAAAATTATTCTTATATACTCGCTTGGGTTAAAGGTTATGTAGCGTAGTGTAGTGTTCCTTCTCTCAGCGTGCAACGTCAAAGAGGTCTTAGCTGAAATGATAAATAAATATCCAATGCCAATACGCCACATCGCCGCCACTAATACACATTAAATTCCCCCGATTCACTAAAAACAAATAAGTGATCGATCACTACATTCCCTTTAACAACTCCACAATGATGGCTACTTTAAAATTATATTTATTGCCACACCCTTATAACTATACTTCCAACAAAAAAAAAACCCATACAAAAATACTTTCAATTTTTTTTGAACAAAATTTGCGACGACGTAAACCAGCATTGATTCATAAATCGTAGGTAACTATTGTGTTCGATATGATTTCTAAAGTAGAGCACGAGACGCATCTGCCTTCTCTTAGCATCATTTACAAAAGAAAATCCTTAGATATTCATGGAGCTTACTATCTTATATGTAGATAGTATAAAGATGTACTTTCTATACATTTTTCAAGGCAAAATAAATTCTGAATACATTGTTATAAGTGGACACATACTGTGATCTTTCGGTGGTCGGATTTTAGAAATAATTAGAGATTTATTGTGAAGCAGTTGTTAATATAGCTATTTAAGTAATCTTGGCACTATTGGTGCAAGGAGGAAATCAAGATATTTTTTTCTTTTTCCTGCACATGACAGGGTAGGCAGAGGAAACTTGGGAACCTAGTGTTAAAACACTTCTGTTCTCGACTTTCCTCTGAATTTAAGGCATTACGTGTTGAGTAGCGGAATTCATTCAACATTGTTACCAGGGGGGAGGGAATGAAACATTAAATAATTCTTTGAAAATATTAAATATTTTATTTTCTCGAGTAGGGATCGAACCCACAACCTGTCGCACGTACAGCCACACGCTTATGCCCCTGCGCCACGATTCTCTCTCACAGTGACTTTAATATTTTTTATTAAAATACTTAGTTCCAAAGTTGCTCTATATAGCACATCAACTACAAAAAAAGTTAAGAAATAAGAACTGCAACAAGTGATTTTTTTCGAAATTCAATAAATTCTATGCAAGTCGCACTCCCCTACACTCCCTAAAAATATATGCACCTATATGTAAAATTTTTAAAGTTTCGCCAGTGCCTATCAGTGTTTCAGTAATGAAAAGAGTTTTAAACTGTAAACAAAGATATTCTAGTAAATGGGTATTAGCATACGTCATCATCTCTTGCACAATCATTTTATAAGAAACGATAAATATATTCTAGACATACGATAATGCTATAAATACGCAAAAGCGAGGAGATTGTACGCAAAATATTTATCATTGAAAGGAAGAATTAACGTTTTCTAAACCGAGTTTCTACTACAAATAATCATACAACATTCAAATCATAACATTTACAATATATAAATAACTATTTTTTCTTCATATTATGAATGTTTTTGACCTCCGAAGCCTTATAACGTAGAATTAGGATCGGAAAGGGTATAATGGAGCGTTTCACGCCACCCGTCGCCTTCCGGTACTGGGTGACGAAAGAAAATATGTCGCCTTTTACGCAATCTGTTTGACTTAATTGAATAACATTGCTGATTTAGGTAAATTATATGTTTTTTTTTAATACTTTAGCTTCACGCTGTATCCCGCACGAGGCAGGGTAGGCAGAGGGAACCCGGGAACCTAGTGTTAGGACACTCCATTCCAGTTCCGTTCCCTACTTTCCGCCGAATTTGAGGCATTGGGTGTTGAGTGGCGTTTTTTCAATATATATATATATTTTTTTAATATCACGCTGTATTCTGTACATTTTGAGGAAATTTGTAAACTTAATCTTAAGGCACTTCATACGATTCCCCCCATTTTCCTTATGTAATAATAATTCAAGTTTTAATATGAAAATTCGAATATAAAAAAGATTTTACATAAATATATGTCAGTATTGTCAGTCCTATAGAAAACAACTACCGCAGCTTGCCATCTCTTCTAAATTATTTCTATTTCTACTTAGCAAGGTAGTCGGAGAGAGTCTTATTATCATTTTTTAAAAATTCTTAAACTTCTTCTTGTATAGAATAAAAAGAATCTAATGCTACAATACTCTGTTCTCTACTAAACAATTTTCAGACATACAGTACATAGAGCGCAACACAACACCGCGTAAAAAAAATAATACCATGAAAAAAAAATACCGCGTAAAAAAAATAAAAATACCATGTAAAACAAATAAAAAAAAATATCTTTAAGAAATCTGATCTCGCCTAACTATAGTTCCCATATAAGGTAATTAGTTAAAAATTAAATAATTTCCCAACAGGCCGACACTATGTGTCGAACAATTTGCAAGAATTAAGCCACAAAATTACTGCAAAACTAAGTACTTCCACTCATTATCACTAAATACATTACGTATAATGGCGCCATTAGAATAATTATTATTATACTGCGTTTGTTTACTTTAAGAGTTTGATCCATCGTATTAACTACAGATATATAGATTAAGGAAATAAGTCTTGCTTAGGTAAATGGGGCGTGTTGTGGCACAAGCGTGCGATAGTAATTAAATAGGTAAAAGCGAGGCGTTAAGTTCCGCCACTCAACATGCAATGCCTCCAGAATCACAAAGAGCGGAAAGTAAGGAAAAAGTAGGGAAGGTGGAAAGTAGGGAACAGAGGTGTCGTAAAGGGAACGCAGTATCTTAACAAAAGGTTCCCGGGTTCCATATTCCCCGTAATGTATAGATATAAATAATCTTCATATATATATATATATAATAAATAAGTATAAATAATTATTTATATATAATAATTTATAATGCATATACGAGAAAAGAAAATGTATATCGTGATGATAATTATTAAAGTTTTTGTATGTCATTTTCATTATTTCTTATAAAGTCGTTTCTCGTACAAAAAACCATATTTTATAGTTTATTCCATTTCACGTGAAAAATTAATAAATTTAATTTCAACAATAAATTGGTTCCTTTTGGGGGCATCATTGATTTTTATTTCTCCGTTCAAACAGGACAAAGCGGCGTTGAGTTACGTAACTCAACATAGGAAAATGATAGGCTGAATGATAGAACCCATTGTGGGTTCTCTTTGCCTGCTATAACCGTGATACAATGTAAAATTAGAAGGAAACTATTATATCTTTACATTTTCAGCTTAACGCTGTAAAGGCAGAGGGAACTTTGGAACTTAGTGATTTTCCTTTGAGAACTAACACTTTGTTCTCTTTGGGATAGTTGCATGTAATTACTTAAATTAAATACTTAACGGTATGATTTTCAGTTCTTGAAAAACGTTAACTGATTTTAGTTGTGACTAAAAGTATCGCCAGCTTTTATTTTTTTACTTAGTAACCATACTTTTTGCACTTCTCATGGATCGTCGGAGCCAGAGCTGTTCAAAAAAAATAAAACTAAATGACAGTAAGTAGTTTAAAATCAGTTACGAGCTAAAAGGAGCTCTGCTATTATTTCTTCGATGTTTCTTATATACATTTTCTCACTTTGGAAGATAGTAAAAAATATAGCGATATTATTGGAAAAATGGCGTCATAAAATAAATATATTAATATTATATTAATTATATAATAATCTTTATAACTTTATATAAATTAAAGCAGTGCCAGGTGTCTTAGAATCGTACACAAGGGTGAAGACATGGTAAGCATGGCAACCAAGAGGTTTAACAGGTCATGCAAAAATAACTTAACGGAGAGTTTAATCACTACAGCTAAAAGATAACATGTTAAAACTATTTCAAAGTCAATTACACAATAGTTTCTCTAACTGGCAACCCTGACATTCTAATTTCACGCTTGACAAAATTATCAAGCAAAACATGGCGTTTTTTATATACCCTTTCTGCGCGAATTTTAGCGTAAAAGTACGTAAAAGTGTTTCACCCGAAATTACTTTACTATCAGATGTTCCGAATACCTGGTGAAAAGCCTCTTGGAAACTCTTGAACTTAATTTCAAACATATTTGAGATATTTTTATTTAAAAGGCCGCATATTTAAAGAATGTCTTTGAAGGTAAAATATTAGAATGAAAATTTATATGTATATTAATACATAAGCTCTTTGATAGCAGGTAGGAACGGAGTTACTTAACACTGCCATTTTCGGGATACAGAGTGAAGCTAAAAAACAATTCTATATATTTAGAAAAAAAAAACATTTCTTGATACAGTTGTTATCTAACCTAGTGCCACTATATTCTCACTAACTATGATAGCCAATATTGTAAAAATTTAACTTAAAAAATAATCAGCTTCACGCTGTATAGGTACCACACACGGCAGGTTAATCAGAGGGAACTTGGGAACCTAGTGGTAAGACACTCCGTTCCACTTTCTGCCGAATTTGAGCATTGAGTGGCGGAACTTAACGCCATGCTTTGCCTTGTTACCAAAGCGAAGAAATGAAAAATTTTGATTTAAAAATATTAAATATTTCACTTCTTCGAGTGGAGATCGAACCTACAACCTGTCGTTTACAGCCACAAGCTTGTGACGCTGCGCCACGACAGGCCTTATAAAATAATAAAACCTAATAAACCTGGAACCTTATGGGAACCTGAACCTGGGAACTTATATCACTCATAAAATCACTCTATCTCATTACGATATTTGCGTTCATCGCCTAATAATAATAAAACTATTTTAATTGCTCACTAAAGTAATTGCCAAGACTATATAATTTAAGTCTGAAATGCCATTCATTAATATTCTCATGAAGGTCGAACAGAGTGGGCGTGTCCGCAGTTCACGTTAATTCAAAAGGAAATAAATAATGAAAGTGGCACTAATTAAATCATAAATGGGTGTAGAGCAATACGAATGCTTATAAACAACAATAAACTAAATTAGTTCTATGTGACTTAGCAAACAATAACAAGTAAAAAACACACTCAGGTTGGGCAAAGGGAACCTTGGTACCTACAGTAGAGTCATCAGTCTTCATTCTCATTAAGATAAGTTCCGTTTCTCAGGCATTGCCTGTTAATTGACGGACCTCAATACTCTATAGAGTCGCTCGCTTGTGCCTCTGCGCCATCACAGACGTCATACCAATTATCTAGACGCGTACAAAAATTTCAACTTCAAGCGAAGTAGGAGAGCAGAGTGTTTTTTGATAATGGAGAGTGAAGAAGGAAGTATTGCCCTCAGGTTCCCTCTGTCTTCCTTGCGAAATTGAAAAACACTGTTTCATTTATTTTCACGTAACTGTTTCATTTTGCGGTAATGCCATAAATATCATCATCACTGTGTTTTTTATATTTCGAACAAAGCCATTCTAAATAACCTAATATGAACCCACAACCATGGTGTCAAACCAAAACGCTGTTCCATATATGTACATATAAATAAAAAGACTCGTTTCAAGAGCCTCTCAAATTAAAACTGCCAAACAGGCTTTCCAAGACAATCCTTAACTTCCATCATATCTTTAGACGGAGAAGTGCGTAATTTAATTAAATCTAACAAAAGCGTACATCTGCTGTTACCTGAGACATCTGCCTCTTTGTGCGATCCCTTGCGCTTTGCGAATGCGAATAGATGCGCGATCTTTGTGCACCAAAACCCTAATCTTAATTAGGGACGTCACTTTTTATCGATAATCTTTTTGTTGTTTTTCCGTCATTCGGTCTTTTAGAAAGATTTTTTCTTTTAATTTTTTATAAAACTAATCTTACTAAAAGACCGAATGACTTTTCCGTAAATTAACGTGGAATGGAGAAAAAATAAAAGCCAAGGTAAGTGTACAACAAAATAATGTGTGACCACTTTCTTTCCATATATGAATGTACCAAATATTTAAGTATCTTCGTAACACATACAATTCAGATCCAGCGGTAGCTTAACTTTATTCTTTTTAAGAATAACTTGAGTACTTTAAGGGTCCATTGTATAATAGAAAATATATCTAATATATAAATACACATGTAAGTGTAATTTTAAATAATTAATTATAAATATTGAAAATATGTTATATGATTTAAAAGAAGTGAAAAAAGAGAAGCTTAGCTAAAGAATATAACATTGTAAATCGTATAATACGTAAAAGTACACCATTATACAAGTACAAGTGAACAGTAATCTCACTGTATTCTAATAAACTCAATACACTATCTAATATCAAGGGTTATCGAACTTCCTTTGTTTTGTGCCCTTAAGATAAGAAAGTAGGCTGAACCTGCTATCTTATCTTAATCATAGATTTAAAATTTACTATGTTACTGCGAGTATTCATGATTTATTTATTACTTAAAACGCATAATTTCATTTTATGTACTTTACTAGGTTATATCATACTATTGCTTAAGCTTAGCTTCACTCTAAGAATTGTTGTCCTTTTAAAGTGCTAATTAAGAAAAAAATATGAAATTCGTCAATCGATTAACAATATAATTTACTATTTACACAGAATAAAAATTACATACTTGTTTTAATATTTTTTTTACAATGTTATTCCACACGTAGGAAAGTAAAAATAAATTTGTAAAATTGTTTTATCTGCAAAATTTAAAGCAATGCACGTCTAATAAGCCAACAAAGCACGTCTAATAAGTCAACAAAATCGATATAAATATAAAATATCGATATTCACCAAAGACATCACTAAAATTCTCCCTTACACAGCGGCACATCTCTTACAAGTTTGTTTATAATTACATGTTTTCCGATACGTGAATTTTTCGGTCTGACGGATCATTATTAAGTCATTTATCGTCGGTTACCATGGCGACGCCCAGATTTCTCTAAAGAACGGGGTGCATTTCGCATGCTCAGCCTCTAATGATATGTTTTGATGTTTTTTTTTTTGTCCAACTTCCTACAAAAAAGATCGACCTCTTTCCAAAGGGTTATTGTGTTGGTAATTTCATAGAGATTGCCGTTTATTGACTTTTAATTTTGATTGATGCGATTGTTATGCAAGTAAGTGCATTGGAAGGGAAAGTTTGTGTTAGTTTTACCATAACATTAACATATAATTATTATGCTTTTTTTTATGGATAGGGTCACCTGATGCTAAGTGATCACCGTTGCCCATGGCCCCGTGTAACACCAGACGAAATACAGCCTTTAAGGTGGATAGGCACCGGGGCCCGGCATTACCCAATGTGAAACGCAGAGACCAAAGCCACTACTTGACGCCGGTTTTAAATGCGGGGGGTGGTAATAATCCGGTCGAGTCTGCCCATGCCTGTTGCCATTGCTGACAACGTGACTTTCCCCACACGTATATACTTTAGTCGCTTCTTACAACGCCATCAGTATCTTTAATATTCTAAATTTAACAAACATTTACAGATAATTTTATATAACCTTCTATTAAATCCAAGACCAAACACCTTCATCCAGACTCTTGCTAAGAATGCTACAGTACCACAAATTTATTTATATATATATATATATATATATATATATATATATATATATATATATATATATATATATATATATATATATATATATATATATATATATATATATATATATATATATATATTCCTATGATTAAAATTATTATTCCCATGATATATCCTCATGAATTAAATAAAAACAAAAATACGGCCATTACCAAACATTTACACACAGAAATAGCATTTAAAAATAAATATAAAAAATCCACAGTTAGCAAGCAATTAAAGTTGTAATTTAACGTAATGTCAGTAGCGGTTAAAGGGCATTTAACCGGCAGTTAACTACCGGTTAATGTCACCGGTAACGACGGCATTGATGTATGCACTTGTATGGATTATATAACAAAAAGTAACATAGCGTTGTTCAGGTGTAGTTAAAATTTTATATAAAACTTAATACTTGGTTTTGTTACGATAATTAAAATAACCTTTTTTAAAGGAACAACCTTCCATATTTATGGTTACTCACTCAAAAAAAAATATGATTCGGCGGAAAGTGGAGAACAGAAGTGGAACGGAGTGTCTTAACACTAGGTTCCCGGGTTCCTTCTGCCTACCCTGATTCGTGCGGGATATAGCGTGAAGCTAAAAAAAAATCTAGATAGAGCTAACATTTAATATCACTATTGAGAATTGTTTATGTTTTCAACTTTACGCTCTATTTCGCACTAGATAGAAAAGGCAGAGAGAACTTGTATTCTCTTCTTTCCGCTTGATTCGTAATTCCACCAAGTGGTGATTATACCTGCGATCATTGCCTCAAGACCGTCCCTATATATAAACCTTTTAAAATTAAAAATAGCTAATTTATTACTCCAAAAATACTTTTAAAAACAATTAATAACTATTACTCTTATTATATTGAGGCCTGTTATGGCTCAGCAGCACAAGCTTGCGGTTGTAATCAGGTTGTGTGTTCAATCCCTACTCGAGGAATCCTTATTTTAATTTAATTTTTTTAATTCAAATAAATATACATCCTAATTTCTTTGATTTTTAACAAGGCAAAGCACAACGTTGAGTTACGCCACTCAAAACATATGCCTCAAACTCCTAGAAAAGTGGACAATAAAACGGAGTGTCTTGACACTTGGTTTCCAAGTTCCCTCTGGCCTGGACTGGAACGTGTGAGACACAGCGTAAAGCTAAAAAAATTAAACTACTTTAAAAAAGGAATTCAATTATATCAAAGGAAGATTGGAACGTAACAACGAACGATCGTGCGATTTTACGATCAAGTCGGCTCGGTATAAACGGTTTCCGTTTCCGTTTGCGAGCACGTGCGTGGAAACATCGTAGCCTTGTTGTTATTGAAAAGTTATGTATTAAGTTCAATCACTTCAAACAATATGTAATTTTAGGATTAGGAAGAATAGATATGCTAAAGAATAGTAGTAGTCGTGGCGCAGCGGCACAAGCGTGTGACTGTAACCGACAGGTTGTGGGTTCGATCCCCATTAAGGAAAAGAAATATTTAATATTTTCAATTTAAATAATGTTTTCATTTCTTCGCTCTGGTAAGGCAAAACGCGGCGTTGAAGTTCCCCCACTCTACACGCAATGCCTCAAATTCGGCGGAAAGTGGGGAACGAAAGTGCATAGGAGTGTCTTAACACTAGGTTCCCAACCCGCCTACCCTGTCATGTGCGGGATACAGGTGAAGCTGGGAAAGCAGAGTGTATATATATATATATATATATATATATATATATATATATATATATATATATATATATATATATACAAACATACAAACAAAATGCAACAATATTCATAAATTAGCATTTAAAAGAGCAACCTAGTGTTTGTCATGTTGAATACAGCGCAACGGTTATTAAGGCTTTAGAGAGAAAATGAAAATATATGTTGTACTTTCATGTAATGTGTTGTCGAGAGACGTAACTGATTTATCGATATTTTGAACAAATAAAATCAATATTATTTTATTTGTTCAAAATATCGTAATGTTGTCTTGTTAATGTTTATACAATAAAAATAACTTTTTTTCGTAAAAAATATAAATGCCCAATATTTAACAACATAGGTAATATTGTTATATTTAATTAAGGTATCGACAAAGAAGGCAAGAAAAATACCAAATTCAGCATTTACCTATAAGTTATGAATTCGATCCTCATTAGAGAAAATTAAATATTATATTTTCATTTTCTTTGCACGAAGCCGTCGTCACTCAACATGCAATGCTTCAAATTTCGCGGTAAGTGGGAAACTGAAAGTATCTTAATAATGTCTTTGATTTTCGCGATTGTTATACATTTTAAATGAAACACTTTTAAACGGATTAATCGCGTATATTGAATGGTAAACATTTTTGGGGAACCCGACGTTTCGAACACTTTACAGTAGTCCGTGGTCACGGGTAGTTCAATATACGCGATTAATCTGTTTAAAAGTGTTTCATTTAAAATGAAAGTATCTTGATGAAAACGGAGATTCTTAACCTAGGTTCCTAAGTTCCCTATGCCAACCCTACTGTGTGTGGGATAGTGTAAAGCTAAAAAAAAATATTGGATTACTAGGCGTGACACGACGATATCAACGTACGTATTATGTTAAACATCTAACTCTATTTATACATAAAATTATTAAAAATTATATAAATAACAAACTATTAATATGTATTTTACTATTTATCGATATTTTCCATAAATAATATCAAAACTTCCCATCACTAGTCCTCACAAGTGCAATCTTGTCCCGCATGGAGCACGGAGCCGCGTTACCATGTCCGCTGAGTTCGATATATCGCTTGATTTCTATCACAAAGAAGGGCTGACTTTTTTCTTTTTAATTTTTTTTAAATATAACAATTAAAATCAAATAAAACACTCCAAGAGATAATAACGTTAAAACACTTCGTTTTCTTTTTCCAGTCAATTATATAGACTTTAAATTGAGTGGCGGTTCTCATCGCCGCACATAAAATGATTAATCCCTTGAGCGGAAACTGAACCCATACAGTCAGATCGCATTGTTATTGACTGCATTGTTGTTGGTATAAAATTCACTTTCATATGTTATGAATCACATCATCACATTGAAAAAGTTAGAAAAAGGCATATTTTCAGATGGTGGGGCATTTGATTTCGTTAAAATATGGTTTGTTAATATATCAGAGGCCTGTCGTAGACAGGTTATATTTAATATTTTCAATTTAAATATTTAATTGTTTCATTTCTTCGTACCGGTACAAGGCAAAACGCGGCGTTGGGTTCCGCCACTCAACAGGCAATGTCTCAAATTCGGCGGAAAGTGGAGAACGGAAGTGTCTTAACACTAGGTTCCCAAATTCCCTCTGCCTACCCTGCCATGTGCGAGATAGAGCGTGAAGCTGAGTAGAGTTTAGTTGAGTTAATATATCACTGGTTCCCCGGTATTGTTGGATAAAATGCTTGAAGTAAAGACTGAGATTCCTCATGCATAATATATAAAATAGATTATTATTTATCATATATATAAGTGCATATAATAATGAAACTATGTATTTGCCAACTCATCTAGGTATTTTGTAAAGGTACAGGTAATGAGGTAATTTGTTTGTAAATGACATCATTTTCCATTTTATATTAAATATACATTCTAAAAGTATTTATATTTAATATAAAACGAAATATTTTTATTCTATATTAAATATACATATTAAATATATATCATAAAAAATATATAATTTGTTATTTTTACTAACTTTAAAATGTTTATTGACAACTGGTTCAAATTGGATTCAATTAAAAAAATATATAGAAAAATTACACAACAACACAAAAATTTTAACAAAAAAATAAAAGTAAAGGAAATGAAATATGGAGGCAACGAAACATTTAATATTTTCATTTCACCGCTCTAATAACAAGGCTAAGTACGGCGTTGAGTTCCGCAACTCAACCCAACTTTCCCCTGTCTACCCTGCCACGAACGAAATACAAAGTGAAGCTAAAAAATCAAAAAATAAAAACAAATAAGCATAGCGCAGTAACCCTAACTTCCTCTCGTCGCTGCATCCGCTTCACTTGATTTTATTTTCAAATGATTGCCGGTCGCGCTCGCGTCCATATTACATTACGTAACGTAAAATATTTGCAATATTGATACTGTATTGAAAAATACTTATAAAATGGTCGAGTTTCATTGATAAAATATCTAAGTTTATTGTTAAATATCGTTATGCTATTTTGTTAATGTATTTCAATACGAATATAAAAACATTCATAAAGTATTTTTACTGAGGCCTGTCGTGGCGCGTGACAGGTTCTGGGTTCGATCCCCGGTCGAGGAAATGAAATATTTAATATTTTCAATTTAAAATATTGAATGTTTCATTTCTTCGCTCTGTTAATAAGGCAAAATCAACACACAATGCCTCAAATTCGGCGGAAAGTGAGGAACCGAAGTGGAACGGAGTGTCTTAACACTAGGTTCCCGGGTTCCCTCTGCTTACCCTCGTGCGGGATACAGCGTGAAGCTAAGAAAGTAAGTAAGTATTTTTACGCTATTGTAACGCACCGGATACAAGCTCAATATATGTTTAGAGTATAAATTATTATCAATTTCAAGTTTCATATAACATATCATAGTAAATAAAATTTTAATTCACATTTTTCTTACAAATTTTTCAGCGTATATGTATATATAATCGCGAACGTACCAGGATACGCTTTAAAATGTAGTAATTTTTTTCCTAAGTATGGAATTACACTTATGATATCAATCTTACAAACAAAGCCAGGTGCGTTTATAGTTACATATATCTACGTACATGTATACATAAATACTTAAAGCATTACATAAAATAAGTAAAAAAACAACGAAAACATTTACAATCTGTAGTAAAAAATTGATATGAACCACAAAAGATGATGTAACGATACAAACAAAAAACGCCTCCCTATATAGCTTGATTAAATATCATATATCTATATAGTTTTTACGTAAGTTTAATACAGTGCCCGTAATAGGCAAGCCATACGCTGTTCAACCGTTTGCTTAAAAAGGAAAGGCGAAGGGTACAAAAAATACAAATACTAAATATGCAGCTTATGTTTATGGTTGTTTTTTAGTTTATATTGGTTAACTTGATGGCTACTTTTTAATCATGATCACAATCAGTCGCAGCTTCTAGCATCATCTCGCACGAGGCAGGGTAGGCACCCGCCCAGGGTACTTTCCGCTGATTTTGAAGAATTAAGTGTTGAGGGGCGGAACTCAACGCCGCGCTTTGCTTTTTTATTCATAGCTAAGAAATCAGGTGGGGATAAAAACCAGAACCTGTCGCGTTTCAATAATAACACGGTCGTGCCTCTGCGTCACGAAGGCCTTACACTAAGTCAAGGTAAAAGATATTAATTTATCATTAAGATAAGGTACTTCAGTTCGGTTTATAAATCTTTTATTTTTTTTTCTCTGCTTAACGCTGTATCCTGCACATGATAGAGTAGGCAGAGAAAACTTGAGTAGAGTTGCGGAACTCAACGCTGCATTTTGCCTTGTTATCAGTGCGAAGAAATTGTAAAAAACCTTGTGTTTACAAGGCAAACCGACAGAACAAAGAAAAAAATAATATTAACAACTTATCTAAATAACAGATTAGAAATTCTAACATTATAACTTCAAAAGCGTTAAAGCCAAGTCTAAGTCAACAAAGTAACTATTTCATAGAATTTAGCTTATTTCTTCATTTCTCGTGTAACTTGTAAAACATTTTGTGCCAGTTTCAAAGGAGCTCCAATTTCAAAGGGCGACCTACTCGTGGATTTGTGATGTTTTTTATTTAACAATTTTATAAAATATTTGTAGAGCAGGAATTATAGTATCTGCGCCTCTTCAAAAAATATAAAAATATCATATTTAATTATAATTAATAGAAAAACAGTGCAAAGATTTACATATATTTAAAGTTGAACAACATTTACTGAACAACTGATAAAGGTTGTATAGGCGCAGGGACAGTAGCGTGAAACTGAAAACACAACGATTGCGGATTCGATTGATACTCAGGAAAACTACTTTTTTATTATTTTTTTCTTCAACTCTTGTCACGAGGCAAAGTGCGGCGTTGAGTTACGCCACTTAACACGATGCCTCGGGAATTCGGTAGAGAGTGGGAGAGAAAGTCTTAATGGAAACTGAGTGTCTTAACAATACGTTTTCCCTTACCTTCTTTTTTTCGTAAGCTAACAAAAAAATCACAAACGGATTGATATATCAGTTGTATAAACTAAGGAGAGCTTGTCTTTTCCACATTATTGCAAAATTCATAAATTACACGTATGCATGACTAAGAAACAACGTTATTACAAGCTTATATCGTATAATATATAAAGATAATCCCAGCCAGTTCTTTTAAAGATTTAATGATATGCTATCATTACAAATATATCTGACTTCATTTAATACATTGACATGTTATCATGTGATGAATCATTATTAATGAATGAGTCGTTAATTACATCATCTTTTGAAAAAGATCTCTACATTGTACATCTATTGTATATTATCTTTAGTAAACTTTTGCTATATACCTAATGATCCTCAATTGGCGTAACAAACTATCTTTATTTCTTACTTCTAGTTAGACAAAATGCGGCGTTGAGTTCCGCCACCAAACAACCAATATATTTCTTTTATATAAAGCAAAAACAATACAATTGAATACTAAAACCTACGGCAGCCGTAACGATAACAAAATAATGACAACGTGAATATCTTCAAATTAAAATTTTAACCGTACCGTCACAAAAACTTAGAACAAAAAAATATATTTGTAATGCATACACCTTGATACGTACAAGGCGTAATTAAACATTTAAATTAATGATTAAATCATAATTAGTTTCATATGAACGTGTCGCAACTGGTATTTCTCTTCATGGGTAGTGGATTGAAATATTATGTGGTAAAAGTATTAAAAATATATTATTAATAAAATTTATCGACGTTTAATCATCATTATTGAGGGCTGTCGTGGCGCAGCGGCACAAGCTTGTGACTGTAACCGACGAAATGAAATATTTAATATTTTCAACTTAAATATTTAATGTTTTTATTTCTTCGCTCTGTCACAAGGCAAAACGCGGCGTTGAGTTCCGCCACTCGTACTAAAACATTCCGGTCCGTTCGGTCCGAATTTGAGGCATTGCATATTCACTTGCGAACACGAAGCTGCGCTTTGTCTTGTAACTAGAGCAAAGAAATAAAAATAATAAATATTTCATTTCCTCGAGTGGGGATCGAACCCACAACCCACAACCCAGTACTTACAATCATACACTTTTGTCCCTGAGCCGCGATAGGCCTCAAAATTAAATACAAATTATTAAGCTATTAATTAAATGTCATATAAATTAGATTTTACATCATTCACTTATAAAGAATCGATGAGGAAAGTCTAGTAAAGAAAAGTACTTTAAATATACATTAGTGAAATATCCTTGATAAGGTAAGGCGTAAAGGCGATTCATAAAAATGATTCATTATAGGATAACATTTCAACGGATTTCATGAAGTTAGGTATAATTAAATTTGTGTGTGCCCTCATGGCATGGTAGGAAGAGGGAACTTGGGAACCTAGTATTAAGACATTTCATAACGTTCCCACTTTCCGCCGAATTTGAGGTGAATAGTGGCATAACTCAACGCCGCGTTTTAATTACGTAACAGAGCGAAAAAATAAAAACATTATATATTTGATTCGAAAATATTAAATATCTCATTTCAACTGCAACTAACTATGCAACTTTCATAAATTCGATAACTTCATAGACAAGTAAAGACAAAAAATAAAAAATTGTTTCTTTTGTGTATGTAAAATTAGTAGTTCCTGAGATTAGCGCTTTTAACCAAACATAAGTTAGTATGTATATTAAATAAATGTAGTCCCAGCGGGCAAAGTCATTATGGGAACACTTATATGTTAAAAAAGCATTGGACGTCTTTCTAATAAAAAAATACAAAATGTAAGCAATCTGTTATTAATTCTCTATATTTTAATTAATTATTTACGTACAAGGTGATGTAATTTAACCACGTTTGTCCTTATTATATCGGGGAAATGAAAATAATTTATATAAGCATTCCATATATAGGTGATGGTTGAGACCTGTCGTGGCGCAGCGGCACAAGCGTGTGACTGTAACCGACAGGTTGTGGGTTCGATCCCCACTCGAGGAAATTAAATATTTAATATTTTCAATTTAAATATATAATGTTTTAATTTTTTCGCTCTGGCACACGGCAAAACGCGGTGTTGAGTTCCGCCACTCAACACGCAATGCCTCAAATTTCGCGGAAAGTGAGGAACGGAGTGTCTAACACTAGGTTCCCAAGTTCCCTCTGCCTAACCTGCCATGTGCGGGATACAACGTGAAGCTGAGTATATATAGGTAATCGAATCTACAGTCATCACGTTAGCTATCGAAACCAAAGTATTTCATATTGAGGTCTTTTATAATTGGCACTTTATTATTTATATTCACAAAAAAAAAGTTTTCCAAAACATAATCACTATTAATTATTTCATACAAACTAACCTTACCATAAAAGAAAAATCCTTTAAGAAATCTTCAGACTATTAAATAAAAATTCCCCCCCAAAACGGGAATTGAATACACATTCGTAACTTCGCAATAACCACTGTACCATGACGGAGTTGATCGTCAATAAACAATCAATTCAATAGTATTGAACACGATTCCTACAACATTGACTCCTTTCCGATGTAACGGACCGTATACGTTTTATCTGATGAATTGCTTGGCCCGGTATAATGTAGATCATCGCCAATTTCGGCATCGGTTGAGCGGAACGTGACATTTAATTATATTATATTTGGACAGAACTCCGAATAATATATTTAGTATGAATTTAATATTTGTAACAAAATTATTTATATAACAAGTGTATGAGTAAAATGAGAAGTACATGTTCGAATGATTGTTTCAAAGAAAATACATATATTATAGAAAAAGCCTATTAGTAATGTTTTTTTTTTATTTTATTATATTAGACAAGGTAGAAGAATCTGGTGTAAAGACACTCTGTTCTCATCTCACTCTGTTCCCGCTCTCTCTCTGCGTTGCCTGTGCTTTGTCTTGCTAAGTTATTTGCGGAGTAAATTAAAATAATCACTAAAAAAAAGTACCCTTGAGGCCTGTCGTGGCGCAGCGGCACAAGAGTGTGACTGTAACCGACAGGTTCTGGGTTCGATCCCCAGTCGAGGAAATGAAATATTTAATATTTTCAATTTAAATATTTAATGTTTCATTTCTTCGCTCTGGTAATAAGGCAAAGCGCGGCGTTGAGTTCCGCCACTCAACACGCAATGCCTCAAATTCGGCGGAAAGTGGGGAATGGAAGTGGAACGGAGTGTCATAACACTAGGTTTCACTTCCGTTCCCTCTGCCTACCCTGCCTAATGCGGGATACAGCGTGATGCTGAAAATAATCACTAAAAAAAAGTAACGAAGAGAGTGATATAAAGGTAACTTACTACTTCCATAACTCAACACGCAATACCTCGAAAATTTGGCTAACACTTAACTTGCGGGATACAGCGTGAATCCAACAAAAACATATCCCAAACAAATTCTACTTTTAAAACATCGATAAATCCAAATATAAAAACGAAACATCCGAGCGACAGAACGTGACCAAAATTAAAGTGAAAACCCATCAGAAAATGCAGGCGACCATATGGACCAATTTCCCAAGCACAAAATCGAAAGAAAACGTAGAAATGGGACATATCGTATATATACCTATAAAGGTAGTTCTGGCCGATTGAAAAATGGAATGGTTATTGGAAGCTGGGCTTGCGACATGACCTACTTGGTCTTTAAAGCACATCGTTAATTTAATTGGGGGGAGGGAAACGTTGAGAATTTCCTATTGTGTACACTGAATAGCGTATGGAAGGAATGAGCAAACGTATATCTTTCACTCACTTATAATAAATCTGTAACTGATTACTGTCTGTATATAGAAGATATATTAAAAAAATCTTATACGTCTAATAGGCCTAAATCAGTGATTACAATTTTTTTTTATTTGTTTGATTGTCAACATGACAATCAAAAACGGCTAATCATATTTAAATGCAGTTTTCACTACACACATTTTGGCAACTTTTCCTTTACATTAAGTATTTCTTTTATTTAAATCGGTTCAAAATAAAAAAATATATCAATTTAAAATATTTAGTGTGACAATTGCATAATTTAGCTGAAATTTTAGTTTTCAATGCATGGATATATACTTAAAACTGATAATGTTATTAGAACATAAATAAATAAAGTAATGAAATTTAAGCCGGCAAAGACACAGACGGATCGCTTGTCAAGGTAAATATTAGTATATAAATTAAAAGTTTTAATAGCAATATTTAAGCCTGATATATTTAAGGGTCAAAGCTCAGCTTCACGCTGTATCCCGCAGGCAGGGTAGGCAGTGGACTCTTGGAAACCTAGTGACACTCAGTTCCGTTCCCCACTTTCCGACGGATTTGAGGCGGAAAGTTATGTTGAGTGGCGGAACTCAAAGCCACTCTTTGCCTTGTTACCAGAGCGAAGAACTAAAACCATTAAATATTGAATTTAAAAATACGAAATAATTCATTTTACAGTCACACGCATGTGCCTGTGCGCCACGATAGGTCTCTCTTAAACCTAAAGCTGAATAGACACAATATTTAAAAATAATTTATAATTGCAAGCTCTAACCAAAACAAGATAACTCAAACTACCCTAGAACTGCCATAAATTCATATTACGAACACCATGTCACTCCCAATCTTCCTCAGAATGGTCCCCGCGAGCATAGGGAGTGGTACGATCGTATATTTCGGAAACCTTTTCAATAACTCGCCCTTGCCCTACATAAATTGCCATAAAGCTACCTCGGGACATCGTTATGGAATAACAGATTGTGTACTTCCGAGTGGATCGGACCGTGTGTTTTACAATTGTAACTTATAAATTTTACTTTCAGTCCCGCACGTGGCTGAGTAGACAGTGGGAACTTGGGCACCTAGTTTTAAAACATTGTGTGTTGAGTGGCGTAACTCACCGCCGCGTTTTGCCATGTTACCAGAGCAAAAAAAATTAAATATTAAATATTTTATTTCCTACAGCCGCTCGCTTGAGCCCGTTTACCACGGCAGGCCAGGGATTTGCAATTGTTACTTATAACAGAAATTAAAGCATTGCAATATGGCTGTTTAACAATATTTCTAAATAAAAACATATATTTGGTATAAAATTCAAATGTTGTATTTAATTACGACTCGTAATTCGGAAAAGTTGCTAAGGTACGACAATAATTATAGATAATTAAAATTGTAAACAATAACTTTGTTTAAATATTTATATATTCTCTGTCAGTTCGGATTTATAAGGCGCATCCATGTTTTCTTAATACACATACACTATACTTTCCACTGAATTTATGGCATTGCATGTTGAGTGAACCTCAAAGCCGCCTTGTTACCAAAGCAAAGTAATATTAAATATTTCATTCCCTCAAGACCCGATCGAAACCACAACTTCTCATATTTATAATCACAATATATGCTGCAGAAGAAATATAACACACGATAATAACATAAAAGATCATAATAAACGTTATCGCAGGTAAAACAACGAGAAAACAGCCATCTTCGCCCTTGGGAAGTAACCCTATAGCATAACCTTCTTACCTCAATAAATTATCACAACTTGAACTACCTTGGGACTTTATTAGGGCATAAGAGACAGCGAGTTTTTAAAAACTTAGTGTACTGTATGAAAATATTTTTGGAGACGGTAAAAATATGAACGTAAAGAGAAGTTTTGCGTAAAAAAATATTTCTTTTTTCTAGAGTGAGAAATAAAACTTTAAAAACGTTTAACTATGTACTATAATTGGTAAAAATTAAGCGGTTTTAAGAACGCTTAGACGAATTCCAAGAGGCGCAGGCTCATATCACGCTACTGTAATTGTCTTAACAATGGTAAATATGATATGGCATTGCGTATTGAGTGGCGGAACTCAACGCCGCGCATGTTTCGTTACCAGATCGACTAATTACTTGATTCGTGTCAGGATCGTATCGTACCCACAACCTGTCGATACAGTCGCAAGCTTGTGCCACACACAGGCTTCTAAAGATATAATACATATATAAACAAATTCATACGTTTTCTCATATTTTCCCCGCATCGGCCCATAATATGCGCCCTTCTCGAGCACCAGACATTAAATGAATTTATTATGACGGCGCTCCACGCGAAACTTTCGCAATTTTCGATAGAGATTTTATGTAATAGGCGTGCTCGGAACCAATTGACGGCGTAAGATATATTTTATATTGACAGTGTGAGGCATAAAGTGTATGGTAAGTTTAAGTTTTATCGCTCAAAATTCATATTTAAATTTATGATGTCTGTTCGTCGTGAAGAGTTTCTTCTCATTGCATCTTTATTATTAAGATTTTATAATCAGTTTGTATTTTAATTTTCTAACTTCCTGGTTGATCGTCGGTTCAATTCCCACTTGAGGTAATTAAACACTTACATACTCTGGTAACGAGGTCACTAAACACGCATTGTCTCCAGAATTCGGCAATAAATGGGAACCGGAAGTATCTTGTTGACATCAAAGCGTCTTGACAAGGTTCCCAGATTGTCTCTTTTATTCAGCTTCATTCTATCACATATATCATATTAAAGGCAGAGGGAACCTATCGTTAAGTTATCTTACTTGTTCCGCCTACTTAACGTAACTGAACGCCGTACCGTAGACCTATATTTTCTATTTATACCTCAAATTTAATTCAGAATCGAAGTCAATCATTTGAAACAAATGTATTCAATAGAGAATAGCAAGATGACCTAATACATAAAGACAACCAATTCAACCAATTGGACCGTAGCCAATTGTGCCCGATTTTATATTGTGCATGCACCCTTGCGATAACCTTGTATAGAGTTTTGATATCGAAAATTATTAAATATATGAGCCCTGGAGAGACCGTGGCGTAGGAGCCACAAGCGTGAAACTGTAAATACGACCGCCTATGGGTTCGATTCCCACTCGAAGAAATATTTAATGTGTCCATTTCTTCGCTCTGGTAACAATGCCAAGCGCAGCGTTGAGTTCCGCCACTCAACAAGCAATGCGTCGAATTCGGCGAAAAGTGGGAACGGAATGTCTTCTGCCTACTTAGGGCAGGTAGGCGAAGGGAATTTGGAAACCATGTGCGGGATACTAAATAAATATAATATATAAATGTATATTTATTTACCAACTTAATGATATAATTATGTCATGTTCAGGTTAAATTGATAAAAATATAATATATTTCATACTTTGTCTCGCTAAAACAGTGAAATAAGGTTAACCCAATCCGCTGAGTGCGTTTCAAACAATATAAAATACTCCCTTAAACATTTTGATACGAATTTGAAGCATTGCGTGTTGAGTGGCGGAACTCAACGCCGCGCTTTGCTTTGTTATCAGAGCATATGAATGATATATATATTTTTTGGTGAGAATAAAACTCACATTCATCAAATTTACAGTTGAACTCACACTTGTGCCCCCATCCAACGAGACTACAACCATAATAATTAAAAGCCCAAAAAGGTTGTACGGGAAAGCTACTAGCATATCTAGATCAACGTTACATTTGGAGTATTTCCAAGATCACCCTGTTGTTTGAACCGGGCGTACAGCCAGAAGAATATGTGTTTTTTTATATATGTATATAAAACATTTGACAACCATATATAAATAAGTAGAGTTTCATTAAAATAATGAAAATAAATTGCATTTTTCGTTTCATGGAATTATATTTCTTTCTTTTTGTAATGGAATCATTAATTATACATTTGAAAATGTCGCGGCGACACAACATCTCATTGTGTATGTAAAGATTGCACTTTCAAATTCAAAAGAATGGATCATTTTCATTTCTTCACTCTGGTCAAATTGGTCGTTTTGTGGCTAACGGAGTGTCTTAACACATTTTCTTTGTCTATCTAATAGTAGTTCCCTTCAACTACTAAATGCGAGATATTAGTAAAACTAAGAAAAATTTTACTCACTCAGCTTCACGCTGTATCCCGCACATGGCAGGGTAGGCAGAGGGAACTTGGGAACCTAGTGTTAAGACACTCCGTTCCACTTCCGTTCCCCAGATTCCGTCAAATTTGTGGAAATATATTGCAATAATATATAAAGTTTAAAATCAGTTTTGAAGTAAACTAAAGTAAGAATTTGTTACTTAGAACAATATTCTGAATCGCAAAATGTCTGATATTCAAAAAACATTAAGTTTACATCAGTAGTTTTGTAATAATCCTGTGCTATTTAAAAAAAAATCCTAAACGGGAATCGAATTTAAGACATTGCGTTTACAGTCCAATGCCGTAGCAGGTGGCCATTTGCATGGCCTCAATAAACGCTTAATGTAACATATAGTTTCAATAATTAAGACTAATTTGTCTGTAAACGCGTTCAGGTACAAATTCTACTCAGATGATTTTATTTTCATTCACTAGTTCAATATATCAAAAATTAGACAGAAAGAAAGAAAAATTAGATTTTCTTTGCCTAATCTGAAACAGAAAAAAAAAAATAACACAACATAAATTCGGCTAAAACAAGACAACAGAGCATCCTAAGGAGACTTAACACTAGGTTCCCAAGTTCCCTCTGTCTACCCCGGGATACAGCGTGAAGCTACTTTACAAAAATAATCAATACAAAAAAAAAATGATATAAAAATCAACTCACGTGAGCCGTCCACCAAACTAACATCGATGACACTGACTTCTATTTATAATACCAAAACATTTTATCGTACAGTAACGAGTGTGCGGAATTCGCGATATTGCTTTTGAACACATTGAATGAATGCTAATTGAAATAATAAAACGTAATCGTAACTGTAATGATTCTAGATTACACGTGAATGGTTTTGGTCATTTACTATTTGAGGTCTGTCGCGGCGCAGCGGCACAAGCGTGTGACTATAACCGACAGGTTCTGGGTTCGATCCCCACTCGAGGAAATGAAATATTTAATATTTTCAATTTAAATAGTTAATGTTTTCATTTCTTCGCTCTGGTACAAGGCAAAACGCAGCGTTGAATTCCGCCACTCAACATGCTACGCCTGAAATTCGGCGGAGAGTGGGGAACGGAAGTGAAACGGAGTGTCTTAACACTAGGTTCCTAAGGTTCGTCTGCCTACCCTGCCATGTGCGGGATACAGCGTGAAGCTGAGTACTTGTCTGTCGAATAGGAAGATGGTTGTGACTTTGAATTCCGAATGCTAAAAGTAAATGTTTGAAAATATTATGATTAGTGCAGATATGAGGGAAAAGAAATATTATATATTTTCTTTTCTTAGTTCTGGTAACAAGTCAAAGCGCGGCGTTGACTTCCGTCACACAATCCGCAATATTTCAAATTCAACGGAAAATGGGAACGGGTCTCAATGGGAATGGCCTACCCTGGCTTGTCCGGCAGACAGCATAAAGCAGCAGAAGAAATATTTTATACTGTTTAGCATTCGGTCAGTTTTAGGTAATGTACTTCAGTTTCAACTTAACGGTGATTTTTTGATTTAATTTAATTAAACAACGCTGTCCTCTGTCTAATAGAATAATAAAATTTAAAAAATGTTAATTTACTATGAAGCAAACGTGCATCATACAGTTAGTAATTGGAGACAGAGAATTCTGATTTGTATCACATTTCTTGAAGAAACCGCATGGGAAACGTTGTTACGGGAAAAATGCATACTTCACACATATACTTAGTATTATATATGTATATTTTAGAATTTGAGGTGTTACGTGGCGGAACTCAACAGTGTTGTGTGCCTTGACCTTATTATAGAGATAGAGCGAAGAAATTAAAATATTATTCATTTTATTGAACCCACTACCTGTTACGTTATATATATATATATATATATATATATATATCTATATATATATATATATATATATAAATATATATATATATATATATATATATATATATATATATACTTAGTATTATATATGTATTTATATGTGTATATATCTATATATATATGCCATTTTCTTCTTGAAAACTGATTATCCCCTATAAGCAAATGGCACGATTGTGCCAAATTACTAAATAATAGTCTCAAGACAGATCTTACTTCATAGCCAGTACTTACGATTCGTTATCTCGATTTCTAAAGAAACTGATCACCTTGACCTTCTTTGAGGACAAAAGTTTATTTTATTGAAATATGTTTTTATTACACAGTTGAGTAAAAAACAATTACTTCAGTTATATAGATAAATTAGCTCGACAAAATCAAATGGAAAATAGATTCAATTAAATTTTACTCTGATATAAAACATGTTGTGCAAACAAGCAGGGGCTTGTATGACTGTCAACGCGACAGGTTGTGAGTTCGATCCTCAATTGAGAAAGTGAAATATTCATATTTCTTTGCGCGGCGTTGAGTTCCGCCACTAATTACGTAATGTCTTAAATGCAGTTCCAACAAATTCTCCTTCAGAAAAATGTTATAAAATGATAGACACGCGAACGAATTATAGATGTAACTATCAATATATAAATCATTATATGTTAGTATATATATAAAGAGCAAAACTAATATGCAATTGGTCGTGGCACAGTGGAAAGTGAGTAACAGAACTGCCTTTGTGGCAACAAAATTGAATCTGCCTCTATGATCCGTGATACAGCACGAAGTTTTAAAAAGTATATGCAAACTTAATAATTATCTAAATAGAATTTTAAAGTGTCTTCTAAATTGAACAAATTAACTACGCTACCATACATAAATAAAAACGATAAATAAAATAAAGAAACCATTGTAGCTATACTTATTAAAAATCCATAAAAAGTTGAACGTACGACCAAAAGGCGCGGATTCGAATCCCGCTACGTTACATTTTTTATAAGTTATATAAATAAGCATTTTTCTTTCCTAAGTTGGACTAGCGCTTTAAAAATAGTAAAATTCATTATATTTACAAACTAAGCCTAGTCCCTCTACTCAGCTTCACGCTGTATCCCGCACATGGCAGGTTAGACAGAGGAAACTTGGGAACCTTACGTTACGAAGCTCCGTTCCGTTCCTCACTTTCCACTGAATTTGAGGCAAAGCGTGTTGAGTGGCGGAACTCAACACCGCACTTTGCCTTGTTACCAGCGCGAAGAAATGAAAACGTTAAATATTTTAATTGAAAATATTAAACGTATTATTTCCTCGAGTGAGCATCGAACCCATAACCTGTAGAGTTTAAAGTCACATTCTTGTGCCCCTACGCCACGAAAGGCCACTACTATAAAGTAACATTACCATAAAACTTAACGTTAACGGTGACATTCAGGGGGTTGGCACGCGCTCCAGGTGTAAACCAAACTAGACTTAATTACGTGAATCGACTGTCAGTTGACGGGAAACGATTAATTTTTTAACCCAATTATAATATTAGATTGCGTGTCAGTTAAATTTAACTTTTATAGTTAAATCGTTGATAGAAATTCAGTCGTTGAGATTCAGTTGCAAGCGTATCGTAAGTACATTCGAATAACTAAAAAAGATATAAGAACTAGAAATAATATAATTATTTGTATAGTAATATATAAAGTACCAATTTAAGAGAAATTTATGAGAGAAATATTATGAAATTGTTTTTTTTTTTCAGCTCGACGCTATATATCGCTATTGGCAGGGTAGGCAAAGTAGGCAAAAAACTTGGAAACTTAGTGTCAAGACACTCCACTCCATATCTATATATTATGGAGGTACTTATAAATTATAAAATAATAATTTGTTTAAAATATAAGGAACAACCATAGAAAGAATTATATAATTTGTACGATGGCAACACTATATATAAATGGGAATATATAAATTAAAATTATATAACTATATGAATATATTTATTCATTTTGTTCTATTAATTAATTAATAACTAAGGTAAATTATAATTACTCTGTGCACGCGACTTTTAACAAATGCATTTGGTACAATAATGACGTAAATGTAATTCTTATGTATTCGGAAGATATATTTAAGGAAGCCTTACTTTCACCTTTCATAATATTCCACGAGGCACCTTTCATAATATTCCAGGCGCCTCCTGGAATATTATGAAAGGTGAAAATACGTCAGTGTTGTATAAAATAAGCTATATGCCCTTATAATATATGATATTATACAAAGATTCCACTCGCGGTAATAAAATATATAATAGTTTCGGTTAAGTTCTGTCAAATTTGGCGGAAAGTGGGGAATGGAATGGAGTGACTTAACACTAACTTCCATAGTTCTCTTTGCTTACCATACCATAAATGTGAAGATAATATATATATATATATATATATATATATATATATATATATATATATATATATATATATATATATATATATATATATATATATATATATAACACGATTTTTATAATACATACGTATAAAACTTTTATATACAAAAATCTACAATATTAATGTTCTAATTCTTATGAGAACATACTTGAAAAGTTATTATAAGCAAATTACGCATAAAGTGCGATGACAGACGAACTAAAAAACCATATGGACGCTATAAAACAATGAACAACATGTGTTCAAATGTATCGAAAACCTAGATATGGGACTTCTGGATATTCTATAGAAGAAGTAACGCAGTTGTATTTAGTTATAAAAAGCGAAGTGCTAATATTACATTATACAAAAAATAAACTGGGATTGTTCTAATTCTACAGGCGAAAATAGTGAGGATTCAATTTTTCATTTGAGAAGTGATTAATTTAAAATTATGTACTTTTCTATTTAATTTAATTTTTTTCGTCCATCTGGTAACGAGAAAAAATTCAGCGTTGAGTGTAGCCACTTAACACATAATACCTCGACTTTGGCTAAAACGGGGAAACAGAAGTGTTTTAATGGAAACAGAGTGTGTCAACACTATTTTCGCAAGTTTCCTGCTACCACTCTATCTCGCAATGTGCAGGAAATAGCGTGAAGGTATTTCTTTCCTTTTCCAGCTGTAGTAGACTTTGAACTTCGCAAGACGCAATGTCTCAAAATGAGCAGAAAGTTAAAAACGGAGTGTTTTAACACCAGGATCGCTCTGCTTACCTTGCAAAGCAAAAAGAAAAAACGTTAAAAGTTTGTTTTTGCCTGTAACCACCTGTATGTTATAATATAATAAATCTGTACATACGTTTAATAATTGTTATAAAATGCAATAAATTGTAAACGTAAACGAAAAACTAAGTTTACTCTAAAAACTATTATAGAAGTGTAAATAAATACCAATTTAGATAACAAAACAATACTATACTAACCGGTTTGATATAAAGAAACTCATATCTATATTTAAGTTACTACGTAGTGTACACAGGGTTTAACATTTACTACATACAATATTGCAAAAGAAACAATACTTTGTTTATATGGAGATGGTCTGTAATATATATATATATATATATATATATATATATATATATATATATATATATATATATATATATATATATATATATATATATATATATATATATATATAAGATTAAATTCCAAGAAATAAGAGATATTAGTTAGAGAAATACTGCTGAAATTATTAAACAATTTCTTAGTTTCAACTTATAAGGCTTCATTATGCTTGAGTAAAATGCAGTACTCTAGCGACCTTGACTTAATATGTAAATATATATATATATATATATATATATATATATATATATATATATATATATATATATATATATATATATATATATATATATATAAAATACCTTTATGTTATTTAACTATATATTCGCAATATAAACAATATATTTTTATATGAGGAAATTTGCATATCACATGATTCTGCAAACAGTACGTAATGTTTTTTTGCAGTAAAAATATAAATTCTTATCTATATTGTCTTTATAGACTCATAATATTAAATTTAGTAGCAAAAATGTTATTTTTTATGAAAAATTTTATTGTAAAATTAAAAAAAAAGTACAAAAAGACAAAAAAAACTAAAAATTATACATGTTCAGAAAAATATTCGTTCTTTTAACATTTTTTCATTTTCAGCAAAAAAATTAACCGATAAACTACCGAAAAGATCGTAGTTTACCGATATTTTATTTGTACTTTATTCATATTAAAGTATTTACTTAAAACTGTATGTAATTTAAATAATCACGAACAGTTTTGTTTTACAGTAATATATTTACAATCGTAATACATCTATTTACAGCTATTAATAAATGAATAGGAAGTGAATAATAAATCGATTAACTTTTACATGTGTATATAAGTATTTGATGTAACAACTCTATGTTATATATATTTAAAATTAAAAAGTATATAAATTAAAGATGGTTTTTACAAGATTTCGTAGAAATTTGTCTATCAATCACTTAGTAAAGAAAGATTATTTATACAAGTAATATAAATAATATTATACAACTTTTTTTTCAGTACACAGGGGTATCCCTTGCATAGCAACTTATACAGAGGTAATCTAGGAACCTTATGTTTAGATTCTGCCGTTCTCACTTTCCTGTTGATCGGCGGAACACAACGCCGCGCAAATAAAAACTTAATACAACAAATATTCGAACAACACAATTCATATTAACACACTATACGATCCACTCACCAGACTTCCTTTTCTCGTTCACCAAAACCAGTGACTTCGTTCTCTTCACTCTCAGTGACCGTCGCCTTATAGACCTCATAAGAGCCTCGGGCATCCGAGAAAATCTCGGAGAGTCCACTCTCTTCTCGGGCATAAAAAAATTCTTGACTGCCAACATTTTGTATCAAGTTGCAATCATCGAAACACTAGCGATTTCCTATTAAAACGGAATTAATTATAACTTTTTATCACTTCTAAATAGCACTGTATCCGCTATCTATTGTTTTAGATATATCACGATTCTGTCCACGTTTCGAACTATCCTGTCGCCGTATTTGGGTTCGAATCCCGGTTAGTTCGTGTATTACATCGTTCGCGGCACGTCTGTGTCGGTCGGCAGTCAGGCGCGTACTGACAAGTCACCTTACGTGGTGCACGTTGCGTGTCTTCGAGATTATATTATCTTATCAGCTATTTTTACACATAATAATTATAGTTCTAAAGGTCACGATTGTAAATATTGACGTTTCTTATCAGTGATTTTAATTACAGGTAATGTATGGTATATATTAGGAATGTAGAGTCACTCTCACATAAAGAGAAAATATTTTTTTCAACGAAAAAATCCTTTTAGGAATAATTTAAAGAAATAATCATTTATTTTTCTGTAATAAAGTTATTTTTATATTTTTTCCATTAACGGATTGCTAGCTGCTGGCTATTTTCTAAATCTTTAATGAATAATTTTCTGCTTCTTTAATGGACTCTATTTCTTCTAACTGCAACGATAAGAAGAAAAATACCACAATCATAGGTTTCAGTACAAAAATCTTGTTTAATTTATCAACCTAGTTCATTATCTCCAAATTTTACAAGCCCGCGGTTATAAAATTAGCATAAACAGTTAACTAAAGCGGTTTTATCATAATACTGGTAAGGCTGAGGGGTGTATAAGAGTCCCTTTTCGATTTTAATTGCTTCTTAACTATCTAATTAATGGCAACAGTTAACATTAACTTACATCAATAGACCTATCATTTTTTATATGAAATGCACAATTTATTTGGCTTTTATTTATCTATTTATAAAGCATTATTTCAACAAAAAAACATCCTATTTTTATCCTATTTTTTTCTAATAAGTTATTTTATTTAATCTTAACGTAAACAATAGGCAAAAACACCCTTCGAACCTAGTGTTACGACACTCTGTTCTCCTATAATTTATGTTGAATTCTTGTAGCATTGCGTGTTGAGTGGCAGATCTTAACGCCGCGCTTTGCCTTGTTTACAGAAAAATATTTTATTTGTAGTTGCAATTTTACCCCTTAGTATAAACATTGTCGTAATGACCTACATGTACCTATATGTCTAATTATATTAGCTGTATTAGGGTAAATGAAAAAAAAAAAAAAAACATTTAATAATAAATTAGCATGAACTGATGATACATTTCCTATTTAATTCTTATTTTCCTTTATAATATTTTTATCCTCCTAAAGTTATTTGCATAATGAACGATACATAAATACCTATCATGAATTTGGCTGATGGCACATATCACGGAAGGCAAAAGGAACCTGGGAACCCAGTATATAGACACTCTGTTCCCATTAAAACACTTCTCCATTTTCTTTCGTCTTCTGAAATGCCGCTTACCATACAAAATACTAATGAAATGAAACAACTGCCTTATATTTGGAATACTTTAAAAATATATCTAATTTAAAACTAAAAAAAACTATTCAAATCACTCAAAAGATTGTAAACAAAAAACATATTTTTACGACTCTACATATTTGATGCACAATATACGTAAGACTACACTAAAATTTATTGGATATTTGTTATCCATTGGCGATAATATGATTGTGGGAACCCTGTTTTAACCCAATCCATTACCATTAAGGTTTCCAATTTTCCACCGATTCGTCCAACGCAACGCCCCGCTCTGACTCATTCCCAGAGTGATTAAAACGATTTTATTTAATTTTCGTTTCCTCAAGTGGGACTCAAACCTACAACCTAACTAGGTTTTAGGTTAGAAGGCTAGCCCTCCTAGATTGTATAACTAAAGAAAAGTAAAATATAAAATAATTTTGTAGTATTACACATTACTATCTAACATTGTATCTATACAGTTGATTGATCGTATTCAAATGATAAAGATAAAATTGATAACAGATCAAGTTTTCAAGTGGTTACCAACAAACTAGTATTAGATAAAATAAATTCGCGAAATTCTCATATACTGTTATATTAAATATAGATATATGAATTGTGTTTATGTATAATGTGTGTATAATTGTGTTTGTGTATAATTGTGTTTGTGTGTAATTGTGTTTGTGATAATCAGGATGGTTGTAGACTCGATATTCATTCGAGAGGATATTATATTTATATAATTTTAACTCACGTTGACTCACCTTCACGCTATATCCCGCACAGCAGGGTTAAGATACTCTGCTCCACTTCCGTTCCCCACTTTCTGCCGAATTTGAGGCATTGCCTATTGAGTGGCGGAACTCAACGCCGCGTTTTGCCATGTACCAGAGCGAAGAAATGAAAATATTAAATATTTATTATCTTTATTGTTAATTTCCTTGTTTATTTTTATTACTCATTTCCTTGAGTGGGGACCGAACCCAGAACCTGTCGGTTAATGTCACACGTTTGTGCCGCTGCGCCATGACAGGCCTCACTCAGCGTTGAGTTACGCTATTAAATTCGAGAACCTGGGGAATTGAGAAACGATGTTTATTCTGCGGGAAATAGCGTAATGCGTGCATAGACATAGGTTACCAAAATATAAGGCTTTTTCAACTTCACGCTGTATCCCACCACACATGGCAGGGTAGGCAGAGGGAATTTAAGAACGGTGTTAAGACACTCCGTGTTGTCATTTTTTATCAAATATAAGGAGTGATTTTGTGGCGGAACTCAATTTCGCGGTTTACTTAAATGTAGTTTATAAGACAAATATCACATAAAGATAAAGGAAATATAACGTTATATAAATGCAAAAATCTAGAAACAACAACGCAATATTACGTAATAGAGCAAAATTTCTCCTTTGACTGATATGGGGTCTATTGCATCTTTACATTACGTAATATTGAGAAGGCAACGATATCAAAGTAGGTATCTCTGAAGATTATGGCTTACCTACAAGATATATAGTTGACTAACTTTAACGTGTGACTGTAAACTCAACAGGTTGTGGGTTCGATTCCCAATTGAGGGAATGAATCCACAATCTGGCAATAAGATAAAGCGCGGTGTTAAGTTCCGCTACTTCGCAGCGCATCATTATGTGAACAAATTGTCTTAACACTAGGTTCTCAGGTTACCTTTCTAAGTGCAGGATACATCGTGAAGCTTAAAAAAAAGGGACCAACATTGACTTGCGGCTACGTCCCCATGGTCAAATCAAAACACGAACGAACGATTAATCTTAAATAATATTTTGTTATAGATGCTTCTAATTTGTCTTTAAATTGAACTATACGTACGTAAATGTTTTTCCAAAATCTTAAGTGTAAAATTGTATATGACTCTTCCCCTATAGATATAGTACGAGTACTTTCTATGCGTTGATAGCGGTTACAGAACAAGCAATGAGTGAGTCGTTTTTAGTTTTTTACTACAATTTAAAAAAAAAAAATGTTTTTTAAAAATGTTTTTCTTTTTAATGATATAAACACGCCATTTCGACGAACGGAAGTGTTTTAACACTAGGTTCCCAAGTTACCTCAGCTTACCCTGTCAGATACACGATACAGCGTGAAGCAGAAACAAAGACGTACAGACAAATAAATAAAAATTAAATTTTCCTATCACATATACATACATAAAAAAAATGAATGTTGAAAGGCAAGTCGAATTCTAACAGCAAAAACTACATAAGCATTACCAATCAATTCCTCTCATCACTTGATATGAATACAACGTGATGAATCAATTAATTTATATGTGGGTACGTCTATTTTTTGTCTCACTAATAGCGAGTGGGCAGGTTTTTCTGTTAATTGCGTTATATTTATTCATCTGTCAATATTAATTACCGTTTTATCTGTTAGTGTCGCCGAGCGGAATGAATGTGGTGGTAATGAGTTCGAAACATATTCGGGGTGATGTATAGATATGATAAGGTATAATCATCGTCAAAGATTTACAGTCAAATTCAATAAAACGTTTAAAAAAAGTTAAAAAATAAAAAAATGTGTCAACAATACCTTATTTATTTCAATCTTTCCTAAAAATCTTGTTAAGCGTAATTTTACCTGAAAAATAAAAAAAAAACACGTTAATTAGATGTTTTGATAATTTACCTGTGAAATATATTATAAGCGCTATATATTTTTTTCGCTACACCATGTACTCGTATTTCATATCAGAGAAAACGTGGAGATAATACACTACGCCCGTACGAAAGACTACGAGATGAGCGTTGCAGTCCTAGAATAGACTTATGAATTTTATAAATTCAATGTTAATTCTAGATAATCTGTATCAACTGTATTTGTAATAATAAAAAAATATATAAAAATAATAAACAAGCTATCTACATTATTTCTTGATGGTGTATTTTAAATGAAATAAAAAAATGTATTCAACTAATCAAACCATTCCTTTTCATACCCACATTAGGTGGCACAAAAAATTGTAATCCGCCATTTTGTTGCGGCGGCCATTTTGGATTGCCATCAAAAACCAAAGTCTAAATTCAAATTACAGATCAATCGTACACTAAAAAGTTTTTTGATTAGATTTGATATACACTGGAGTCAAATAAAGGCACGTAATACTAATCATAAAAATAGACAATTTAAAACAGAGATAGAAACGAAATAGCACATCTCGAAATACCTTAACAGCATAATCTTCCATTTGTCACGACTCGAGCACTGTATGCGATAGCACGATCCAATTCATGCTTGTTCAGTGTTTTAAACAGAATAAATCGTTTTACCACGTATATAGGCCAGCGTAGTATTAGAGCTGTGTCGTAGTGCAACGGCACAAGCGTGTGACTGTAAACGATAGGTTGTGGGTTTGATCCCCACTCGAGGAAATGAAATATTTAATATTTTCAATTTAAATATTTAATGTTTCATTTGTTCGCTCTGGTAATAAGGCAAAGCGCGGCGTTGAATTCCGCCACTCAACACGCAATGCCTCAAATTCGGCAGAGAGTTGGGAATAGAATGGAGTGTCTCAATACTAGATTAAAAAACGTTCCCACTGCCTGCCCTGCCATGTGCGGAATACAGCGTGAAACTGAAAAACGTTTTCGATTCACATTTCCGATTATTCTCAAGACATTGAGCGTGGAATGGCGGAACTTAACGCCAAGCTTTGAAGGAAAGATTTCTAGTAATTTCTAGTAAAAGAAGAACTCCAATATATCCAATGTATTTTAACTGCATTATATTCGGCTTGTGTCTCTATATCACCATATAATTGTATTCTCACAACTATACATTACTGTTAAGTTTCATGACGATACATTATTTCATAGATTTTCTGTCACATATACAAAGCCTGTAAAAGCCTCTCGTGGCACAGGGGCACATATGTCCTACTGTAAACGCCATAGGTTGTAGGTTCCATCCCCATTCTTGGAAATTAAGACAACAATAAAAACTCAAACGTATTTTTTATATTATATTATTTATATATTATATAATAAAAATATACAAAAGCATAAGTTTCTCAAAAACATTCCTTATTACACTTCTCCTTATCTAGTGCTCTAGGTCATCTTCACTAGATTCATGAGAATATGCCCTCTATTCAAGTCCAGCAACTCACTAATATATAAATATGTAAGCATTCAGGTCAGCCAGTCTCTGGGGTCCGTTCCCTGGTTCTGGCGAGCGAGTCTAATATCATATTGCTATTTTAATATTCCATACACTTGTCGCATGAAATACTTTCTTTAGAAAGCGTTGAATAGTTTCCTGATTCATGAATTGTTTTAGTTATTTTTTTATTCATGTAAATTTGATTTATGAATTTAAATTATTTCTCATGAAGCCTGTCGTCGCGCAGCGGCACAAGCGTGTGACTGTAACCGATAGGTTGTGGGTTCCATCCCCACTCGAGGAAATTAAATATTTAATATTTTCAATTTAAATATTTAATGTTCTCATTTCTTCGCTCTCGTACAAAGCAAAACGCGGCGTTGAGTTTCGACGCTCAACACGCAATGCCTCAAATTCGCCGGAAAGTGGAACGGAGTGTCTTAACACTAGGTTCCCAAGTTCCCATGCCTATCCTGCCATGTGCGGGATACAGCGTGAAGCTGAAGTATATGTAAGGCCTAAAGAAGCCTATCGCGGCGCAGTGGTACAAGTTTGCGATTGCTGACACAAATAGTATTGGTTCCGACTCCCACTTAAAAAGAAATAACTTAGCAATAATAAAGCAAAGCGCCGTAAAGCTTCACTACTCAACACTGAATGCCTCCACAATTCAACGGAAAATTGGTAACGGAAGATTTTTAATCGTAACGGAGTATCTCAACACTAGGTTCCCAAGTTCCCTCTGCGTACTCTGCTAAGTACTGGTTATAGCGTAAAGTTAAAAAATACTACTTTACTCTATATCCAGTACATAGCAGACTACATATATCTATATTTGATTTCTTCAAGGCATTAGCGTATACATGCAAAAGTATAAATCAATTCAACGCCGCGCTAGAGGTTTACCATTTCACGATAGTGGCCGTCGGGAATCGTGGAAATACTTATCGCGGCATCGCCTTCGCTATGCTTACTATGACTTGGCGATATGAACAAAATATACATAATCTTATTACTTTAAATACGATCGATATATATAATTTCTTGTTTCTATATACTTTGATAAAATACAATGAAATTATGACTGTAACACTGGATATCACCTGTTGACTTTACATATCATATGTGATTTTTTTTTATTATCTTTTACCCTAGGCTGATATCGAATCCATAACAACACTCAAATATTAAACATTTCCCCATTTCGATAAAGTAGCCCTATAGCTCTATAGCTATAGATATTCAATATACGTAAATAAATTTTATTTCACAATAAATCATTTAAAATTTTGATAACGATTTCGCAGTGGTTTCTTTATAACCAATAAAGAAACATGACAACAACAAAGAAACATGAAAGTAAGTAATAATTTATCCTGATTTCGAGAATGTCGTCCTCCTACACCCTATACGGGAGTTGCCCACCGTTTATCGTCGCAGGAGCAGTTTGCTTTATTTAATATTTGGAGTTTACACATATAATATGTATATAGAAAAGGTATTTTTTGAAAGTACCTATTAAGTCCGTTGTGTCGCAGTGAGTGGGTACAAGTCAGGAGCACTGGTAAACCGATGGTAGTGTGTTCGATTCTCAGAGTAAGATAGAAATACTCAGCTTCACGCTGTATCTCGCACATGGCAGGGTAGGCAGAGGGAACTTGGGAACCTTTCCGACGCATTTGAGGCATTGCGTGTTGAGTGCCTTTTTACTAGAGCGAAGAAATGAGAATATTAAATATTTAAATTGAAAATATTAAATATTTCATTTTCTCGAGTGGGGATGGAACCCACAACCTATCGGTTACATTCACACGCTCATGCCGCTGCGCCACAACCGGCCTCAATAGATAAAATAAGGAATAATCATCGCATTTACAGTCAAATTCGGTCAGACGTTTAGAAAAGTTTTAAAATATATATAAAATAAAAAATAAAAATGTTCCAACAAAACATTATTTATTTCACTCTTCCCCTTCACCTGAAAAAAAAACATACATTAATTAGCTATTAATATTTAATTTGCTCGAATAATCGAACCCACAACATGTCGCGTTAACAGTCACACAATTGCGCTCCTGCACCACGACAGGCGTAAAATAATAAATATGCATTTTTTAATCATTATTACTAATTTAACAACTACTTAGTATGGTAAATTTTCCCATTCGCATAAATTATTTATATATTCTCGTTCTAAGAAGATTAAGACAAAGAAAACATTGAATCCTGCCACTTAACATAAATGTCTCGAAAATCTGTATGTTTGGGAACCTAATATCTTAAGAGGTAGGCAGAGGGAACCTTCTCTCTGAATCTGAACTGTGATATATGCGAAATATAGCGAACTATAACATATACATACACAACTTAATATTTAATTTTGAAGTTTAAAATATTTTATATAATCAACAATATATTATATAAAAACGATCAAGCCTTTAATTCTCCATCAAATACCAATAAAATCGTGCCAAAACAGCTTTTCACAAAAGACAAGATTTTATTACTGAACCCAGTAATAAAAACGTTTTACAATGTTTGTTAGGGGCACTAACGAGATAAAATGAATCAATACTTAATAATGTCTTTGATTTTCGCGATTGTTATACATTTTAAATGAAACACTTTTAAACGGATTAATCGCGTATATTGAATGGTAAACATTTTTGGGAAACCCGACGTTTCGTTTACAGTAGTCCGTGGTCACGGGTACACTGAGTCAGTCTCCCCGTGACCACGGACTACTGTAAAGTGTTCGAAACGTCGGGCTTCCCAAAAATGTTTACCATTCAATATACGCGATTAATCCGTTTAAAAGTGTTTCATTTAAAATGAATCAATACTTATTTTGAAAACGTATAAAAATTTCAACGTAGCTGGATTTGGTATCCATAAATGTGGAATAACGCTTTAAAAAATTGTACAAATGAATCAATGTTATCTATACTTATGATAAAATTGTAACCGATCGCTGTCTGTACATGGAAGATAAATATTAAAATAAGTGTTATAGAGGCTGCTTATTAACATAATAGGGCCCAAAATAGTGATGTTTATCTGTTTGTCAGTGAGTTTGTACGCGATAATCTCAGAAATGGCTTTTCTAATTTAAATGCAGTTTTCACTGTTGTATTGCGTTTGTTACTTTGATGCAAATAAAATCCAGCGAAATCGAGACATTTGCTCTTGTGTTAATAAACAAAACTAAACGCTGCATTTAGCCTCTGTAGCAGAGTAAAGTAATTAAAATATTAAATATTTCATTCACATGAGCGGGGATCGAACTCACAGTCTGTTGCTTGTACAGTCACCCATTTGTGCCCCATCACCACGAAAGGCCTCATTGCTCGTATAATATTTTAACATATTTTTATTTAATTCATAGTAATCAAAATAAATTATTCTCTGATACAAGCTCACACACTCATTTATCACCAGAATTAGCGATCTAACGTGTCGCTATTTTACTTAATTCTTGGAATATGCACCTTAATGAGTCGACCTATTTACTCTTCAAAGAAAATTAAATATAAACAAATTCAACTGACGTAACTACAACTGTTTTTTTTTTATAATCTTACGCATCTCTCGAATATAGCGATAACTGCATCCCGCACAAAGCGGAAAAGGCAGAGGGAACCTGGGAACCTAGTATATACTTCGTTACTATTAGGACACTCCCGTTAAGGATTTTGCGTAATGAGTGGCGGAACTTAACGCCTCATTTTACCTCGTTACCAAAGAAATGGAAATATATAAATTGAATTTTAAATTCAAATGTGGTTACACTATCCTCAAAAACACATATAAAGAAAAAATTGAGTAATTTCTACTCGTGTGATAATGAGTATCAGTACTAAGCCGAAACCGGAAGTAGAAGGGTTTTGATTTCCACAACTAATTAAGACTGATGTAGTATAATCGACTGCTTATCGATTTTCTGTTGTTAATTTATAGGTTTAAATAATATACTACGATACGAAGATGAGGATATAACTGACAGCAAACGGTAGGTCGTAGGTTCGATTTCCACTTGGATAAATTAATTATTTAGTATGTTAATTTCCTCTCCAGGGAAAGTGCAGCGTTGAATTTTGCCACTTGATAAGCAGAATGCCTACAGAATTCGGCCGAGAATGGAGATCTTGTCCTGCTATGTAGAGGATACGGCGTGAAGATAAAATAAAAAATATCGAATTAATTTTATTTATAAAATTATCATGTGATATCATGACTACTCGTCATAAAAAATATATAAATACAAATGGAGTTCAAAATACCATCTCTATCCATAGAATTCTTATGTTCCATTTTACTACTTTGATGATTAAAAGTAAGAATTATTAATTATCATTTTAATTTACAGTGTCTGACTTTAAAAGTGATGGTTGTTGGCTCGATATTGGATAAGCACTACTCACTCTGAACGTACAAAGCGCGTCGTTCAGTTTCACGAACGAGACGCATTGTCTCGAAAATAACGTGGAAAGTGGTTAACGAAATTTTCTGACATAATTCGCCTAACGTACTATGGGAACGTAGGGATAAAGCGTAAACCTCAAAAACGTATTTTTTTTAAATTTAAGTTTAGTACGTAACACCAGGTTCCCAAGTTCCCTCTGCCTACTCCACCACGTGCAGGATAAAGCTTAAAAAAATCCACGGCCAACCAAACAAAAAAAGAAAGACTACACGATAATTTTATCATAATAATCCATACATTACATAAACAATTTTCGATACGGTTTTTAATTCGCCCCAGTTACCTCACCTTGGAGTAAGGCGACCTATATAGACCCACGACTCATCAGTTTCCTCTAACTACCCTGCTTTATGCGAGATAAAGAGTAAATTTGGAAAAATCTATAGAAAAAATATCTTCAAAATCCATTTCGAGGCTTATCAACTGATAACAGCTGATGCAGTCACAAATGTACAATTGCAAAGGCATGACAATTGGAAAGACAGGCCATGGGTTCGATCTCCACTCGAAAATTTCATTTCATTTCTTCCGCTTTTTCATTTATTCACTCAACATGCAGTTAAAATTCGGAGAAAAGTATCGAACGGCAAAGAGTTTTTAGAGTAGACAGTTTACACTAGGTTCCCAAGTTCCCTGAACTTAACTTGCCATGTCCGGGTATATAGCCTAAAGTTATAAAAAAAAACAATAGCCCGTTCCGTTTTTTAAATCGCCCCAATTACCTCACCTTGGAGTAAGACGACCTATATAACGATTCATGATTCACCTACATTCAGCTTGACGTTGGTAATGAAATAGAAAAACTTGGTTAAGATGGCAATTTGATATGAGCTTCAAGAGTTTAAAGTCATTAAAACATAAAAAAAGCATAAAATACTAAGGCCGTTGTGGTGCAGTGGTACAAACATGCTACAGTACACTTGTGTTGTGGGTTTGATCTCCATTTAGGGAAAATACATATATTCAAATATATTTATAATATTTCATTCGTTTTCTCTTTCTGATAACGCAAGCTGCAGCGTAGTATGTAGCACTTGAAGCACTTTTGGTGCAATGGGAAATTGGTTAAATATATTTTTTCTAACTTATAATTTTTTCTACAAGTCCACAGAAACAGCGTTAAGTTCCGTTACTTAACATGCATAGATTCGACGAGAGAACGGATATTTTTTCTAATTTTCACACATCTACATGTAAATAAAGTTACTTCTTTTTTAAAAAACTACATTATTTTATTTATATCAAGAATTCAAACTAAAATTGAGTCTTCACATGAAAAACAAGATATACAAATTATAAATTTCTTGAATGATTCATTTAAATAAGGGAACCAACACAAATGTGAAGGAACTCATAATACTTTATCGACCAAAGTAGCTGTTTTGACGTCAGCACGTTCATACGCTACATTTAGATAATTGATAATCGTGTGTGGGTTGAAAAAAAATGTTCATAAATAATTATGAAATACTATAAAGTCTAGGTTATTTTGAAAAGCTTTACGTAAGTTTTCCTTAATGGTAATATAATTATAAAAGCTTTTGAAAATAGTTCAAAAGCTTTTATTTAAATTGCCTTATTAGTGTGTGTTAGTGTAAGTTAAATCTTGCAAGCTCAATATGCCCCACTTACCAGCGACCGATTCAACTGAAATTTGCATTACGATTTCAGTTCTGTTGACAATTAACTTATATATATATATATATATATATATATATATATATATATATATATATATATATATATATATATATATATATATATGTATATATATATATATATATATATATATATATATATATATATATATGTATATATATATATATATATATATATATATATATATATATATATATATATATATATATATATATATATATATATATATATATATATATATATATATATATATATATATATATATATATATATATATATATATATATTATATATATATATATATATATATATATATATATATATATATATATATATATATATATATATATATATATATATATATATATATATATATATATATATATATATATATATATATATATATATATATATATATATATATATATATATATATATATATATATATATATATATATATATATATATATATATATATATATATATATATATATATATATATATATATATATATATATATATATATATGTTGTCCATCGAAAATAGCCACAGTATCAAGATGGTGGATTTTTATACAACCGAATATGTATCAAATAAAGGGGACAAATATGTAAAAAGCTTATTTATTAAAAGGTTTTTTTTTTATTAATTCACTTTAACAGGTTTAACTTAATACTTAACATAAACTAATAAATTTTCCCTCCCGTAACTATTTATTTTTCAAATTTAAAAAATATATATATTCAGGATGTCTACTTGCATATTAAAATATATATTAAAATAAATTAGTTAGTATACTAAGTAAAGTTTTTAATAATTTTAAAAGTAACCAAATTTTAATATACATATAGGAAAGATCTCTAGAAATATAACTTTTTGCAAAGCTCTATTCACCCCATGATAGCTATAAATATACCATCATAATACTTGACACATATACAGGGGCCCGATTTCTTTATAACCCAAAACCGACAGTATTTACGAGCTTTCTTTCTTTGTATTTACATTTTTTTTCTTAACATTAGTCACGATCCGATGGTCTCGATAGTTCGATTATTTAGTTAATTTATGAATACGTGGAATCGTTCGGGCGTTATATCGATTATCGTTTCTTAATTCAATTATGACTATTTATGGTTTACGATTTTATTCCAGTTGATGGTGGGGTAGTTTTTGTATGTGATCGGAAAGATCAGAAATTACTGTATAAAAATTTAAATGCGATAAAATTTATGTGAGCCTTGAATGAACACTTTTCACATGTTCAAAGCTTGTTTTTAGTTTAATTTGTACTTCTTAGAGTAAGCAATTATTATAATATTTGTATATTTTTTAATTTAAATTTTATCAAATTAGTTTTTAAATATAAGATGTAATGATTTTTAAGAGAATGTTAGTATGTTAATTTTTTATATATTTTTATTATTAAATAAGAGAATGATATAAAATAAACTTGAACAATATATCAACTAATGCTATGTAGATTAAGATAAAAATATAAGGTATTTTTTGAGGTTGACAGGCAGTTAAGGCAAAGGGAACTCGAAAACTAATTTTAAGACACTTCGTTCTGTTCCGGTGGGGAGTACCGTCGAATATAAGGCATTGCGTAATTAATTGCGAAACTCAACGCCACGCCTTGTTTACTAGAGCGAAGAAATAAAAATATTAAATATTACATTAGGAATCCATTTTGTATATTTATTTCATATAAATGGTTCGACAAACCAAAAATCAAATGATACTAACAGTTATAAAACATTTTAAAAACAATACAACATAAAATCTAAAATGCATAAGAGCTTTCTTAGTTGAAATAGCAATTATGGAGCTTTCGTTTCTATGGAAGCTTCAAGATGCAAAGTACTAAAATACAGCGAATGATTAGTAACGAGCCACTGACGAAGAAAATTAAATTGCGAGATAGACAAATTATGGAAACTTTATGATATATTCACGAAAGTAAAGTGGTACAATTTTATTTTTTCTTAACAGGACATAAAATAATAAAAAATATAGTTCTTATTATTAATGAATTGAAACTAACATAGTTTTTTATTATCTCTCTCTCTCTCAGCTTTACACTGCATCTCAGCACACACATGGCAGAGTAGGCAGAGGGAACTTGGAAATCTAGTGTCAAGGCACTCCGTCCTTTTTCATCGTGTCGTTTTTTTGAATTGTACTTTTTTTGGCTTTACCCTGCATAGGCAGAGGGTATTTGGGGACGTGGTTCTAAGACACTGTTTCCACTAAGGAGCTTTATTTCTTTATTTTGATAAAACAGAAAGATAATTGGCAATATTTAAGCTCAAATGTTCATATAATCATTTCTCATCTACATGTTGTATAAGACACAATGAAAGCTTATGCACAGTCTTTACGCATATATAGGCTTAGAAAGTAAATCTATTTTCGTTATGAACATATACCATTTCAAAATGTATAAAAATATAAAATTATTTTAGCCCATTCAATTTGATTGCGTGCTAACTGCTTCACGCGGCCGCGGCCTCAACATGTATGCGGGTATATTTCTGATAAAATAAAATGAAATTAGACTACAATCGCCTTCAACAACTTTCAACAACTTGTCTTCGCTTTCTACTACTTTTTTTTACTGGTACCCTGGGAACTTAGTGCTGCGACACTCCGTTCCCATAAAAACATTTTCATTCTCCCCTTTCCGCCGAATTCTTAAGGAATTGCGTGTTAAATGACTTTTGGTATTCCACGCTGCTCTTTCAGTCGTTATCAGAGCGAGAAAATAAAAATGTTAAATCGAATAGGAAACGTATTCACGACCCTTGCGCTTACAGCCCCGTACAGTTATGACCCTAATGTAGTAATTCCCTACACTTACTAATTTACTTATTTGTCTTCACTCTTTATCCCTAGCGTGGCAGCCAGAGAGAGCGAAGCGCCAAACGCTACGATCTCTGCATACCTCTTTTGCCTTGTCCAATCCTCAAACCTCTTCATACATGTTCCGGGGTATCCTCGTGCTTTTCCATCCAGTACCATCGATACTGTGTTTTCGAAGGTCAACCGATCTCTCCCCCTCCCTCTCTTACCGCTCACTTTTCCTTCATAAATCTCTACAATTCACTTCAATAATCTCAATACCTTGCAAATCGTATATGAAAATGGAACCACCACCCTGTACCATACAGATAAGTCTTCTACAGAACAATAAACGAAACATACAATCTACGGCACTTAGTAGCAAATTCTTCTTAAAAAATAAAAAAAAAGGGGTTTAAAACGTCCATACTTGTGCAAGCCACGTAACATCTGGCCACTTTATGGAATAACAAGAACTTTATTGCTAGTAGAATAAAGCAGGGAGTTTACAGTTAAAGTAGTTTTGTTTTAGAGCACTCTTGCGTTAAACGTTACGTTGGCACAGGGGCGGTGACAGTCAAATCGCGTGTTCAAGTTAAAGATCACTATCGATTGACACGGTGTATTAATACAGGGTTCAAAGTCTACTATACTAAAGAAACATTTACTTATTATGATTAAAATCCAGCTTCACGCTGTATCCCGCACATGGCAGATAAGGCAGAGGGAACTTGGGAACCCAGTGTTAAGACACTCCGTTCCACTTCTGTTCCCCACTTTCCGCCAAATTTGATGCATTGCGTGTTGAGTGACGGAACTTAACGCCGCGTTTTGCCTTGTACCAGAGCGAAGAAATAAAACATTAAATATTTAAATTGAAAATATTAAATATTTCATTTCCTCGACCGGAGATCGAATCCAGAACCTGTCGGTAAATTGAAAAATTTGTATTCTCTCACTCTATTAGCAAGGCAAAACGCGTCATTGAGTTTCACCGCTCAATACGCAATTCCTCAAATTCAACGGAAACCTTTACACTAGGGTTCCAAATACCCTCTGTCCCCTGCCAAGTGCGGGTTACAGCGTGAAACTAAAAAAAATATATATAAGCAATACATCCCTTACAATCGACGAGTCATACGTACGTCTATACTTCGGCGCCATACAGTGATTCATGTCTATCTGGATGCATCGTATCTTATTTCATGAATATGACACACCCCTCCTAACAAGTGCATTGCCTTCGTACTAATGTACATTACGTATACGTTTAACTTATGTTGAAATAACTATAATTTGTTTATATATCGTGACGCGTAGTGTAATTGGTTCGATTCTCATTCAAGGGAATGATTTAATGTAAATTATTTTTATTTTGCTCGTTCTAGAAGAGCATCTGCGTTGTTGAGCTCGAAAATTGGAGTGAACAGCACGGGAAAAGGAATACTTAACACTAGGGTCCCAGGTTCCCTCTGTCTACCCTGCAACTATACTATATCTATATCTATATTATATCTAAACAACGATAAATACTGTATAAAAATAATATTTCCGTAATTTCAAATGCATACAAAGATACAATATATAAAATAAATCCTACATTTATACTACAGTCATATTTTTCCTTACAAATTTAAGCTCTAGCAAAGCTCTACTTTAAAATAAGTATACTATATATCAAATGTTTTAAAAGCTCAAAGCTCAGCTCAAAGACACTTAAATATGAAAGAAAACTGATAGCAAACATACAAACCGCTTTATATATATTTATGTATATTTTTTTACCTCCCTCGATATCCTGCATATATCAGAGCAGGGAGCTTCTAGTGTTAGGTAGGATGTTAGGACTTATGGTGTTAAGATATTCCAATCGAATATTTTCCGCTTAATTTTCAAGACATTACGTGTTCTGAGTTGGAGATCAACGCTGCGTTTTGCCTTGTTGCCAGAACGAACAAACAAATATATCAAATAATTTCTTCAAGCAAGAATCGAACTCACAATTGCCGAGTTTACAGTAAAACTTTCCACTGCGCCCGCCTACCTATACTCTATTTATATTTGTAAGCGAGGGGTGGAAAAATCGATATGCTCTGGAAAAATAATGGCTGGCTGGTTCGTTAACAGCTAGGGGATGAACCACAAGATAGGGTTAGAAAAACTTTTATATATATTGTACAATTTTATATATATATATATATATATATATATATATATATATATATATATATATATATATATATATATATATATATATATATATATATATATTAATTGCAGTTCATATCATTATAACTATAAATAAATAATAGCAGGGGAGACTTGGGAACCTAATATAAACACATTCCGTCCCCTTAAGATAATTTTGTTTTCCCAATTTACGCCGAATTCTGGACGCATTGCGTGTTGAGTGGCGGAACAAAACTCCCCGCTTTGCCTTGGTACCAAAACGAAGAAATTGAATTTCTACAAAATTGAACTTCTACAAAAAAGTGGGGAACGGAAGTGGAACTGAGTGACTTAACACTTGGTTCCCATGTTCCCTCTGCCATGTGCGGGATACTACATGAAACTGTGTATGAGTACAATCAGCTTCACGTAGTATCCCGCACATGGCAGGGTAGGCAAAACAGGTATTATAAATTTGTCTGTGTTTGTGTTTGTGTGTTTGATTTGTTGAACCCATTCGAGTGCAGCTTTAATAGAAAGCCTATACTATTGCAGTGGTTAGATAAGTTTTAAAAAAATCATCTGAACAGTAAATTTTTGCAGAAGAGATCTAGTATTAAGATATTCCGTTCTCAAATAACCGTAACTTTTCAAGCTATGTAGACAGCATTACGCAACTGAGTGGCGCAACTCAACGCCGCACTGTCTCATCTTTCCGGAACAAAGACATCGAAACTGATTTAATTTTACCGAAAAGGAATCAAACCTGCAACGCGTCGCTTTTACAATCACACGCTGTGCCATTGCGTCACGATTATACTCTATTTATGTCGTACCGTTCAACATGTGAGTTGCAAAATTTTGATTAATGATATCTTTTAACGCACGTGAAAGAGGGTTAATGCCCTTAATAATGGGAACTGGCGAAAAATCGTTTCTTTTGTATTTTTTTGTATTTAAAAGAAATATATTTAATATTTATTCTTTTGGAGATGGAGAGCTTTTGAGAATTGAAGTTAAAAACTTTTTTTCTATATTTGAAAAGCTTTTTATATTTAATATGACACGATTAGCAAAAAAAAATATTTGCCCTATTGGTCTAGTCATCAAATCACTAGTTGCTAAGTTACAAGTCCTAGGTTCATTTCCGAGATATGTTTTGTTAGTACTGTGTAATTTTATCACAGATATTATGTCAAAAATGGTACATTATATCCTTATTTAATTAGAAAACGAAATTACATGGCTTCCTGTAGGACTAACACTGCAGACATTTCTATGTAACTTTCTCAGCTTCACGCTGTATCCCGAACAGGCAGAGTAGGCAGAGGGAACTTGGAAACCTAGTGTTTAGACACTCCGTTCCACTTCTGTTCCTCACTTTTTGCCGAATATGAGGCATTGCGTGTTCAGTGGAGGAATTTAACGCCGCACTTTGCTTTAATGCTTTGGTTTTCTATGTAACTTGAAGATTCAAAAGTAGCTTGTAATGCCTTAATTCAATAAAGAATATTTTGATTTTGATTTTTGATTCCAAGCTTACCACCTTTGTCAGTATAACACTTAAAAAAATCAATTATCTATGCAGGAATTAGATACAAATTCACTATAGCGTTAAATATAAACACGCAATACACCACAGGGGCCCAATTAATATGTATTTAAAACATAATCCTGTAGAAAAAACATATGTAAATTATAACAATAGGCTAAATTCTTAAGATGACTGCTTTAAAATAGCTGACAAAAATAGACGTGTCGAGGCAAAAAATAAACGAACAGATGAATATGTATATTGATGTTATTATAATTTTGTTTCATATTTTGAACGCTGATGAACGCTAGTAAATGAAACTGACGTTTTCTATTGTAGTTTAACACTTGAGGGCATAGAGCTTGCTAAATAACATGTAAGTCGTGTGAAAGGTAAAAAAAAAATGATTCTATATATAGTTGCTTAGCTTTACGCTGTATCCCGCACTTAGCAGAGTAGGCAGAGGGAACCTGGGAACATAATATTAAAACTTTTTTCCCACTAAGACACTTCTGTTAATTATGAAAGTACACTCTTGTGCTGCGTCACGATTAACTTCATAATAAATAAATAAATTTAAAAAATAAAGTTTAAAAAGCACATTTTAAATAATTGAATTATGTATACAACTAAAATTTGTCAAGATATGTGATTTACAATGCTGTTGTTCAAGAAATATTAGACAATACAACATTTAGAAATAATTGTGACAAAGTTAAAACTTCTGTTCACAGCAAGCAATTGTATCTATTTTAGCTTCACGCTGTATCCCGCATATTTCTAATTTTCGTGACATTGCATATCACGCGATGGAACTTAACGTCGCAATTTGTTTAAATGTAGACGAATACAAATTTAAATAAGCTCTAATAAAATTGACACCTAAAAAAATCTGTAAACCACTTTCAATTTATTAATTTCTAAATCACAAAACTTAAAGATTAGAAGTTCCCATACAAAAAAATGGATATAAAAAGAAAAATACGATATTTAATTTTAACACCACACCCAAATCACATATAAAATTCATTCAAGGATACAACGTCATGTGGAGCAATTTCACAAAATGCAAAAAAATATAAACATGCCAAGAGCAATTCAGTTACGTTTGGGGATATCATCAAAAATTCAGTAGGAATTATTTAAGGGGTGACGTGACCCTTGCTCCAATTTTTTGTGAGACCTCTGGAGAAGATTGTATTGGATCTATACTATTGGTCAGAATTCGCAAGGGTAACTCCCATGTATGGAATACGTCGTAGGGGCGTTTTAATCTGATATTTGTGTCACCTTTCAAGACAGAAGCAGATGAAGTGATTCTTTGCAATTTCATTCGACAATGGATTGGTGCGAAAATTAATGCTTGTACTATCGAATAAAAACGTAGCTTTTTATGATATATGAGTATGCCAACTTTAAAAACAACCCAAGTTTCAGTTCTTTCCTTTTATTTGGCAGAAGTTTGTAAACTGTTTTTTTTTATTTACACTGTCCTTGCACATGAAAGGGGGGCAGAGGGTACTCGGGAACCTAGTATTAAGATATTATCTCCTGTTCCTCACTCTCCGACGAATTTCGGGGTATTACGTGTTGAGTGGTGGAACTCAACGGCGCCCTTTCATTGGTGACCAGAGAATACCGAAGAAATTAAAATATTTCAATACATCCAGTGGGGATCGAATTCACAAATTTGTGCCTCTGTGCCTCGACTAGCATCGATATTTTTTTAAATTATTTCTTTAATTATATTTATATCACTATACTAGAATATTATAGACAGTCTTTAGATAATGCCATGGTACAAAGGTACAAGCGAAGATGTAATAATAAATCAATATTTTAATTTATCTCACTTTTGTAACGAGGCAGGACGCGGCGTTGAGTTCCGCCACTTAATACACGTAATACCTAAATTCGGCGAAAAGGGGGGAACAAACGGAAGTGTCTTACTGGGAGCGAAGCCTTTCAACACAAAGTCCCTCTGCAGGGCAGAGGATAAAAACTAAGGGATACATTGTTAAGCTTGAAGAAAAAATAACTTTGTATGGAATTGAATTCCAAATCTTCTTTATTAGGATTTATAAACAGCGCCAGGAGCGCTCGAACGTAGTAGATACAAATATGCCAAAAAAGAAATGTTTGTACTAACAACACAGCTGTTTCTACGGTTGGTTGGCTAAAACAAGGTGTTCATAAAATCCCGTTACAGGTCACGCAACATTTTATTATAAGTTAATTGATTATTTACAATTTTTTTTCCCTTAAATATACGTAAAAAAACGCAGCTTCACGCTTTTTCCCGCATAGCGAGTTAGGCAACAAGAGCATGATTTTTAAACACTCTGTTCCGTACTTCCTGTGATTTTTTATCCAACTATTGCTCGTTGATTGGCGAATCTTAATTTTTTTTATCCTCGACCAAGAATCAAACTTAAATCATCACGTCAATAAACGTAAACACTACCACTGCCCTACAACGGCTATTATATTCATTTCTAAAATATATCCAATAGCAATAAAATTGATTTAGAAATTCCTTCGCCACCAACCTAAATATAAAATAACACTACGACCAATAATTTAACGGCATCTAACATATAATTTCGTTCCGGACCACTGAACTGTGGTTATGGCTGATTGAAATTATATCAATAGGTTTAATAGAAAATTATTTTTATAATAAAAAAACTACAATGATTTAAAGTTACTTTTCAGATTCACGCCGTATCTCGATATATACAGGAGACTTGGTAACCTAGTGTTAAGACACTCCATTCTTATTAAAACACATCCTTTACCCTCCGTACAACGACTTTGAAGTATTGCGGGTTCAGTGGCGGAATTCAAGGCTTTGCTTCGTCACCAGAGCGAAAAAAAAATTTCTTAACATTTTATTTCCAGTGGGATCGAACCCACAACATGTCGGAATTACAGTCGCACGCTGCTGCCCCTGAGCCACGATAGGTTTTAAAAAATATTCAAAATACTTAATAAAAGAAGATGCTCGGAAGTAACAGTTCATTGCTGATTCATATTTTCTTAGAGAACTTCTTAGAGAAATCTTTACCAATATATTTATGAGATCAGTTTCAGTGCGCGATTGGTGCATCGTTAGTTGTACCAAACCACGTATATATGAAATATTACTTCGGGTTAGAATATTAAGTGAAATACGTGAAATGATTTTGAGTGAATATTTTTCTTTCCAAGGAAATATGCAACAATGCTTCAAAATCGGCGGAAAGTAGGGAACGGAAGTGTTTGAATGGGAACAGGTTGTCACACTATGTTCCTAATTTTTCACCACAACGTAAAGCTAAAAAAGAAGGAGATTTGTTATCTATCGTGCAGACAAAATACTAAATATAAAAACAAAAATTTGGCGTGGAGAGTATAGAGGAGAACTAAGAAAGGTTTTCTACAAATTCCAACAGGAAAAGTAAAAAATACGACTTACCATTTTAATTAATTATTTTAATGTACAAGCAAACAAGATTGTCAACTACTGTAACGGGCTAAAATATAATTAATATTGATCTTCTTACGAATTTACTAACCTAAATAGGAAGTATGAAGTTGGCAGAGGGAACTTGGGAACCTAGTGTAAAGACACTCCAACAACCAAACTGCTGCAACCACAAAAAGAGACATACTTTCTAAGTAATATTATATTAAAGATCTCAAATATTAAGAAGAATGAAAACTATAACAAAAATATTGTATCAAACAATGTGAATAATCTCGCGGGACCCCTCAATATGTATAAAGTAAAACATTTTTAACGCGTACACAATGGGACTGGACCATATCGAATATATTGTATGATATGGATTCGAGAGCTGTCTGGTTGACGACCGTCTCGTTAGGGCTGAGGTCACGGATACCATTTTCGCACGCGGCTAATATTTGTTTTGACCATATCGGGCTGTAGAAATTGTTTTTGTTGTAAATATAAATAAATATTGTGACAATAATAATTTTAGATTTGATATAAAATCGCGGCTTTGAGTTCCGCCACTCTACACAGGCGAACAGAGATCAATGTTGACACAAGGACCAGACATAGGATCATAGACCTTCTTGTTAGGGCTAAGGTGTACTATTATTGCACGCGTTTAGTATTTATTTTGACCATAGAGCGCTGTAGAGAATAAATTACTTTAAAATTAATTAGCGCGAACTTTGCTCATATAAAAAAAAAAAAATGATCTAAATTTACTATACTGGGAACAAGAAATAATTACAAACATACCATTGTCACTGTTGGATAAATAAACAAAATCAAATTTATAATAAACTTTATTTAATTGAATCAGCACTTTTGAGTGAATGAACACAAAACTGCTATCGGCACGACAGACATTCCCGCTGAGAAGTAGCGATCGGCAAGGAACTCTAAATTTATATATATATATATACATATATATATATATATATATATATATATATATATATATATATATATATATATATATATATATATATATATATATATATATATATATATATATATATATATATATATATATATATATATATATATATACATATATCAACGATTTGCAGTTAGTTTGGCAAGAAAATACGTTAAAATACCATCCATCGATAGATTATCGGTAGATTATTTTTAGTTCAACCGCTCAACATATAATGTATAACAACTGTTTATTTATTAAATTAGCTATTTTTTTTCGTTATTAGACAACGAAAATAAAGCTGTATAGTAAATTAATAAAGTAAAAGTTACAGTATATATTTCTTTACTGTAATCAACTAAAATACAAGAAATAAAGATAAAATCCCAGAAAACATTCACTCAACATCAAAACCTCTTCAAACAAATGCAAGCCAACCAAACGAAAAAAATACCCATACATACATTTCTTTAAATTCAACAGTAAAAATCTTAATCGGACGAAATTTTCTCACATATACCGTTTTGTATCACGTCAAATTGTAATAATAAGTACATATTGTACCGCGAGCGCGACAGATGTGTACGATTTATATGAAAACTGGAATCGTGGGACAAGCTTCCGCGTTGCGAGCCGGTTCGTTTCAGTAACTATTGTTGCCTCAAATTTAAATTTGAACGACGTCTTCAAATATTGTAACAAAAAACAGAAAAAGATTTTCGAGGTTAAATTATTATTATGGTTTTTGGAATTAATATTGACTGGCAGGTTGTGGTTGCCACTCTCACTCTCCCCACTAGAAAAATAGAAATATTTAATATTTTAACTTTTTTGCTCCGGTAACAAGGTATATAGCTTATATATATATAAAACCACATTAACAAACATTTCTATCATAAAATTAACCATAATTCTATAATAACAATATTCCTTGCACATTCAACTACAATGTTTTTTATAAAGAAATGCGCTCTACAAACATAATCTTGTCCAATTTAAATCAATTATTAACTACATAAAGAACTTCTTACAACCAGCTTATTTATATAAAGTGTAAAAATATTTAATGAACGCATAACAACCTTCCTTCGTAGGATCACAACCCTTCCAAGGCTGTCCTTAAAGAATAAAGAATAAGAGAAGAAAAAAAAAACGAGTGCCATAGAAATTTTGACACATGTCATGTCAGTCAAAATTTGTTAATGCATTTCTAATGATGAATAAAAAACTGAGTAGCGAAGACCGGGCAAAATTCCTTTTAAGAATTATTGTTAATATTGTATACAGCAATTTGCATTCGCATAATATACATATATATTTGTTAATAAAAATGAAACTTGACACTGTCTTGACGAAGCAATGGTAGCGGGTTCGATTTCTACTTAGGGAAATTAGCTATTTCTTCAACAAAATAATAAAAACAAACTCCATCTATAAAAGGCACTAAATCATCTTGGTAAAGTGCTTGGAAGTCAAATGTGGCAAAATCAATTTTCATAAGACAAAACAAAGCGACAAAGTCAAATGCGGCAAAATCAAAAATTGGGCGCAGTCGAGAACCAAGTGTCAACGCACAACATTCCTTCTATATATGTGAGACAAAATAATCACCATCAATTTGAGGCATTGTATGTTGCATGGCGGAACTCAACGCCGCGTTTTGCCTTGTACCAGAGCGAAAAAATACGAATGTTAAATATTGAAAATGAAAATAAAAAAAGTGGAGATCGAATCCACAACCGGCCGGACTAAAATTTTATTGTAAGCAGTCGTAAATCTAAGCTTTGTGAGGCCTGTGTAAAGGCGACGGATTGTGAGTTCGATCCCCACTAGAGGAAATTAAATATTTAAAATTTTTATTTCCTTGCTCTTGTAACAAGGACTATCGCGGCGTTGAGTTCCGCTATTGAACACACAATGTCTCAAATTCGGCGAAAAATGAGGAATGGAACACCAGATTTCTAACCCTTTGCCTGCTCTGCATGTGCAGGATACAGCGCGAAGCTAAATCTCTATCGTTATGACAATTTATATTCGGATATATAAATACAAATTATGCCGTTACTCAAAAGCAATATAATTTCTCTCCAGATCTATTTTACAACGGATTTGAAACGGAGTGTCTTAACACTAGGTTCCCAAGTTCCCTCTGCCTACCCTGCCATGTGCGGGATACAGCGTGAAGCTGAGTATCTATCTTACAAATTAGACATTTAATATATTTTAAATCAATATCAACTTTGAAATTGATCACCAGTCTATTTCTGTAACTCTACAGAATGAAAACTTTTCGAACAAAGGCATTATATATATAAAGTTACATCGAAGTGAATTGCTTCCCAGTAGTCGGGAACCATTATTCCGCTATTAGTAAATCAAAGAGATACGGCCCGAGGCCACTCGATTGTTTCGTAAATAACGTGGACAGCTTGTTAGAAGTATATAAGAGGAATGTATTTATAGAAAATTTTATAATTAAAATGAGGACAAAAGTACAAAAGAACTAGCAAGTATAGCAGTTTTAAACTTTTCTTTCCGATTGAGTAGTTTTAGACGCAGCGTTCCCATTAAGGCACTTCTGTTCCCTACGATTCACTGAATTCTAAAAGCATTGAAAGTCGACTGGCGGAACTCATCACTGCGCTTTGAAATTTTCCCAGAGCGAGAAAAATTTAAATATAAAATATTTCAATATTAAATTGAATATTAAAATAAACATCGAACGTAGCGACTTAGTTCACTACTATACTATTTACATAAAACCGGCTTTAAAGGTTTTATTGTAATCTACAAGTCAAGGACAGTGAGCTAATCTCTTACTGTCGTCAATTATGATCGCTTTTGTTGTACGAATACAAGTGCTTCGAATTAATTAAATGTGGTTATTTTTTAGTTTCATGATTTATCCTACACGTAGCAGGGGAGACAGGGGGAACTTGGGAACCTAGTGTTAAGCTTTACGCTGTATCCCGCACAGGGCAGGGTAGGCCGAGGGAACTTGGGAACCTAGATGCAATACAAATTTGAGGCATTGCGTGTTGAATGGCGGAACTCAACGCCGCCTTTGCGTGCTAAAAATATTAAATATTTCATTTCCTCAAATGGGGATCGAACCCACAACCTATCGGTTACAGTCATACGCTTGTGCGGCCACGACAGGCCTCCTTAGTGTTAAGACACTCCCATTAAGACAATTTTCGCCAAACTTGGGTTACACCAAAATTGCGTGTTGAGTTGCGACACTCAACACAGCGATACCCTTTTATGTTTTATTTAAATATAACGGATTGAAATAAAATATGAACACAAACTCAAATTTCTATTTTCAGGAATTAGTTGTTACGTCGCTTGTTAATAAATTGGTTAGACGGCGTCAAACTCCGTTCTGAACACATAATTTTTAGAAAAATCGACGGGAACAGAGTTCCTTAATAATAATAATAATAGTTTCCTTCTGCCGTATATACGTATAATATACGTATTACAGCAAAAAGCTGAAAACAAGTCTACAGTAATAAAGCCGAAACGTTTGTTTAACCAAGATAACCACAGGGCCATTGCTTTTAATTAATAAATGTATCAAATCGAAATCGAACAAACAACCATCAGGTTTGAGTCACACGCGGTGCCACTGAGCCATTACGACCACCCTATATCTAATTATATAATAGAACTTCAAAAAGATATTAAACTAATCTCCTCTCGACTCTATTACAGCTATAATCGTGTTTAAACTAACTTTTACTGAGAATTTAAATCCCAAAGTCAAACTAAGTAGTAATCTATTGGTTAAACATTCACATAAATGTCAAATTAAACGGTGTTATGCGCGAGACTAATAAAATAAAATACACTGTAAGTTTTTATTGTATGTGTTTGTGCTATAAATGAGGCCTGTCGTGGCGCAGGGGCACAAGTTCGATCCCTGATCGAGGTGAGAAATGAATATATCTAGTATTGTAATTTCTGAAAACAATGTAAAATTCAGTCGTAAATTAAGTCTTAAATCTTGTTCCGCCTCAAATTCGGCGGAAAGTGGGGAACGGAAGTGGAACGGAGTGTCTTAACACTAGGTTCCCGGGTTCCCTCTGCCTACCCTGCCTCGTACGGGATACAGCGTGAAGCTGAGTGAGTGAGTTACGTCTTAAAATACATGGCGTTAAGTGACAAAACACTACGGGATGTTTCTCTTCAGGCAAATTTAATATCATCATCAAGGAAATCTCAGCTCAATGTTTTGTCTTTAATCGTGAGGGTTATAACTATAGTGCCGGCTCAGGAATTTAATATTTTCATTTTCTCAATCTGGTAAAGAAACTAAGCGCGGCGTTAAGTTACGCAACACGCAATACTCTAAGAATTTGGCGCCTACCAAAACTGGTAAGTATAGAAGCAGCCCATCATTTAGCTACAAGAAACTATATATAACCTTGAAGTTCAGCAACCGGAACCATCATTGCAGCCCCAAATTTAAAAAAAAAACATGAATTGAATGACTCGTGTAAAAGTCCTTTATGCGTCAGAAGACATCGCCTCAGGCCACGTTACCCTTTTGTTAGTAATAATCCTTATATAAATGCTTGAGATTAGCGTATATTGAATGGCAATGGTAGAGTGCAGTTGTAACATAAATGTTTTATTTGTAAGCGAGTTTAGAAATTAATGGTAGAAAGATGTACCTTGCTAATTTCACTGTCAGAATTAAGTAACAAATTATTAATAATAGTAAAGTTATCAGTTCTCTCTCAGCTTCACGCTGTATCCCGCACACGGCAGGGTAGGCGGAGGGAACTTGGGAACCTAGTGTTAAGACACTCCGCTCCACTTCCGTTCCCCATATCCGCCGAATTTGAGGCATAGCGTGTTGAGTGGCGGAACTCAACGCCGCGTTATGCCTTTTTACCATCTTATTAAGTAAGCACTACCATCTTATAAAGTAAGTATAATTTTTGACTTTACCACGAAAATAAGCACTAAAACATGAAATAAGCGTGTCTCGACGCCACCGCCGATATGACTCGGCACGACAATGACACCGTACGTGACACTTTAATATGACAGTTGACAAATATTTTATTTATTTTGTAATTTTGTCTAAATTTGTAACTGCTTTTGCGAAATAATAAAGCATTATGAAAGAGAAAAATGACTTATATTTTTTTTTCTTCTTACATTAATCTAGTATATGGAATGATTGAAAATTAAGTGACTGTGAACGATAGATTGTGGGTTCGATGCTCACTCTAGGAATTGAAATATTTAATATTTTCAATTTTAATATTTAATACTTGGGAACTTTAACTTGGAAACCTAGTGTTGACACTTTGTTCTACTTACGTTCCCGACTTTCCGCCGAATTTGAGGCATTGCGCGTTGAGTGGCGGAACTCAACGCCGCGTTTTTACTAGAGCGAAGAAATAAAAACATTAAATATTTAAATTGAAAACATTAAATATTTCACTTCTTCGATCGAGATTCGAACCCTCAACATGTCGATTACAGTCAGACCTTTGTGCCGCTGCGCCACGACAGCCTTCGATCGTTTCAGATCTGGATTTTAAATTTTAATTAGTTGATACCTAGAAGTTTCTTAAAACACGAATACAATATTTAAAAAATCCTAATCAAATTGAATTTTTGAGAATATGTGTATTTTTGAAAAAGTTAACTTGACATGCCATTTTTTGATTATTACAAATCAATTGATGATTAAAGAGATTAAGGTGAAACTGTACCGTATAACTAACACATTAGAATAGCCCCATAAACTAAGTAACTGGCTGTACATAGAATACATATTAATAATATATATATAATTATAAATATATTTTTTAACTAAACTTTATGTATTTTTATTTGTTTTTTTTATGCATTTCGACATTTTTTAAGAAAAGAAAGTCAAAAAGTCAAAATACTTAAAACTCAGCAATCATTATTTTATCTTTATTTAACTTTTTTAAAGATAAATAAACACAAAAATAAAGAAATATAAACAAATTGAATATCATCGCCATCTACCGAGTGAATTACAAACTACATCGTGTTCTATAGCTTCTAAACTAGCTAATATCACAGTATACCACTAGGTGGCGTTATTTCAAAAGCTTCTTTAAAGAGTAAGAGATAGCGCAACTTTACATATTATTAAAAAGCAAGTTCAATATAAAAGTTTGTTGACACCCTGTTTTAAAAGTCATAAAATCCAATGACTTTTGCAATACGCTGCATTGTTATCATACAAAACAATAAATAAAGCAGTCTGTACAGAAAAATCATGAATGACAACTGAAGTGTAGCAAAAAACTGTGAATAAAAAATGTACAAAAATATATCACTAGTTGTCTTGCTATCTTTTTTTTAGTAAAACTAAGAATATATATATTTTATTAATTGGAAATAGTAAAATGGTTTTTTGGTACAGAAAGTTCGCTCGTTTGATACTGAACTGTGTAAATCATCGAAGGGTAATATACGACTCTTACATACTTTGTAAAGCGTAAGCGTAAAAATGTTGAGTAATGTAGAGACGTTCCTGTTGACGAACATTTTTAGCCTTCTCTTGTTTTCGCCCATCATCAAGACTTAGCGTATTATACTTAATTTGGAGTAATTCACTTTCTTAACAAAATAGAGATAATTAAACACCTAATTTAAAATCAACAGTTAGTTCGTTTATCGCATATATCAGGGAAAGCAAAGGGGCACCTGGGAACATAATGTTACGATAATTCGTTGCCAATAAAACACTTCCATTTTTTTTTATGGAAGAGACGTGGTAAGTACATGGTAAGTGATCACCGTCGCCCACGGCCCCGTGTAACTCCAGAGGAGCTACATGAGCGTTGCCGTCTTTTAAGGTGGTCGCGCCACTATGGTCTCGAATAAATTATACGTTTAAAATTAATATAAACTATTTCAACAGTGTCAAATATGAAATTCTTTCAAAAACAACCACTATAGATGATTAAAACGTTAAATGAACTACATACTTCGGCAAATTAGTTCAGTAGCTTTTATAAGTCTTCAAAGTTTGCTTTTGCAATCTTTGTAATTACCGTAGAGTACAGCGACGTAGGAATTAGATATTTATTTTAATATTTTATTGCCAACACATAATTAGCTCTGTTCATTATAAGGGGGAGAGAAAGAGGCCTGTAGTGGCGCAGAGGCACTAGAGTGTGACTGTAACCGACAGGTTCTGGGTTCGATCCCCAGTCGAGGAAATGAAATAATTAATATTTTCAATTTAAATATTTAATGTTTCATTTCTTCGCTCTGGTAATAAGACAAAAGCGCGGCGTTGAGTTCCGCCACTCAACACGCAATGCCTCAAATTCGGCCGAAAGTGGGGAACGGAAGTGGAACGGAGTGTCATAACACTAGGTTTCACTTTCGTTCCCTCTGCCTACCCTGCCTAGTGCGGGATACAGCGTGAAGCTGAAAAGAAAAAAAAAAAAAAAAAAAGAAAAAAAAAGGTAACAAAGTAAAGCCCAGTGTTGAGTACCGCCGGTCAACATGTTACGTCTCAAATTCGACGGAAAATCGAGAACAGAATGAGTACACACAAGGTTCCCAGGTCCCTTTTGCTTACCTTCCTATGTGCCGGATATAGCCAAAACGAAACCTGTAAATTTTAAATATTAACTTCACTGTCCGACAATAAAGAAATGAGACATTCAGTGTTAAGTGGCGGAACTCAACACTGAGCTTTTGCCGTGGTACCAAAGCTACAACATTATTTTGACTATTTATCCGTTTGTCTGTGCGTCTGTACGCCCTAATCTCAGAAACGGCTAACGAAATTTAAATGCTTTTTAACATTTAGTGTTTTACAAAAGTTACTAATTCGAGAAAATTGCTTCAAAAAAATTATTTTATTTGCTGAAATTTTAGATTTCATTGCATAAATATTGTCTTAAAAGCGATATTACCATTAAAACACGAAAACAACACCTTATATTAAATAGTGATAAAAAAAAAATGTAAGTAAGTTTACTTACATTTTTTTTCATAAAAAGCGTGTCGTTTTAACTATAATTTAACACTTTTTATCCTTGATAAGTATTACAACAATTCAAATTAATATTATTTCAAAGTCGGTCAAAATCAAATTTAAAAAACAAAAGCATATTTAAGCAATCTCCAGAGATCTCGGCTCATACAAAATTCACAGCCACCAGCTACCCCCAATTTGAAGTAATTAAGAAAATCTTTTTCTGAAACGGACTTTTTGCAGTTTCAGTAATTATCTTAAAGCGTTTTCCTCGAAGGAGTAATTACCTGAGAACAAACAAAACAATCCAATTAGTCATTTATTATGTTGTGAAAGGAAAGTACAATCATATTTATTAAACGAACGTTAAACGCTTGTTTAAAATTAAAAAAAGTACAAAAAAAAATATTACTCAATACACAATGCCTCAAATACAACGAAAAGTGGGGAACGAAACGGAGTGTCTTAACACTAGGATATCAAGTTCTCTCTGTCTTCTCTGCGACGTGCGGGTTACAGCGTGAAGGTCAGTGATTAAAAATCACTATTTATTTCGCTCAGTATCATAGTGTTAAGACACTCCGTTCCAAGAGCTGTGGCACAAGCGTGCGACTGTAGACCTCACAGGTTGTGGGTTCGATTCTCGCTCAGGGATCTAGGCAAAGCTATGCCTCTAGATCTATTTTGTAAAGTAGGAAACATAAATAAATACTAGATTTCCAGGTGCCCTGTACCTTTCCTGCAATATGTGAGGTACAGTGTGAAGTCTGTAAACGCAACTACGCGGACGACGTTGATGACATTGAATCTACAACAACATGGTTGTAGGTTCGATTTCTCGGGAAATACAATATTTAATATTTAAACGCGGAGACAAAGGACAAAGCGCGGAGTTGTGTTCCGCATTGTTCCATACGCAATGAAGCAGAAAATGAGAAACAGAAATGTTTTAATGGGAGTGACACTAAGTGTCTTAACACTCACACGTAGTTCAAATTCCCAGGTACCTTTCCCTACTTTGTAATGTACGGGATACAACGTGAAGCTAACAAAATCAGTAAGAGTGTTGCGTCGAGTTCCGCCCATCACCATGCAATGTCTCAAATTCAGTGAGAAATGTCTTAATGGGAATGGAATGTCTTAACTCTAGGTTCCTAAGTTAGGGTAAGCGGAAGTGGGGAACTCAGTGATCCTAGTACTGGGTTCCCTACCGTTGCGGGAAATAGCGTAAAAAAAAGTAACCGACATTAGTAATAACAGTAAGCGACGTAATCGGTAATTTTATAATACAATTGAAAGATACTACATTTAAATAACGCTTTCTTATAAAGAACAGCAACACCACGGCCTTTGACATTTAACACCAAAATAATTATAACAAATTAAAATTAAGCGCTGCAACGCTTCAGACAATATTCAGGCTGTAAACTAGTAGGTATACAATTAAACAGTAAAGTAGTTATAAAAGCGCTGCAACGATTTCCATTATAGGAGAAGTATAAAGGCAATATATTTTAAAATCACTTTAGTAGCTAAAAATAGAAAAAAAATTGTAACCGAATCAATTTAATCTTTACTGTAAACCTGACAGGTTGTGGGTTCGATCACCGGTCGAGGAAATGAAATATTTAATATTTTCATCTCTTCGCTACGGTAACAAGGCACAGAGCGGCGTTGAGTTCCGCCTCTCAACACGCAATACCTCCAAATCCAGGTAAGCTCCAGCAGAAAGTAGGGGACGGTACGGAGTGTCTTTACATATTTCACAAATATTATTAATAACAAAAACTTATTTTATTATAAGTTTACTTGTTCCTCGCGTAGTTGGTACGTATTGTGTACGCCCTAGAGGCATGAACCGGAAACAGGCCGATATTCGGGGGCCATCTTGGCAAAGGAGCGTAGTGTTGTAAAATAAAAGCTTCTTATAAACATGAATCCATTTCAGAATAACGAATTTATCTGTTAAAGTAAAGATCGCGGCGTTAGGATCCGCCACTTCATTTCCAGTGTCTTTAAAAAAGAAATGTAAATACACTAAGATTAACAAAAAAAATCGTAACATAACAATAATTTTATTATATTAAAAAGTATTGAATATGTATTTAAACGTAAATTCTTGTATCTACCGCATTGAAAAAAGGTAAATATTTTTATTTAGCGCTTACATTCATCGTAAATATTACTATTAGTTTCACGTGTAACGTGTACCAACTGTACAATGTACGCCGTGGGCTAGGTACCAGGAATTATACGCCGCCCAGCCTGGGGCTAAGTTCAATTGAAACAGAATTTCATATAAATATAAATAAATGTTATAACGAACTGTTTCAAACAGATATTTTTATATTCAATATTCTTTCTGTTGACGCAATGGTGCAGAATGATAACGAGATAGTTACAAGTTCGATTCCAAGTTTTTTCTCTCGCTCTGATAATAAGATAGCGCCACGCGTTAACATTGGGCTGTATCCGGCGTACAACAGGGAAGCGGAGGGACCTTAGTATTGAGACATTCCGTTACCCTCATCTCCCATCCAATTTTTAAGACATAGCTACTTAATAACCGGAAGTTGAACACTATCTTTTATATTGTTACCAGATCATGGCAATGAAACTATTAATTCCTCCAAAAAATAATCGAATGATATTTTCTGAGCATATGTTTCTTTTTATATTTAAAATATTAACTTAAAAAACCAATGTTCAGTCGTTCCGTCATTACTTAGTAAAAAGTAAACAGTTTACTCAAAGTTCAGCCAAGATTGTACGGGAGAGTGCCAATTAGCATGGATTAGGATGAATTAAAAAAAAATCTAAGCTCATAATTTTGAAATATTTTTTTGTGAATTAATTCTACGAATTGAAATATTTATTTATCATTAATTTTAAGTATTTAGTTGAGGCCTGGCGTTGTGCAGAGGCACAATCGTGTGACTGTAAATGACAGGTTGTGGATTCGGTATATTTCATATTTCCAAATGAAATATTTAATTATTGTTTATATTTCTTCGCTCTGGTGAGAAGGCAAAGCGTGGCGTTGAGTTCCTACTATTAACACGCAATACCTCCAAATACAGCGGGAAGTGGTCAACGGTTCGGAGTGGTACTAGGTTCCCAAGTTCCCACTGCCTAACTATGTACCGCGTGAAGCTAAGTAACTACAATATTTAACCATCCCAATTCACTACTACATTCCTTTCCTAGTAAAATACAATTAATGTATTCAGTAAACAATGCTACAGAGACACGCCAACAAACACTCATTTGCGTAATCGATTACTTTTATATCGTACAAAACCTATAATCGGTATTCGATACGATATTTATCTATGGAATCTAAGTAGGTCGAACGATTCATTTTGTGACATTACGCAATATATATATACATATATATATATATATATATATATATATATATATATATATATATATATATATATATATATATATATATATATATATATATATATATATATATATATATATATATATAATATATATATATATATATATATATATATATATATATATATATATATATATATATATATATATATATATATATATATATATATATATATATATTGAAAGAAAAAATCACATTTAACTCAACTCTATTTATTGGCTTTGGGGGCCCCAAAGCCAATATATAGACCCAAATTGGGGCTCGATTACCACTCGGGGATATGATTTTTTTTATATTAGGAAGCCTTGGACCAACTCATAGAAAAATGTAATCTCTAACCACACCAGAGACAAAATAGAGACAACTCATTTTGCAAGAATCCAGAATATATATATATATATATATATATATATATATATATATATATATATATATATATATATATATATATATATATATATATATATAGATATATATATATATATATATATATATATATATATATATATATATATATATATATATATATATATATATATATATATATATATATATATATATATATATATGTATGTTTATGATACATATAATTAATTGCATTTTAATAAGTATTAAATAATAGTCTTTTGTTTATTCCTCCGCGCTTGAAGCCGCCATGGCCCTATGGCTGTTATTGACAGTCGACAAATTGTCTTTTAAAAAACCCACTGAGAGTAATGAAATATTAAATATTTCAATTTCATCGCTGTATTAGCGTGGTGTAAGCGCGGTGTTAAGTTCTGCCATTAGCTCAACTCAAAAAAAAACTTGAAAGAAAAAAATCACATTTAATGCTATTTATTGGCTTTAGGGCTCGATTACCACTCAGGGATATGATTTTTTTTATATTAGGAAGCCTTGGACCAACTCATAGAAAAATGTAATCTCTAACCACACCAGAGACAAAATAGAAACAACTCATTTTGCAAGAATCCAGAACATCACGCGAGGCAATTAAGAAATAGTTAGTGGTAGTTAGATATACCAATTATGTCAACTGACCGAGCATGAGAACAAATCGTGAACAACAAAGATTTTATCACTCAGCTCTACTCAATTTCACGCTGTATCCCGCACATGCAGGATAGGCAAAGGGAACTTGGGAACCTAGAGTTGAGAGACACTCCGTTCCGTTTCCCACTTTCTCCCAAATTGGAATCGTACTGTACTTTATAGCCATAGTATCTATTGTAAATACTACATATATCAAAATATTTCAAGCTCCACTGACACCTTGCATCCATGTGCACAGAATCATAAATAAAAAACATTATTTTCCCGTTCGCTCGATAAATTCTCGCTTTGAGCGCAATTATTTTCCTTCGGCACGACAAGGCTTATGTTTCAGTGCTCCTTTTAAGTGCCGGTAGTTGTTGAGATGCAATTTGTTTCATTACTTTTACTTTATTTCTATTCTAAATATAATGTTGAAAAATACTCTGACATTTTCTAGAAATATTGTGTTTTACTGTAAAATAAGACTTCCTTTTGAGTCATATCTAACTGTGGATTTAATGAAGTACCTATATTTAGAGTTTCGTAGTTTTTTGAACGATTTTTACTACACGAGAGCGACTTATTTATAATATTTTTGTTTTCTTTATCAATTTGCTATGTAATATTGTATCTTTCTTATACAATTGACAGCAGACAGAAAGTAAATAGAGATGGGACACTCTGTTTCTTGTACCTGGGAAATGTATAATTTTCCGTGTCTTGTCTACCAGAGCGAGAAATAAAGACAATGATTGCCCCCAAATGAGTATCGAACCCACAGCGCTTACAGTTACACACTTACACGCTTGCGCCACGACAGACCTTATAGTTACACTAAATCAATGGGTCCAATGGCTTGCCATTTTCTAAAACGTGGTGTATAGTATAGTAGACTTTAAATCAAATAACCAAATAAATCAATTCAGGCGTGACGTGACGCAGCGGCACAAGCGTGTGACTGTAAACGTAAGGCAAATAGGTTGTTAGTTCGATTCCGTCTAAATATTTAATATATTTACTGATTTAAAGTGGTCCTCACTTAGGAAACAAAAAAAAAACAAATATTTTAATATGTTTTTGCTCGACTAAATATTTTAAATTCACGGAACTTTTTATATATATCATATATCAAAACGATTTAAATAAAACACACAGTGAAAACTGCATTCATATCTGGTTAGCCGATTGTGATATTAGCGCGTACAAATGCAAAGGCAAACAGATTTTATTTTAAATATTACTATTTTGGGCTCTATTACATTAATAAATGTATGAGATCTTGTTTAATATGTCACCATGTACAGACTGGTATAGGTTACAAACTGATTATACTCTCTCACTCATTCACTCAGCTTCACGCTGTATCCCGCACAAGGCAGGATAATCAGAGTGAACTGGCGAACCTAGTGTTAAGACACTCCGTCCAACTTCCCTTCGTCACTTTCAGCCGAATTTGGGCCATTGCGTGTTGATTAGCGAAACTCAACGCCGCGCTTTGCCTAGTTACCAGAGCGAAGAAATTGAAACATTAAATATTTAATTTGAAAATATTCAATTTATCATTTCTTTGAGTGGCAATCTGACCTCACAGACTGATTATAAGTATACTTATATAGACTGATTATAGTCATAAAAGTATTCAATATTATATATTTAAAAGAATACCGTCGTGGAAAATAATTATTTCCATTGACTTTGTCCCGCCTTGCCCTCTCTTCTATCTTGTCTGACGAATCTTTATGTCCCTTTGCGTAGGTATTTTGTATTGCAGTTGATTTAGCTATGTTTAGTGAAAATTAATTAGCAGTTTAAGAGCTACCCATAAATGATTTAGCATCTTTTCATATATTATATTATGAATAAGTGTAGGAAACGATGAAGATGTAGTGAAGTGTAGGAAATTAGGCTGATATTTTAGTTTTCAATAAATAGATATTGTCTTAAAAGTTTTAATGTTATTGGAACAAAAAAGTAATTGAAATTTGTAAATAGTAGAATAGTGTAATTCAAGCAGGCGAAGCCGCTGGCTGGTTGCTAGACTGGAATAAAATAATTTATACGACCTAATGAAAATATTAATTATTAAAATACCTAATAATTGTCATACGAGTAACAAATAAGGCAAAGCGCGGCGTTGAGTTCCGCCACTCAACACGCAATGCCTCGAATTCGGCGGAAAGTGGGGAACGGAAGTGGAACGGAGTGTCTTTACACTAGGTTCCCGGGTTCCCTCTGCCTACCCTGCCTCGTGCGGGATACAGCGTGAAGCTAAAAAAAAAAAAAAAAGAGTAACAAAGCAAGGAGAACAATTTTAAAGACCTCGATGCACAATGATGTTCACAAAACAAAGTATATTGAACTGGCGTGTTTATATGCCATTAACAAATAATTGAATTACAATATCAAAACTTAAGCGATTAACGTTTAAACGATAGTGCTTTAAGTCTATGGGTAGTGAATTCAAATTCTGAATTATTAACTCCGAAGAGGCCTGTCGTGGCGCAGCGGCACAAGGTTGTGACTGTAACCGACAGGTTCTGGGTTCGATCCCCAATCGAGGAAATGAAGTATTTAATATTTTCAATTTAAATATTTAACGTTTCATTTCTTCGCTCTGGTAATAAGGCAGAGCGCGGCGTTGAGTTCCGCCACTCAACACGCAATGCCTCAAATTCGGCGGAAAGTGGGGAACGGAAGTGGAACGGAGTGTCTTAACACTAGGTTCCCGGGTTCCCTCTGCCTACCCTGCTTGTGCGGGATACAGCGTGAAGCTAAAAACAAAACAGTTAACTATCCGTCTATAAGCGGAACAAACCAAAAAGAAAGTAAAGTTGAGGCCATTCCCACTTGCGAGATACAAATATTTTATTTTCTCCTTCACCTGCAATGTCTCGAAAATTGAGCGGAGCGTGGTGAACGAAGTGTCTTAACACTAGGTTCCCTTGTATATTATAGGTATTAAAATTTATTAATTATTATTTCTATTATAATATACATACATGTATTTACGTTAAGAAAATCTGTAAAGTAAACAATAATTAATATTGAACGATCACGGCGCAGTGGCATAGCGTTTGACTGTAAACGACGGTTATAAGTTCGAGTCTCATAAGCGAAATTGATATATTTTCATTTCTTCCCTCTGACAGAAACATTCTCTGAGAAAGAGAGTGTCTCAACACTAAGTCAACCCTCCTTAAAGCGGCTTACCCAAGAAACACAGAACATAATTAACAATCAAATTTTATATTCACTTTATGAAAGATAAATTTACTTTGCAAGATCGTTAATATCTAGTTAAGTATTCTGACTTTGAATAGTTACACTTACGCTAGTCTCTGTTACATAGTTACTCTACGTTTATAAATTAACCAAATTATTTAAATATTTTAATATATGTATAGATTAATTGCCAACCCCTCTTATGTCACATGGACCGGAAGATCTTAACATTTTTGTTTAGATTTTTTGGCAAATACTGTTTTTGTTTCACGTGTTATTTTGTATTAGTAGTGTAGGCAGAGGATACATAGTGTTACAACCCTCCACCCCCCACGATTCGATAATGTTAGAGATTTTGCTATAGCCTTGAGTTTCGCCACTCAAATCGCAATTCATAATTCTACTGAAACCGGAGAGTGGAGAACTGTTGTGTGATGATTGGGTTCCTTAATATTACTCCTTAACATTAAGTGCCTCATCACCCTGCCATGTGCAGGATACAACGTGAAACTCAAAAAATAGTTTTTTTTCTCTCAGCTTCACGCTGTATCCCGCACGAGGCGGGGTAGGCAGAGGAAACCCGGGAACCTCGTGTTAAGACACTCCGTTCCACTTCCGTCCCCCATTCGCCGAATTTGAGGCATTGCGTGTTGAGTGGCGGAACTCAACGTCTCGTTTTGCCTTATTACAAGAGCGAAGAAATGAAACATTAAATATTTAAATTGAAAATATTAAATATTTCATTTCCCCGACTGGGGATCGAACCCAGAACCTGTCGGTTACAGTCACACTCTTGTGCCGCTGCGCCACGACAGGCCTCATAAAAAAAATATAGTTTATAGAGTTATATGAAGCAGTTAATGGAAACTGAATTAGGTCGCCGGTAGACTCCACTAACTAAGAAATCTCTCAGATGGTAAGTGCCACATGATATTACCACATATTTTTAACGAAATTTAAATATACAAAACATTCTTTAGTTACATCATGTGAGCCAATTAGTTTAAGACTTGGCGTGACGAAGGATGCAATCGTACGACTGCAGATGCGATAGGTGGTGTTTTCGATACCCACTCGAAGAGGTCCTCGCTGTGGTAACTGGTCTGGTAGTGGTAAATAGGCTGAAAGCGGCGTTGAGTTCCATCACTAAAAACGAAATGCCTCCAGACCTTTTAGTCATGTGATTCCGGCTTAGGATAGGATCACCCAGGTACTGATGGTGTCGTAAGAGGCGACTAAAGTGCGTGTGGTAGAGTCACGTTGCCAGTAATGGCAACACGCATGGGCAGACTCGACCGGATTATTACCACCCCCGGCATTTAAGACCAGCGTTAAGTAGTGGCTTTGGCCACTGCGTTTCGCATTACGTAATGCCGGGCCCTGGTGCCCTTCCTATTTAACGGACGGCAACGCTCCTGTAGCTCCTCTGGAGTTACTCGGGGCCGTGGGCGACGGCGATCACTTACCTCCAGGTGACCCGTACGCTCATTTGCCGTCTTTTCCATAAAAAAAAAAGACTTAAAAGTAAAGTTGAAAAGAAAACTTCTTAATGGGATCTGATTGTCCTAACACTAGATTTCCAAGTTCCCTCTACCTACCCAGCTATATGCGGGATACAGCGTGAAGCTGGCATATAGATAGTTCTACGTGTGGTACAAAGATCTTCATTATTTCATTTTCACTTCAAGAAAATCCTATTTGGACTATGATACAAGACAGTCACCAACTGTAGTAGCTCATAATATGAACTCAAATATGAAAATTTTACATTAAACTTTACAAATAGACTGGAAATTTCGAAAGTACGAATGAATCTCCTTTCATTTGGTAGTACTTCTGTTTGTAGCGAGTGGCATTGTTGGTCGAAACTTGGTTTCAACTAATAAGCCTTCTGACTCCGCCCGCGTTCTTATCTCAGCAAAGTTGTATATTGCTTCTAGAAAGCTGGGAACTTGTAACGTGATGTGAAATGAATATTTTAAATGAATATTCAAAATACAAATATAACTTTTATTATTTATAATTTTATGGAGAAATTATATAAAAAGATATTAAATTGAAAATATTTTTCCCTTTCCGAACATGTGCAGGGAAATCCTTTCCAATCTCATAGCCTCCTTACTCTTCGTAAGGACCCTTTATGCCAAATTTCAATTTTTTTACAGTTCCTAAGGACTCTGTATGCCAGCCAGATTTCAGCGTTTGAAGGTGTGTAGTTTCGACTATGCGTTCAGTCAGTCACTTTAATGAATCATTTCTAGAATTAATCAGTATTTTAAACCAGAAAAAAAAATAAACTGAAAACATAGCCTCCGTTTAATATCAATAAAGTATAAGTTGGCGACGTTGGGTTCCGCCACTCAACATGCAATGCCTGAAATTCGGAAAGAAGAAATGTGGGGAACGGAACCTGTCACGTGCGGGATATAATGTGAAAATAATAAGCTTTATTTTCAAGACATTGAGTCTTAAGTGGCAGAACTCAACGCCGCGCTATTTTTTGCTACTTGAGGGAGGGAATGAAAATATCAAATATATAATTTCCTCAAAAGTGATTCAAACCATTGGCTTTCAACTGTATTTATATATAAATAAGTTACAAACTGTATATAATTAAATATTTTGTATAAAAGTAATCAGTATAAAGATAAATAACGAACGTGACTGGATCAAAGGTCGTGATTCTAGGTCGAGAGCGTTTGCGACTTCTCTAAATAAGCAGTAAATGTTACTCAAGGAATTCTTGGAAGGTCCTATATAAATGACCCAAACCATATATATCATCTATGTATATATATATATATATATATATATATATATATATATATATATATATATATATATATATATATATATATATACGTATTTTTCTTCCTTCACGCTCTATCGTGCACATTGCATATAGCCAAGGGTAGGCATAGGGAACCTGGATAACTTATTTTAAGACATTCTGTTCCCATTAAGACATATCCGTGCCCTAATTTCCGCCAAATTCTAGAAGCACTAGTTTTGAATGGCAGACCCAACGCCGCGCTATGCCTCTTTACCCAAATGAGGAAAATATTAAATATTTCATTTCCTAGAGAGAGAATCGAATTCCAAACTTTTTACGTTGTACGTTTGCAAACTTGTGCCATGACGTGCCTTATGGCCAGTCATGGCAAAAGCTTGCAAATGCTTACTTATGAAAGTAAGTATGAAGATAGTTTTTGATTTGAGACGCCTGAATTTTCGTTCTTCACGTGATACAAAAATTTTGTAACAAATTGAGACCCATTTTTCGCTGTATTCGCTTACTTTCACATACTATTTATCGATTATAAATATTTTCCAAAAAGCCACAATATTTCATAATAATTCACAATTATATCACAAAAATGATAATTAGTACGATTCCTTTTCGTGGCAAATTTGCCTTGGAATATTTTATTTCAGTCATTCTGACAAAGCCCGGCTTTTAGCGCCACCAATCGTAAGCAATGTCTCGAAATTGGGCGGAAATTAAGGAACTCAGAGTCTCAACACTAAGTTTCCAGATTCAACGTAAAGCTAAAAAAAAAAATTAACTCTACGAAGTGGAAATCTATAACCTATCGCTTTTTATTCTCTGTAACATTTTACAACGATAGCTTAAAAGCTCATATAAACACTTAAATAGTATAACATTAAATGCCAACGCGTCATTTAAAACGGTGTTAAATAACAAACTTTGTGTACAAGTAAGTTACAAAGGGACTACGGAGTACGGACTAGGGCAGTTGTTACTACAATAAGAAATTCGACGACAAATTATCGCCAACTTTAGGCAAAGTTTCAAGTGGTTAGTTGAGAATCTTAGGGTTTTAGGGGGTTTTTGAGCTGAGTTTATTTGTAGAATATAAATTTGGTATATTGGAGTAATGACATATTTATATATGTTGATGCAAGATATTGGATAGATTGATAAACACATAGGTAGAAGCCTGTCGTGGCGTAAGCGAATGACTGTGAATGAATGTAAACTGGTTATGGGTTGTGGGTTCGATCCCCACTCGAGGAAATAAAATGTATAATATTTTCATTTCTTCGCTCGGGTAATCAAATATATATATATATATATATATATATATATATATATATATATATATATATATATATATATATATTTATTTATATATTTATATATATAATCAAAGCAAAGGGAATCTAGTGTTCAGACAGTCCGTTCCTTTTTCTCACTTTCCGCCGATGAGACATTACGCGTTGAAGGTCGGAATTCAACGCCGCGCTTTGCCTTGTTACCAGAAAGAAGAAATGAAGATATTAAATATTTCATTTCAAACGAAACATCAATTCAAATGAATCATAGTTTAAATAAACATTCATAATTTCAGTTCTTTAAGTGGGAGTTCTCAAATCCTAATATCAAATCTACACAGCCATCTATCTATACAAGTATCATGGGGGTCACGACTCGTCGACCGCACTGTACTAAAATATGCCCTTACCGTTACATGATATCAACATTTTTCGCTAACAAAATATTTTCAACGAAAAACATTGTTATTTTCTTAACACAAAATTCCGAAGATAATCTAAGAATTCCTAATTGATATCACGATTTTTTTTTTAAATATAAAATATCTATTTTCAGAGTTATATCTGCCGCTAAGGTAATACCTTACTGTATAATGATGAGATAATTAAGAAAATCTCAGTATGAAAATACCAAAGATTATTATAAAATATATATCATTAAAAAATATAACGTAGCAAGGCCTGTCGTGGCGCAGGGGCACAAATGTGCAACAGTATAAGCGACAGGTTGTGGGTTCGACCCCTTCTCGAGGAAAAGAAATATTTTATATTTTCCATTCTTTCATCTGGTAACAAGACAAAAGCGCGGTATTAAGCTCCGTTTCTCAACACACAATGTCCGAAATGTGGTCCGGTGGAAGTAGGGAGGGGAAGTGCTTTAAGGGGAACAGAAAGTCTTAACACTAGGTTACTAAAGCTGAAAAAATTACCTGCCCTAGGGACGCAACGGTACAATTTCTTACAAACCTTACGTTTAAACGTTGGCGCTACCAATTTGTTTTCGCAATGGCACCATGACAAAATGCGGCGTTTAATTCCGCGCACTTAAACACGCAATCTCGATAATTGAGCTGAAGGAGGTAAACGGAAGAACTTAACACTAGGTTCCCTACTTCTCCTACTATGTGTAGGTATGTATATATAATATGAAGTTAAAGAAATAAAAATATAAGAACATTTATTTTTTTCTTTATTTTTTACTAATAATGTTAACATATTAGAGAAAATATAATCTAAAAGGAAACGCTAAATATACACAGTGACTTGGAAAAGGCGAATGAAAGGTTTATATAAACAGGTAAATCTTGGAAAATATATTTCCAACGCAAAATTATTGAAGCATGATCTTTGTGCTTGAGGCCTGTTGTGGCGTAGGGGTACAAACGTGCGACTATAAATGCGTGTGCAAGTTCACTTCCACTCCTGAAAATGATATATTTAATATTTTTATTTTTTGTTTTTCGTAGCAATATAGCAGCGTTAAGATCTGTCACTGCTGATGGGAGCCGAATGTCTTCCCATAATGTTCCCTCTGTCTATACAGTTATATACGGACTACTCTGTTATATACGTAACATTCAACGCGCGACGTTAAGTTACGCTACTAAATACAATACCTTTTTAGCGGAAAGCGGGGAATGAAGTGAGAACGGAGTGTCTTACATAGGTTATAATTAATAATTCAAGTAAAAACCAGTACTACACTTACCTTAACTTGGCTCACATGGTTTACATTTTAATCGCATATATTCTCTTAACCGAAGACTTAAAAGCTCTTTTCTATAAGTGATAAATCGAAATTAAAATAGACTAGCAATGCAAATCGAAACCCAAAGTAAATTCAATCCAACCGATTGCTTGTCAAAGATAAACTAGAAAATACTGAAAAGCAACTGTTAAACGTTACAAAATCAGTGTTGTTTTTAGCTAGGATAGATTCAAAATACTCAGTTTCCTGCTTTTAATATTTATTGCTTTGTCCAGCAAATTTTCAGTATGGCGGAACACAACGCCGCGCTTTGCCTTGTAATAAGAACAAACATTGTGACCCCGTACTACGACAAGCTTCAATGTTATTAAATGTTCATATTAGAGACATTTAGATAGTGGGTTTTCCATTAACTTAGGTAAATCTTAAAGTAAAATAAAAGTAAACTAATTTAATAATACTTAAATAATGAAAATAACTATCAACAAAATAAACATTTCGTGAGCTAGATACATCTAGCTTCGATACCTTTTCCTTCATAATATTATAAAAAACAGAACAGTCGTCTGATAGAACGCGCTAATCTCAGAAACTACTATTTCCATTTATCAAGAGCAGCTCCAGGCTACATTACATTACTCTGTGATCAATAAGAATGGAGTAACAACAAAAAACACAAATCCTGTAAAGCTTGAAAGCTTCCAGTATAAGCGCTACGTGAGCTTTTGATGTTACGCTAATTCATGTATGAAGAATTGTTGGCCTTTAAAAGTTCTAAATAAATATTAGCGATATCATAAATCTATACGAAATCATAAACCACAGCAACCATTTTTTTTCCGCTTCACACTGTATGCTGCACATGGTAGGATAGGCAGAAGGAACTTGGGAACCTGATGTCAAGATACCTCGTTCCGTGTCCTACTTTTAAAGTGGCGGTACTCAACACCGCGCCTTGTCATCAGAATAAAAATGCAAATATTAAATATTTCATACTAAACTTAAATTTAAAAAGCGTATAAAAATTTTGAACGAAGCAGGATTTGAACCCGCGCCTCTGGAATACCGTTCCAGCGCTCTGACCACTAAGCCATTCGTTCTCACCGAGCTCCGTCGAAATTCTTATACGCTTGTTACAACTTCTTTTTGTTGTTAGCATCTCTGTAGGGAGATTTTTACAAATTTCCGCTACCCAAAGACAACTCACAAGAATTATCGTTTGGCAAGAGAGAATACTATTTACTTTAATATTTTTACTATCAACAAAAATAAGTTGTAACAAGCGTATAAGAATTTCGACGGAGCTCGGTGAGAACGAATGGCTTAGTGGTCAGAGCGCTGGAACGGTATTCCAGAGGCGCGGGTTCAAATCCTGCTTCGTTCAAAATTTTTATACGCTTTTTAAATTTAAGTTTAGTATTTTCTGTCCTAAGTGTGGAATAACACTTTAAAACATAGTAAAAATATTAAAGTAAATAGTATTCTCTCTTGCCAAACGATAATTCTTGTGAGTTGTCTTTGGGTAGCGGAAATTTGTAAAAATCTCCCTACAGAGATGCTAACAACAAAAAGAAGTTGTAACAAGCGTATAAGAATTTCGACGGAGCTCGGTGAGAACGAATGGCTTAGTGGTCAGAGCGCTGGAACGGTATTCCAGAGGCGCGGGTTCAAATCCTGCTTCGTTCAAAATTTTTATACGCTTTTTAAATTTAAGTTTAGTATTTTCTGTCCTAAGTTTGGAATAACACTTTAAAACATAGCAAAAATATTAAAGTAAATAGTATTCTCTCTTGACAAACGATAATTCTTGTGAGTTGTCTTTGGGTAGCGGAAATTTGTAAAAATCTCCCTACAGAGATGCTAACAACAAAAATAAGTTGTAACAAGCGTATAAGAATTTCGACGGAGCTCGGTGAGAACGAATGGCTTAGTGGTCAGAGCGCTGGAACGGTATTCCAGAGGCGCGGGTTCAAATCCTGCTTCGTTCAAAATTTTTATACGCTTTTTAAATTTAAGTTTAGTATTTTCTGTCCTAAGTGTGGAATAACACTTTAAAACATAGTAAAAATATTAAAGTAAATAGTATTCTCTCTTGCCAAACGATAATTCTTGTGAGTTGTCTTTGGGTAGCGGAAATTTGTAAAAATCTCCCTACAGAGATGCTAACAACAAAAATAAGTTGTAACAAGCGTATAAGAATTTCGACGGAGCTCGGTGAGAACGAATGGCTTAGTGGTCAGAGCGCTGGAACGGTATTCCAGAGGCGCGGGTTCAAATCCTGCTTCGTTCAAAATTTTTATACGCTTTTTAAATTTAAGTTTAGTATTTTCTGTCCTAAGTGTGGAATAACACTTTAAAACATAGTAAAAATATTAAAGTAAATAGTATTCTCTCTTGCCAAACGATAATTCTTGTGAGTTGTCTTTGGGTAGCGGAAATTTGTAAAAATCTCCCTACAGAGATGCTAACAACAAAAAGAAGTTGTAACAAGCGTATAAGAATTTCGACGGAGCTCGGTGAGAACGAATGGCTTAGTGGTCAGAGCGCTGGAACGGTATTCCAGAGGCGCGGGTTCAAATCCTGCCTCGTTCAAAATTTTTATACGCTTTTTAAATTTAAGTTTAGTATTTTCTGTCCTAAGTGTGGAATAACACTTTAAAACATAGTAAAAATATTAAATATTTCATTTTCTTGATTTAGTAAGAGAGAGGGGGAGAAAACACAGAATCAACGACTGGAGAAAAGTCACGTAAAAAGCACGAGGACCCCCTGGAGGGCCTATAAGAAGAGGTTGATGACAGTAGACGAGGCGAAGGAGGTATGCCGAGACCGTAACGTTTAGCGCTCCGTTCTCTCTGCCTACCCCGCTTGGGATATATCGTGAAGCTAATTCTAAGTCTAAGTCATTTTCCAACGAACCAAAAAACAAGTCACGTTTACAGTCACACGTCCTGAGAAAATCTGAATAGTCTCTTGGGCTGACATACTAATCGTAGGAACAACTGTTTCGAATAAAATTCTTTTAGCGTTGGATAGTCCATTTATCGAGGGAGGGTGTAGAGCCGCAGTACCTCAGGTAATGTACAGTCTGTACATGACCTGAAGTACTACGGCCACTTAGAAACAGTCATGTAACAGACTATTTTTTTATCAAGTCACTATGCAGGCGAAGTCGCAAATAATAGCTAATCTTAAAATAAATGTAAATAAATATATATTGTTAAAAACGAACAACTTCTTCTTTTAAAACCGATTACAAAACCCTATAAAAAAATCTAAAAATTTAACAAAGTATGATCAAAACTAAATGGGAGATCATTTCGTATAAACATTTTGTACATACATACAAGCCCAGACTGAAAACCTCTCTTTTTTTAATTCGGTTAAACATAACACAACCCTTACTTAATCTATTTAAACACATAAAACGCCTTTTCCCATGACCTAAGTACTATATACAGGGTAGTCTTCCATACAGGCCGTTCTTACTATTCATCCATTATTTTGTATTTACGTGGGGTTTTCCCGGAAGGGTTGGAAGGGTAAATATATTGGCTACCATATCAATAGATGAAGCGTTCATAGTAGTTTAATTCGAGTGAGTAAATGATTTTAAAAAAGGAATTACGACTATTTATTTTAGGCTAGAGTGTAAAAGTGCTTGAAGTACCTAAACGAATTGACGAAATGAAACATTAAATAATGAAAACACAACAAGTTTTAATTTCTTCGCTCTGGTAACAACGCAAAGCGCGGCGTTGAGTTCCGCCACTCAACACGCAATGCCTTTAATTCGGTGAAAAGTGGGAAACTTAGTAGAGTGCCTTAACATTAGGTTCCCAAGTTCCCACTACCTACTCTGCCCTGTGTGAAATACAGCGTGAAGCTGAGGAAAATTATAAAAAGAAATTTATTATTACCAAATGGAGCTTTCAGAACATTATACAGCATTCACTGTGTATATAATAATACTAACAATACTCTTATTGTAAGTAATATTATATCAGATTATTCATAATTTTAACAGACTTTCAGACGGTTCTTTAGATCGCTGCTACTTACTTACCTGAAACAAAATACATAAAATAGGTTAAAAGCTTGAAGATATCATTAAAATTTTAAGGGTTCTATGAAAATAAAATTTATTTAAATATACAAAAACATACTATACATTAAATTGGTTGAAATACTTGTCTTATATGTAAAAAAGTTATAAATTTAATATAATTTTTTTTATGGACAAGACACGGCCAACGAGCGTACGGGTCACCTGATGTTAAGTGATCACCGTCGCCCAGGACCCCGTGTAACTCCAAAGTAGCTACCTCCTATAGCCTCCTATAGCGTTGCCGGCCTTTAAGGTGAACGGGCACCTGGGCCCCACATTACCCAATGCGAAACACAGTAGCCGAAGCCGCTACTTAACGCCGGTTTGAATAATCTCCCACACGTACTTAAGTCTGCTCTTACGACACCATCAGTACCAGGGTGATCCCATTCTGAGCCAAAATCACACGGCAAATAATAATGTGTCTTACATAGGAGTATATTAATTTCTGTGATTTATTAAAGATTTTATAAGAGATAAAAGGTAAGAACTATTGCAATTGAAAGAATTTGAGAAAGATTTATACTTTAGCTTTACGCTAAATCACATATATTGTGGGTATGCAGATGGGAACCCTCCTGCACACCTTCCCCAATTTTGAGATATTCAGCATCGACTGCCGGAGCTCAACGCCGCGCTTAATACAAAAATATAATATTAATATCACAAACATTAATAATTCAATAACGAAATAGTATTTTAATGCAAAGTGACAGTACAGGTCCCCACTTCGTTTACAGAATGTGAGCTAATAATCAATTTGTAAGTCACTTGTTCGGTCTTGCCTTATTGTCTAACAACTTGTTATTGAATGATTTGTAGATATCTAAGTAGATTGAAGTGTACCTACTTGTTGCTTTGTTACTTTTCTAATAGAGCTACCAAGATAGATTAAAGTCAAATTCAGTTAAAGTTTTAATTTTTTCAGGTCGGTTGTAATTTTGTTTGTGTCCGGGATAGCAAAAAGAATTTTGAAACCTAGTGTTAAGACACTCAGTTTCTATTATAATTCCATTTCCCGCAGAATTTTAGTGTGGCAGAACTCAATGCAGACAGCGCTTTGCGTCGTTACCAGAGCGAGAAAATGACATATATAAATGAATATATACTTTTTTCATATTCTCGAATGAGAATCGAACCCACAACCGGTCGCGTTTAGAATAACACTCTTGTGTATGTTACTTTTATTTATATCTACATATCTTATGCTTCTATACTTCATATTACAAAGCTGAAAAGTTTGTTTGGATGAACACTCGTATCTCAGGAACTAAATAAACTAATGGTTTAAATTTAAATATATAATATTTTGTGTTCGATAGTCTATTTAATAATATAACTTAAAATTATAATATAACTTGTGCAAAACACAACTCTCATTTTAGTCATTGAGTATAGAATTTGAGCTCAAAACTAGGTAGTGTTAATATTAAGTACTAAGCATATATAGTGTTAAGACACTCCGTTTCCCACTCTCCGATCAATTCTACAGGCACTTTGTGTTTGTCTCTTTACTGAGAATTAAAATATTAAATATTTCATCTCTTTCAATGGGATCAAACTTGCCACATGTTGCATTAACAGTCACACGCTTGTGACCTTACCTCACAACAGGAGTTTCAAAGACCCTCCTAATACGTAAAGAAACCAACAAAAAAACATAATTAAAATATTTTTTTTCCCGATTTAAGGTAAAAAGTTACAAACATAAAACAGCTTCACAGCACCATACATTACGGTTAGGCGAATTGGAAAATCTCGTAAGTACAAATGGGTGTTCGTGATCTGTTCAATCGTTACACAACATTACCTCCTTTGGAAGTTAAACGCTTGCCTTAATAAAAGTAAAATAAAATGTTATACAGTGCTGGCCAAGCGTTTACAATGCAAGTAGGAACCAAACGAAAGAATTAAAAAATATATATTGTAAAAATATGAGTTCATACTAACGAAACGTGTTACTGTACGTAGCAGAGTAGGCAGAAGAACTTCGTTCCGTTCCCGTTGAGTGTTGCGTCGCGGAACACAACGCCGTGCTTTGCTTTGTTACCAGAGCGAACAAATTAAAGCACCAAGGCCTGTCGTGGCGCAGCAGCACAAGAGTGTGACTGTGACCGACAGGTTCTGGGTTCGATCCCCACTCGAGGAAATGAAATATTTAATATTTTTAATTTAAATATTTAATGTTTCATTTCTTCGCTCTGGTAATAAGGCAAAAGCGCGGCGTTGAGTTCTGCCACTCAACACGCAATGCCTCAAATTCGGTGGAAAGTGGGGAACGGAAGTGGAACGGGGTCTCTTAACAATAGGTTCCCGGGTTCCCTCTGCCTACCCTTCCTCGTGCGGGATATAGCGTGAAGCTGAAAAAAAAAAACTTAATACCAAATATAACAAAATAACGTTAGTATTTGATACTTACATATATTATTCCATTTGATTAATATTTTATGCAACACGAGTAACGATAGAGAACGAGCTTTACAACCTCATAAAAAGCTAATTTCGTAGGAAAAGAAACTCATTTTCCTCTTTAGATATTTATTAGTGGAGTTACGATTGCGTGCCTCTCCCACTAAGGTGTACGAAAATTACTTCGGAACACTGCATATGTACTAATTAGGTATATATTGTATGTATAATATAGATAAGTGTAATTGTATCGGTCTTTTATGGTTACTGAGGATACCTTTATAAATATTGTGATTTTGGGAATCCATTAAGCTTTAATTTGGGTAAAGTGATTTTTTTCATAAAATATGTAAAATACATGTACAGAAAATTGTGTCGTGGTACAGTAGGGATGTGTCAGAATGTAATCGCTATTGTTGTGGTATCGATATCCATAGAAAAGTGTATTTGGTAGCCAAATATGGCTCGGATATGCGGAGTCAGTTTATCTGATCGCATATCCAATGAAGAAATACACAGAATGGCAGGTACTGGCGTGGATGTCACAGTGAGAATGAAGAAGAACGTGCTCAGGTGGTTTGGGCACGTCGAGCGAATGAGTGAAGAAAGAATGGTAAAAAAGATTTATAAAGGAAAAGTGAGTGGTAAGAGAGGGAGGGGGAGACCTCGGTTGACCTTCGAAAACACAGTATCGACGATACTGGAGGAAGGTCACGTAAAAAACATGAAGACCCCCCGGAGGGCATGTATGAAGAGGTTGATGACAGTGGACGAGGCGAAAGAGGTATGCCGAGACCGTAGCGTTTAGCGCTCCGTTCTCTCTGCCTACCCCGCTTGGGATATAGCGTGAAGCTAAGGAAGTAAGTAAGTAAATATGGCACAGCGTTGAGCTTCGCCATTGAACACGCCTTTGCTCAAAACGGAACGTCCTAACACATACATATAGCGTGCATATTTTAAAAATATATAATAAATCGTAAGCGAATCGAACCAACTATACGCTCAAAAATAAAAAAAAACAAATAATATGATTATTACCGTTTTCAGACAATAACCGTTAAAAAAAATTAAAATAGTTAATTAAAAAAAAAAACGCGGATACTGTGAGACCTGTTCGTCACAGCGTTGTTTTTCAGAATCATCCAAACCCATACATTTAAAGAAACGTACACACATACATAGTAAATAATTAAATTAGATAAACAAAGATATTTTGTAAAAAATCATAACTGAAAATGAAAACCAATTTAGGAAAAACTTATATAAAATAACAATTAACATTGTAAAATGGGAAAGAATAGCTAAATACTGGAAATTGCTTGCTTGGTAACATTTTCGCTCTACAAGATAAGATTTCGCAGCGTCATGTAATTGCTCAGCCTGACCGAGAACGTGTCGTAACACCAAACATCCCGTACGAAAAAGGACATGGTGACGTCATAACAACCTTAACCAACGTAAACAATATCAAAGAAGTATCTACATTTTAAAACTTCTTACGAGCTTTTTTTGGTATGGGACACTCGTTTTGGGGACAGCGTTAAACACAACGGTTGTGTTCCATTCTTACTCTCTGGTAACAATCGAAAACTGCGTTAAGCACCGTCACTCAACACGTAATATCTTGATTGATTCAGCGATGCACGAAGACTAAAGTAATTTGCCATCCTCACAGAGTATTAACAATACAGAATACTTAAAATTACTATGCCCCAAACTCAGGAAACAATTATACCATCGCAATTGCTCAGTTCTCAATCTATAGAAGTAAGGACGAACCAACAAATCACCTGTCACGATCATCATTTATTCACAACAGACAATCGACCGACGAGGGTACTGAAGCATGGTTTTACAAACTACAAATTATTAATATTTAACAGCTCCAAATGTTCCATGAATATTGTCTATGACAAAAGCTTTACAAACACTATAGTAATAATATTTAATCATTTATTACCTTTTGGCGGCCTGTCGTGGCGTAACCGTGACAGATATGGAAGGAGAGAATTAAATATTCTATATTGTTACTTCGTACAAGGCAAAGTGCGGCGTTGAATTCCGTCGTTAGACACGTAATAACTCAAATTAGGAGAAAAGTGTATCAACTCTACGTTCCCAGGTTCCATTTACTTACCGTGCCGTGGGACTACAGCGTGAAGCTGAATAAAGTCCTGTACGGATTCAGTACAAAATAGAAAAGAAAGAAAAACTCGTATGAAATATAATGATTAAAATGTCAGAATGTAATCAAAAGAGCTTTTTGTTCAACATTAGCTTTTGTCGCTTAATGGAAAAAGGCAGAATTCAAGACCAGATCATCTGGAAATGCCAAGCATAATGTAAAATACACTTATTTCTTTCTATTATTTGTGATGTTACTTTTATTTTTAAATTTTTTAGAAAATAATTATCTTCTTGTAAATATTTTTTTATAAATGTCATCGTGGCGCAGTGGCACAGTATCAGACTTTGAACGATAATCATTGCGCTTAATTTCAATACTCAGCTTCGGCAGGCTAGGCAGCGGGAACTTGGAAACCTAGTGTTACTCCGTTCTATTCCCCACCTTCCGCCGAACTTTAGGCATTGCGTGTTGAATTGTGGAACTCAACGCCGCGCTTTGCCTTGCAACCAGAGCGAAGAAATGAAAACATTAAATTTTTAAATAGAAAATATTAAATATCTCGAGTGGGGATCGGACTCACAACTTGTCGTTTACGTCAGCCAGCCAGCTTATACCGCTACGCCACGACAGGCCTCTACGTTCAGTAAGAACTATAAAATATTTTCATTTAATCGCTCTTGAGTACTGCCACTCAACACACAAGTTTTAATTCGCAATTGATAGTTTCAAATACCGACAGATTTAACTTTTGCTTATCCTGCAAAGTTAAAAAAAAATTAAATAATGAATTGGAATCGAAAAGTAACCCAAAATATCTTTACAAACCCTACCCTTATATAAATTTTAATCAATTTTAGTACAATTATATTAAAAAAAATATTCAATAGTCAACACGCAATGTCTTAAATTCAGCTAAAAGGGCGATACGAATCAAAATATCTCAACTTAACACTAGGTTTCCAAGTTCCCTCTGCCTACAATGCCATGAGAGGTGATTCAGCGTGAAAATAAAAAAAATAACTGCTACAGGGCATATACCACCTTAAACCTAAAATAATATTTTTCAATTTATTTATTTTTTTTCTTTTTCAGCTTCACGCTGTATCCCGCACTAGGCAGGGTAGGCAGAGGGAACGAACGTGAAACCTAGTGTTATGACACTCTGTTCCACTTCCGTTCCCCACTTTCCGCCGAATTTGAGGCATTGCGTGTTGAGTGGCGGAACTCAACGCCGCGCTTTGCCTTATAACCAGAGCGAAGAAATAAAACATTAAATATTTAAATTGAAAATATTAAATATTTCATTTCCTCGACTGGGGATCGAGCCCAGAACCTGTCGGTTACAGTCACACTCGTGTGCCGCTGCGCCACGACAGGCCTCTTCTTCTTTTTTTTCAATTTAACAAGTGCAAAATCAAATAACATATAAATTTTAAATCACCATCAAGTACCACACGCACAGTAGACATCCCACAAATGTGTTTCAGTAGCCGCAGACGCGAGAACTGCGAACTGTTATTTTTTCAGACACGCAAAATAAATGGACTTTAGTGGGAATAAAGTCACCGTTATGATAGATTGGTTTGTAGATCGGTAAAAAAATATTGTTTCTATGTACGTTGGTGCTGGATGATTTATCTTGTTTTGTTGTCTGTACATTTAGATTGGAACTGGTTTTAAAAATAGTTTTTTTTAGCTTCAAGCTGTATCCCGCATACCAGAGGAGAACCTAGTGTTAAGAATTTCCAAACAATGACACGTGTCGAGCGGCGGAACTCAACACCGCACGGTACCTTATCACCAGAGGTTTCCCACGAGTAGAAATCGAACTGATTCTTTGTTTCTTTGTATGTGCTAGCGGAGTAATACACGGAGAAGTATGTTCGGTTATATTACATTTTATTTAAATATTCCTTATTATTATGACCAAGGCCCTTACGCGTAAGGAACGATAATATTTAACATGTCACACGGTTTATCATTTCTCTCATGACACTTATACGTTATTCCTTTTTTACAGCAATAAATCATTTAAAAGGATCGTTTTTAGTGATATTCATCATCAATCATTTCTTTCATATGTTTTTACTTCGTTCTTTCATAATATAGTAAGTTCTCAGGCAAAAGAAACGGCGGCGTTTAGTTGCGTCATCCGCAATGTAATCTACAATTAAGGAAGATATTACATAACGGAATGCTTTAATCCAAGATTGAGTTCGCCACTAAACACGCAATGTCTTGAGTAATCGACGAAATATGGGGAACGGAAGTATCTTAATGGGAACGGACTGTCTTAACATTAGGTTCCCAGGTTCCCTCTGCCCTAACCTGCTATAGGCGAGACAAGTTGACAAAGATACTCTTTTAACAAACAGATCTCTATACAACAAGAAAAATTATCCAAGCAATTTCTTAGGAAATTGTGCATCAGCTGTTTTTGCCAAGAAATAGTAATAAACCTGAAGTAACTCATTTATGGGATAAAAACTTTATATCACTAACTTTAAAGTACACTCAGTCATTGTAACTTGCCTAATGCAAGCTATCCCACTGTTTAAGTAAAAAGTTTCAATTTCAACAGTGAAAATATTAACAAGGTTAATTTAACCAAAAGAAACTTTCATAGTTGTGGGTTCAATTCCCACTTGAGGAATGGAATATTCCGTAGGTTAATTTCTTTGCTCTAGTAAGGAAGTGAAGTGCGGCGTTGAGTTCCACCGATCAACATACAATGCCTCAAGAATTCAAAATGAGTGAGAAACGGAAGTGTCCCCTATTAATGTTAATAAGGGACACTTCCGTTTTATTAAATCTAAAGTTCCGTTCTATGCCCATTTCCCAATATCTGCCCATTCTGAGACATTGTGTGAAACTCAACTTCTTGCGTACAAAATATTAATTCAATTCAATAATTCACTGCTAAACCAATTGTTATTTAGTCCTATATATATATATATTATATACATTTAAAAACAACAATATTATAAAGGTCTTATATCAACCTGGGAACCTATTGTTTACACTTCCGTGAGTATTGGAGTTCAACGTCTCGCTCATCCTTTAACCATAGTAAGTAACTAAACATATCGATGATCTTATTTCCTCCTACTACAAAATCGAACTCACAACCGTTTTACACGCTTATTTGTGAGGCAGAACAGGCCTCAGCACAATTTTAAACGACAAAGAAAGTCTGAAAACCGAATATTTATATATCTGCGGCACAACAGACCTCAAAACAACAATCCAAAACGACAAAGAAAATTCAATTTCCCCGAACCAGACGAGTGTATGCAGAGTTCACTCGTATGGAGTTACGTTCAAAACTGTGGTGAATTGAGCAATCAAAATGCTTACCAAATGGCTTTCCAGTAACAGCCAGTCGAATGCGAACCGCACACTGCCACTAATACCAGCTTTCAGACCTATTTGCGAATGGAAATTAGGTGTGGAGAACGCTTAAGCGTTTCCATAGCATAGGCACCTTTACCCTGAATAGATATAACTGTGTTACAGTAGTTTAATTAACCGTAGCTCTGATTTGTTGGTCTTGGAAGGGTATGTTATTGAAGATTTATGTATGTGAAAATGCTGTGCTATGTATAGAGATTGTATATAGTTTGGGCTGTATTTCGCATATGGCAGGGTAGGCTGAGGAAGTTTGAGATCTAAGTGTTATGACACTCTGTTCCCATTAAGACACTGTAGACCGAAATTTAAGGCATTGTGTATTGAGATGCGTAATTCAACGCCGCACTTTTTATTGTTACCACAATAAAAATATAAAATATTTAAAATTCTCGAGTTAGAAATAAAACCACAACTTGTTGCGTTTACAGTCACATGCTCGTGCCACTGCAAAACGACGAGTTTCGATATACATTATGCTATACGGCATATCAACTTGCACTCTCTTTTTAGAGAATATGTCAAAGTTATATATTTTTTTGTCCTAGTAATAAGGTACAGACTTTAAGTTTCGCTTTTCAATATACAATGAATCGAAAATTGAAAGCTTTCTTACCCAAAGGGTAAAACCGGCCCTATTACTAAATTACGCTGTCGTCTGTATCGCCAGCCTGTTATTCATGAACCATGATAGTTACTCAGTTGAACACCGTTTCCGCCACTCAACATGCTAAAACTCAAAAATTCATCCGTAAGCGGGGAAGTGCTAATAATAAGACGGAAGTGTTTTAATAGAAAAGTAAGGAAGGGAAAACACTTCCCAAGTTCCATGTATCTGTCCCGCTTTATTAAGTTAAGAAAAAAATTGATATATGTTCTAATGGTCCAACATGTTGCCATCACTATTAAGCAACAGATGTTGATAATTACTCGATTTCGGTTGATTAGTTATATATAAACGTTTATAATTATGATGTAGGTACTTATGTATAACCTAACAGCTAGATTTACATCGTAGCTACACACTGTATCCCGAAAATGAACGGGTATACAAAGGGAACTTGGGAACATTTTAAAACATTCCGTCCCGTTTCCCATTTTCCTCGAAATTTGAGACATTGAGTATTGAGTGGCGGAACTCAACGCCGCACTTGTTTACAGTTTATATTTACATTGTATATGATATAAACAATACACGCCCGAATATAACTTATTTTATTTATATTTATTGCATGGTTATGAAATTTTAATGCATTTTAATGCATTTTAACAACGCATACGTTGTAAAACAACAAAGTGACAAATTTAACGTTTCTCTCCGCTTGATTCTAGTGCATATGCAAATAACTTGTGATTATTAAAAAAATATTTTTAATTTATGATGTATCGCATATAGCAGGGTAAGTACGGGGAACATAGTGGGAACACGCTGCGGTTACTAACTCTCTAGGATGGAGACAGAACTTAAAATCGAGCTTTGTCTTAAAATGAAATTGAAAAATAAATAGATTTTTTTAAGCTTCACGATGTATCCCGCACGAGGCAGGGTATTTGTTATTAATTTGAGGAATTGCGTGTTGAGTGGCGGAAGTCAACGCCGCGCTTTGTCTTGTACCAAAGCGAAGAAATGAAACATTAAATATTTAAATTGAAAATATTATATATTTCATTTCCTCGACCGAACCCAGAACCTGCCGGTTACAGTCCCACACTTGACCCACTGCACTTCCACAGGCTGAAACAGCTTCTAAGCAGATTGTATTTCATCTAATAGCGTAAGTATTTTCAGAAGTGATTACGGTTGTTAGCAAATGCAAATGACTATCCCCAAGCGTGTCGTCGGAACATTGTTCATAGAAATAATAAATTGTACTCGACTAATTAGAACATTAATTAGTTATCATTTTGGCTAATTAATATAAGTAATAATAAGCAAAAATAATTATTTATATATATTTTGTTTAATTGTTTTATATTTTTTAATTTTCGTTAAAGTACTCACTCATTCTCACTCAGCTTCACGCTGTATCCCGCACATGACAAGGTAGGCAGAGGGAACTTGGGAACCTAATATTAAAACACTCGGTACCACTTCCATTCCCCATTTTCTCAAAATTATTAAATATTTAATTTACTCGAGTGGGGATCGAACCCACAACCGGTCGGTTACAGTCAACCGCTTGTGCCGCCGCACCACGACAGGCTTCAAAAGGCCCGTTAAACTATTTAGTATTATATTTTTAATCTATAATTTTTCAGTAAATTATTTCTTTTTGAGTGTTTAATCACTCAAGAGCTCGTCGGTTATGGATTGTTTCTACTCAGGAATAAACTTGTTTCATGTTTTCTTTATGATATAAAGGTATAAGCTTGCGGCGTTGATTTCCGTCATTAAATGCTCATGATCATGCTCACTCAATACACAATGTTTAAAAAATTGACGATAAATAGACATCAACGTCTTGGCACTGAGCTCACTCTGGCTACTGTGCTATAGGTGGAATATATCATAGAACTGAAATAAGAATATTAAAATATTTTGGAGGCCTTTAGTGGCGCAGCGGACCAAACGTGTTACTGTAACCGGTAGGTTGTGAATTCGATCCCCACTCGAGGAAATGAAATATTAAATATTTTCAATTTAAATATGTAATGTTTTCATTTCTTCGCTCTGTTACAAGGCAAAACGCGGCGTTCAGTTCCACTACTCAACACGCAATGCCTCAAATTCGGAGGAAATGAGGACAGAGTGTCTTAACACTTGGTTCCCAAGTTCCCTCTGCCTACCCTACCTTGTGCGGGGGACGGCGTGAGGCTTAGTGAATAAGCGAGAGCAGTATATTTTTATAAAATTTTATCCTATCAAATTTATTACTTGAAAATTATTTCTAATAGTATTACATAAATAATTAAATAATAAAATAAAAAAATATTCCAATGAAATTCCTTAATTAAAGCTCGTAAATATCTATACTTTTTATATAAAAGCTTTGAGTAAAATTACGCTATAGTCATATTAAAAATGGTTAAAACGAAAATATATATTATGCCCAGGAGGCTTGCTGGTCCTGACGTCTGCCCCCAAGAGATACAAGTTACAGGAAAAAGGATAATAATACAGTAACTTTGTGTTTTAATGGTTTGATACAGTACTTTACTTAACAAGTTCAGTTGTTACATCACTAATTGAACCCGGATGACCAGAACACGTGGTGATCATAAATCACTGTAAGCGTCATAGGTTGTGGGTTCGATCCCCATTCGAGGAAAAGAAAATATTTAATATTTTCGATTTAAATATTTAATGTTATGAAATGAAAACACTCTGGTATAAGACACATGCGGCGTTGATTTCCGCAACTCAACACGCCATGCTTAAAATTCGGTGGAAAGTAAGGAACGAGAGTGGAAAGGAGTGTCTTAACACTAGGTTCCCAAGTTCCCTCTGCCTACACTGCCAGTGCAGAATACAGCGTGAACCTGAGTTTGAGTTGATAGATCCTATTTTAATGCATAAGATCCAATAAATACGTACAGTGTCCGTAAAATATACGATTTTCTGTATATTATGTGTAAATTATAAAATAAACAATTAATGTTTACGTGTATGACCGCATTTTTTTAAAGTTAGAGTAAGTTAATTTTTACAATAATCAAAATATAGTTAAAAACGAATGCTGGTTTGCTGCAGGTGCTAAACACTGATGTGCGAGTTTCTACTCAGGAAATGAAATATTACATATTTTCATTACCTTTCTCTGGTAACAAGACATAACGCGTCGTTGAGCTCCGCCAATCAATACATAATGCGTCAAATTCTACAGAAAGTGGGAAACGGAACGGAGTGTCTTATCTAGGTTCCCAAGTTCCCTCTGCCTACCCTATCAAGTGCAGGATAAAGCGAGAAAAAAAAAAGAAAAGAAAATACTACTACATAAACTATAGTAATTATCTATAAACCCATTAAATAGAAGATAAAATAAAACACTACAATTAAAAAAAAACAAAAAAAAAATGCCAGATACTAGATTACCAGAAAAAAAAATGTATTTAATTATTCATACTTTTTAATAATCAGCATTTTTGTATGAGAATCTGAAGTAAAGGTGAAACGTTGATATTTGCCAGTACCACGCTATTCAATAACGAAACCTTTACATTTATAACGCCTCGTTCTATCTAAATGTTAATCTGTTAGATTCCCATGGAAAAGTCGTATAAAATGCTGCATAAACATAAATATCCCTTAATAAATATAAAATTATATTCTATATAAAATTATTATTGAGGACAGTCCAGTCCAGTGGCAACTGGACAGGTTGTGGGTTCGATCTGATGACATACGAGGAAATGAAATATATAATATTTTAATTTTCTCTGTGTAAATGCGGCGTTGAGTTCCGCCAATAAAAACATTTCAATTCAGCGACAAAATTAATTGTTTTAATTGGACCCAACGCCTTAGGTTCCCACTAACTACTGCACAGGCAGCGTGAATGTATGAACAGATAAATATATCAAATATAATTATTAATAAGATTTAGGGTATATGTGGCATTCTATAATTTGACTGTAAATGCAACTGTTGTAAGCTGCCCCCAGATAAACCAATTATTATTTTTATCTGGTAGGCAAAATGCGGTGTTAAGTACCGAATCACAACACGTAATGTCTCGAGAGAGAGAAATTGGACGTGAAGTGTTCAACGGAGTGTCTTAACACTCTGTCTCCTATTGCGGGCTACAGCGTGAAGCTCCTTCTATCATTAGATACTAAATAAGTTTTTTTGTCGTGTGATTCCGGCTTAGAATAGGATCACCCTGGTACTGATGGTGTCGTAAGAGGCGACTAAAGTGCGTGTGGTAGAGTCACGTTGCCAGCAATGGCAACACGCATGGGCAGACTCGACCGGATTATCACCACCCCCGCCATTTAAGACCGGCGTTAAGTAGTGGCTTCGGCCACTGCGTTTCGCATTGGGTAATGCCGGGCACCGGTGCCCATCCACCTTATAGACCGGCAACGCATGTAGCTCCTCTGATGCTACACGGAGCGGTGCGCGGCGGTGATCGTTTACCATCACTCGTTTCCGTATCTAGTAAAAAAAGTTTCCCATTGAGTCTATCAAGTATCATATTGTTGTTGAGTAACTCTAAAAGATACATTATCTCATTAATACCTGGTGTGGTGCAGAGGCACAAGTGTGTGACTATAAGCGCGATACATTTTCTTCATTTAATTTCCATTCTAGGAATTAACATTTAATATACTTGCTCTGGTACCGCGGAAAAGCGCGGCGTTGAGTTCCGCTACTAAACAATATGGGAACAGAGTATCTTAATACTAGGTTCCCAGATTGCCTCTTCCATCCCATGCAAGGTACATTGTGAACCCAAAAAAATCATATAAGCTAGAATATATTTGCCAAAATGGTACAAGTTTAATTGGAGTTTTAATACATTTATCCAAAATTCAACGAATTAATGCTATAGTGGTTTATAGGAAATTTTGGCAACCATATATTCAAAGTTCTAAAGTTGGAACCAAGCCATTCTAAGCCATTCTAAGCTTGTATGAAAATAGAAACATGACCTAATTTTCCTGGAACACGTTTATATTTTCTAAGGACTTTTTTATCTTTTCTATATTTCATTTTCAGCTTCACCCTGTATGCTGCACTATGTTACTTTCCCCACTTTCCGTCGAATTTGAAGCATCAATCAGCTTCACGCTGTATTCCGCACGAGGCAGGGTAGGCAGAGGGAACCCGGGAACCTAGTGTAAAGACACTCCGTTCCACTTCTGTTCCCCATTTTTCGCCGAATTTGAGGCATTGCGTGTTGACTGGTGGGACTCAATACCGCGCGTCGCTTTGTTGCTAGAGCGAATAAATGAAAACATTAAATATTTAAATTGAAAATATTAAATATTTCATTTTCTCTAGTGGGGATCGAACCCACAACCTATAGTCTACAGTCACACGCTTGTGCCACTGTGCCACGACAGGCGTCAAATTTAATAGTTTGTAAGGATGTATGTTTTTTCCACTTACACAGAAAAACTACTGATACGAATTTTATATGAAACTTCGCTGTAATAAAGCTTATTATAAAGTATACTTATGAAATATTTAATATTATCAATTTAAATATTTAATGTTTTCATTTCTTAGCTCTGGTACAAGGCAAAACGCGGCGTTGAGTTCCGCCACTCAGCACGCAATGACTCAAAATTTAGCAGGAAGTCGGGAACGAAAGTGGAACGAAGTGTCTTAACGCTAGGTTCCCAAGTTCCCTCTGCCTACCCTGCCATGTGCGGGATACAGCGTGAAGCTTAGTAGAGTATAGTACGTATACTGTACTTTTACCTTATTATTTACAATAATAGCATGAAGTTGTCTCCCTAGGTAAATTATGTAAAATTTACTACGTTTTAGGTAAATATATATAGACTAATGTTTTTGTCTACAATACTGATACAAAAATGCAAAATCTATAAACGTTAATTGACAACCCAAATTAATATTTCAATATAATTATATAATTTTAGTACAATATAGCCGTAAGTAATATTTAAGTTGGAGCGTACGTACAATGTTTCTGTAGGACCTTAAAGCCTTGGGGGCTCCATTCTTCGCGGAGTGGAGGCATTGTTAGTAATTTATTACCCTGTTCTATTATAATATGAACATCTGTAAGGTAAGCTTACAGCTAATTGTAATTCAAAAGTTTCTCTTTATGTAAATACTTAACTAGGTAGCTTTTAATATATAAAAAGTACATATTTAAAGAGCAGTAATATGTAGCGTATGGTTTTACTATAAACGCGACAGTGTAAAGTACAATACTTTGGTGAAGAGACAAAACGCGGCGTTAAGTTTCACCTCGTAACAAACAATATCTTGAAAATAAAATATATATATATATATATATATATATATATATATATATATATATATATATATATATATATATATATATATATATATATATATATATATATATATATATATATATATATATATATATATATATATATATATATATATATATATATATATATATATTTTTTAAAATGTAATTAAGTCCAGTTTGTTTCTCATTGGAGGAAATTAAGTATATATTATTTTCACGTCTTCGCTCTGGTAATAGGGCAAAGTGTGGCGTTGAGCTCCGCGGAACGGAGTGTCTACCCTGCCATGAGCGGAGAGTAAAGCTAAAAAAATACTAAGCGAATGGAAATTATAAACTAAGGTTATTTTGTGGATTATTTATTTTATTTTATTGATTTTACTACCGTCTAATATAACAAGGTATTTTGAGACTCCAGAAAATATTTTTACTTTTTTTTAAAGTGTTATTCCACACTAAGGATAGGAAATACTAAACTTAAATTTAAAAAGCGTAATTTTTTTTTTTGGTGAGTACGGATGGCTTAGTTGGTCAGAGCGCTTGAACGGTTTTCAAGAGGCGCGGGTGCAAACCCCGCTTTAAAAAATAGTAAAAATATTAAATAAATAGTATTCTCTCTCGCCAAACGATAATTCTTACGAGTTGTCTTTGGGAAGTGAAAATTTATAAAAATCTCCCTACAGAGATGCTAACAACATAAATAAGTTGTAACAAGCGTATAAGAATATCGACGGAGCTTGGTGAGTACGGATGGCTTAATTGGTCAGAGCGCTGGAACGGTTTTCAAGACGTTCGGGTTCAAATCCCGCTTCGTTCAGAATGTTTATACGCTTTTATAAATTTAAGTTTAGTACTCCAGAAAATATTTCGTTTATTATAAAAAAAATAACACTAAATATTCTGTGAATGTCTACCGTTATCAACATAAATAAAAAAAAATAGAGAATTTTGTGTATTTAAATACTATTTTATTCTTTTTTTTTTAGTATATGTTATGATAGCGGCACCAGAAATACATGACATCAAAACTTTCAACAATCGCCGTTCCTGAGATACATTCTGGTGACAACCGGACAGAACACAGATCCTTAATAAAACGAACTCCTTTGACACGGAACCCTAAAAAATCATTCAATACATAACAAAAAAATAATCAATACGGACATAAAATTCGATATCAACAACAACACACGGCGTTGAGTTCCGCCACTCAACACGCAATGCCTCAAATTCGGCGGAAAGTGGGGAACAGAAGTGGAACGGAGTATCTTAACACTAGGTTCCCAAGTTCCCTCTGCCTACCCTGCCATGTGCGGGATACAGCGTGAAGCTGAGTGAACAACAACAAAATAAACTAACCAGACATTATTGTCTAATATTTCGATTACGCTCAATCAAGAACGCCACAAACAATTACTACACGAACTTCATTTGTACCGAGTTTCAATTAATAAGTCTACGCTCCGTTATCATTGCAAAGTTGCTTTATTACTTTCTGCAAAGTGGAAAGGTGCAACAAAACGTTGTACAATGAAATTGGATTTACTTTTAATATTAATCTCAGATCTGTACAAGTTTTGAAATGCTGACTTGTGAAAGGATTATATGAAATAGTATCAAGGCACGTAATATATATTTTTTTGTCAATAAAGGAATATTTAATTTTTTTATAACGTGAGGCCTATCGTGGCGCAGAGGTACAATCATGTGACTGTAAACGAAAGGTTCTAGGTTCGATCCTCACTCGAGGAAATGAAATATTTAAACTCACAAAGAAAAATAAACATTACTAGCCCCACCTATATAATAACTAAATTCATCTAATAGGTCAGACATTTATGAATCGTCTATCTATAGGCCAATAAAAGTTGCCCATTGACCCGATTCCTCTACGTTTAACCTTTCAGCGTTGTCACGCATCGCCTCTCGAGTCGAGACAGTTACACAGACAGTTTGTTTTAATACTCGTACCACTTTTACAATATTGTACTACTTCTGATTCGATTTTTACAACTGAATATCAATTCCATCGTTCAGTACTATAGAGTTGTCTATAAACGCGACGATTGTCAATAAGTTCGATTTCCACTGGAGGAAATTGTTTAATTTAACTTTCATAGCTTTCGAAGATGAAGCGCGGTGTTAAGTTCCGTCACTTTGTACCAAATATCAGGAAAATTCAGATGGTTGGGGGAATGGAATGTCTTACTATTAGGTTTCCTCGGCTTTCAATGCAGCTACTGTATTTTATTTTTTTTTATTTATTTTACAGCGTCTATTCGAATTGAAACAAGCAGGTGTGATTTCTTTTCTATTTTTTTTTTTAATTTTCTATCCATTTTGATGTATTATGTATCTAAAAGCGTAATCACGTACCACTTCAAATAAACAGACCATGTTGACTTTTTTATTAAAAAACATTTTAAATTGTACCAAAAATGAAATCATTTTTATGATGTTATGATTTTTTTCCTTACAAATTTTAATGTAAATGCATTGCATTTAGTACTTGAAGCAAATAATTAATTCAGTTATTGCAATACTGTATGAATAATATTCAAGAAAGCATTTTTGCATAAAAGTATTTATGTAAATATGTGTGGTAATTACAGCGGCCCGATTAAATATATGAAATATATGAAAATGTCTTACATATGTTTTAATATTCTTCTTCATTAGCCAGAGCGCCTCACGTAACAATCATTCTTAATTTTTGGCGAACAAGGTTAAGTGAGGTCAGAGGTATGTTTTATCTGACCTTAAATTCTAACAATAACGCTTACTGAACTAATATATTTAAATGGGCGATATAACTAGGCTTAGAACGTTAAAATTTGGAAGGTCCTTGGGATTTCTGGAAATTCCTATGGGACTGAGAATAGACAGATTCTTAACGTATCACGAAAACAAAGTCTATAGTTATGATTATTAGAAAAGTTAAGAAAGAAATAATATATTAAATAAAATTCGAAATTCGAAAACATTTCAAATTCCATAATAAAACACCGATGAACTGTACATATTATACTAACTAGCTTCACTGTGAAATCGAAGACAACAGAAGCGCACAAGAAAAACCTAGTGTCCAGACTTTCCGTTCCCCATTTTCCATCCAAACAATTAAATTTAAATTTAAAAGTTAAAGACATCGTTAAGTTGTGCAACTTAACGCCGAAATAAAACCAAAAAATTAAGTCACGTTTTGCTAAAAATAGCAACAATGCGCGTTTCCATGGGCATTGTGCCGCGACCGTGCCGGAAGCTCTCCTTTCGACAATCCTTCGCCGATTGCCGCGATGAATATGAAATTGGTCGAAATGCTTTCCCCATAGAACGGTAATGCCCCGCCAATTCGTATAATCAAATTTGCTTTTCAATAATCTTGCTTTGTGTGCTGGTTTTATGGTCTTTAAGAAAAAAAACGGATCGGTATTGTTTACAAATGGCTTTATAACGTTGAGTTTATTCTGTTTGTTGAAAATTAAATTTTTATCTTTTCTAATATTTTCATTACGCGGTACAGTTTATAAGTGAACGACATTGCTCTTTTTGACCGTCACGGATTCGATTCCGGCTCAAAGGAATAATTCCTTCTACATAAATTTTTGCTATGTAAGGCTTGCCGTAGCGCAGCGGCAGAAGCGTGTGACTAGCCGACCGACTAGGTTGTAGGTTCGGTGCCCATCCGAAAAAATTAAATATGCATATTTCCAGGTTAAATATGTAATGTTTCATTTCTTCGCTATGGTAGTAAGGCAAAAGCGCGTTAAGTGCCGCCACTCAATACACAATATCTCAGATTCGGTGGAAAGTGAGGAATGGACTGTCTTAACACCAGGATCCCAATTTCCTTCTGCCTACCCTGCCATGTGCGGGATACAGCGTTAAGCTAAGAGAGAAAAAGTAATTCTATAACACAATTTCTTAAGCATACTTAGCTAAATGTAACAAATTCAATTAAAATCTATATTAAAAAAAACTCAACCAGAAAAACCTACCTAAGCTAATATAAACCACACGTGCCATTTCCTTCATGGACACCACAAATATTTACGATAAATTGATCAGACAATATACTGTGGAGAGCTATTACACGGCTTACTCGAGTAAGCTGTCTGTTGGCTCGAACGTGCTCAAATATTTGACGACGACCGCTACACGATGAATTTCGAAAACACCCCTAGAGAGATCGTTGAGGGGGCTCGTATTTAGCATTTACCCCTTTGACGCTTACAGCAACACCGGTGCTTTGCTGTTGGTCTACTCGTTAGTCTAATCATGGCCCTCATATACTTGGTTGAAAGGAAAACATTAAAAAAATCTATTTGGTTGGAATTCTGATCTAAAATTGAGACATAGCCAGATACTCACGGAGAGAATTAAGCTTGAACTTCAGAAGCTATACTTTCTTACATTACCGATTAAAATTAAAGCACACGATTTTAAATCCAAATGATTCAATAATTTAATATCCTTAAAAAGCAATTAGTTTTTGAAATCCTAAATAATATCTATTTAAAAATAGTGCCCGGTAAATATACTATAATAATGAATAAAAAAGACACAATTAAATACATTTTTTATAATATTCAAAACATTGCAACAATTATTTCAACAAAAACGCTGAGTTCCATAGAAACATCCTGCTTCATGTAAAATTGGTCTTCATATAAAATTTCAGTATTTTTACAGCGCTATAATGTTTGCATAGTGCTATTAATGGAGTAGAGTATATAGCTGGTAACGAGACATTAGTTAGTACACGTTAAAAGCAAACGTATAAAATGATAACTAATGTTTAATTAAAAATTAAATATAATTACTTATATTCATTTTACAACTTTAATGGTAATAATAACATATATTAACCAAAGAAAATTAAAATGAACAAAAATACCTGGCCAAGAGAACCATTACTTCAGCTCCAAGCTCATGATCCGATTAAATTTTTATAAAACACTGCCAACCGCCGCTAGGACACTACGCGATGAATAAGGCTTTCAATTAAAAGAAACCCTTCTTAAATCGCTTTATTCATTTATTAATAATAACTACAGTACAGTACCACAGACACACAAAAAATTACAAATAACGGTTATTTAGAAAAAAAATAAATATTAATAATCCTAGTATGTAATCTTTGGCGGAAATTGGTACAAAGTCTCCCTGTAAATCAATTTTAATGGGCTTTAACAAGCGTATAAAATTTCAATGTAGTTTAATAACAACATAGAGCTTAGTGGTCAAAGCGTTTAGAAGGTTTCCAAGAGGCGCGTGTTTAGAGATATATATATATACGAGTATATTACAATCATAATAATCAATTACAAAAAAATCTAAAAGCTTCAATGCAATTCACTTTTATGATTATTGACAGAAAGTCCTTATCAATATTATGAGACGCTTTATGGCGCCCAACGTGGTACACATAAACTTAATTTATGTGCCCTGCGCAACGTTATTACAACGATAAGGGCAGAATGTATTTTAAGGATTAATGCTACCTCCGAATCTCCTTTAAAATTGGTACTACCAATATGGAAAACCACCATAGGTACAGCCACTGGTAAACAATTTGCAAAGCATATTTGTCAAGTCGAACGTATTGAATACATTTTTACAGTTTCTAGCTGTATTCCACAAAAAGCAGGGTAAGTATAGGGAACCTGGGAACCTTGTCAGGACACTCCGTTACCATTAAGACACTTCCGTTCCCTACTTTGAATTTTTTACATGTATTTTTAGCTATGAAATATTTTTTATATTTCATTTGGGGAGTCACGTTGTCAGCAACGGCAACACGCATGGGCAGACTCGGCCGGCGATTATTACCACCCCCGGCATTTAAAACCGGCGTACAGTAGTAGTTTCGGCCACAGCGTTTCTCATTGGGTAATGCCGGACTCCGGTGCCTATCCACCTTTAAGGCCGGCAACGCTCCTATAGATCCTCTGGAGTTACACGGGGCCGTGAGCGATGGTGATCACGTACCAGCAGGCGACCCGTTTGCCGTCTTGTCCATAAAAAAAATGAAAAAAATAATAAGTAACAAAATTCATATAAGAACGTCAATCAACCAGCAGTAAGCTACACAAATTTTTCTCCTCAACTTGGATGCTTTCCAAATGACGTGCCACTTTGTAGTTCTATGTAAATGTGAAGTCTGACCGTCCATTAACATTTTAACTACTATCTGTACTACAGTAGGTACGTATCTAAACTTAAATACTGGTGTAGACTTAAATAGAGCACTTGTACAGTACAGTTGATGTGTAGTGGCTGTTGTAAAGTTAGCTGTAGATTATTGAAGATTCGATATGACATTTTTTCTTACTTCGGATTATTTACTTCTCACTAATGCGCAAAAAATCCAAAAACCTAACTTTAAAGCGAACAATACTAGTTGACCGTACTATTCACTGTACGGTGTACGGTAAGCAATTACAATTAGTGCAATTGTTTTGTAGTTACAGTTAGAGAGTTAGCTGCTGTAGGGGTCGAGCTTGAATGTTTAGAAGCCAGCTTGAATGTACATTTTGTTGTGATTTCTATAAAAGTTTTTGGAGTTCTTTACCTCAAAAGGAAAACACGAAACTGTAATATTGAGGAATGAGGCCTGTAGAGGTGCAGGGGCACAAATGTGTGACTGTAAAAGAGAAAGGTTGTCGGTTCAATTCTCAGTCGAGGAAATTAAATATTTAATATTTTCAAATTATATATTTAATATTCACATTTCTTCGCTTTGGTAACAAGGCTAAGAGATGCGTTAGTTCACCACTCAACGCTTCGGCGGAAAGAAGAAAATGGAACGGAGTGTTTTAACACAAGATTCCTAAGCTCCCTCTGCCTACCCTGCCATGTACAGGATTCAGTTTGATGGGATCACTCTTTTGTGCGTTTGTCCGTCCGTCAATACTATTTATCTCGAGATCGAGTATCAAGCGAAATCATTATCAAATATTCAAGCTACGGTTTAAGGGTAGAGTAAAAGTCAAAATAAAAAAAAATCCTTCCCTAAAAATCACAGACTTTAACTGGTAATCCGATTTGTAACAAACATTGCGTGAACTATCGTGATGATGAAAAAAAACCGCATTGATATCGGTTCATCCATTTAGGAGCCACATACCACATCCATATGTGGCATGTGACTCCACATATGGATGTGGCACACATGCCACATATAAACAGATAAGTCACACTAAAACAAAAGGTTGTTATCTTTCCATAAAGAATTAAAAAAATATATATATTTTCTAAACTGTACGTAAACTACGAGTATATAATTCTCATGGTACACATAGCTTAATTTACAAAAGATAACTCTTCAAGTTTCATACCACTACAAGACATTAACAAGAAGAATTAAGTACTGGAATTTGATTAAATCCAAGCTGTATTTGGTGCATTTGGTCTGAAATAAGACCGGAAATCTTATTTCCACAAACCAAAGTGCTAAAAGACTAGAGTAATTAACAAACTTAAAAAGTTAATATTCTCAAGTTGGCAAAGTTATTACTTCTTATATTATAGCTAGAGGTACGTCGTGGCACAAAGGCGACGGTGAACACGACAAGTTACAAGTTCGATTCCTACGCGAGAAAATAAAATATTTCATGTTTTCATTATCTTTGCCCTAACGCGAGGAAGTGGACAACAATTTAAACATTTCCGGATAGGAACAATATCTTAATACTAAATCCCCAGGTTCCCCTGGATACACTATTAAATATATATATATATATATATATATATATATATATATATATATATATATATATATATATATATATATATATATATATATATAAATATATATATATATATATATATATATATATATATATATATATATATATATATATATATATATATATATATATATATATATATATATATATATATATATATATATATATATATATATATATATATATATATATATATATATAATAACCAGCTTTTACCAGCGACTTCGTCCGCTTACTCAAGTGCGATGCCACCTGATAACTAATATAAACAAAGTAAAACTAAAAGTAAGAAAAGTCAAAAGTATGCAGATTTCGTACATACACACATACACATACACACATATACATAAACATACATACATATACATACATTTTCCACTAGAATACATGCAAAGTAGCCTACATATTGTGCACGACGTATTCCAGTATGCAACGTCGGTGTAATAGAATAGTTTATTCATATTTGATTTGCCTTTGGTGGAACGTATTGAATTGTTTTCCGCTGTATTTTTACGGAGATGGAATAACATTTATACAACGGAACAAAGTTGAATGTTAAAAGATTTTTCAATACATATAAAGTATTATTGTTGAGGTCTGTCGTGGCGCAGCGGCACAAGAGTGTGACTGTAACCGACAGGTTCTGGGTTCGATCCCCAGTCGAGGAAATGAAAAATTCAATATTTTCAATTTAAATATTTAATGTTTCATTTCTTCGCTCTGGTAATAAGGCAAAAGCGCGGCGTTGAGTTCCGCTACTCAACACGCCTCAAATTTGGCGGAAAGTGGGTTCAATCTGCCTAACCTGCTTCGTGCGGGATGAAGCTAAAAAAAAGAAAATAAAATGTTATTTGAGACCGTTGGTCGGTACGGTGATATGTAAGCTAATAGTTTATGTTCGATTCGGTCTAGGGGATTCATTTATTTATATAAAGTGTTCGGCGTCGCCGCAATGCCTTACATTCAGCGGAAAATGGGGAACAGAACGGAGTGTCTCACCACTAGGTTCCCAAGTTCCCTCTGCCTTCCCTGCTCTGTGCGGGATACAATGTGAAGCTGAGTGAGTGAGTACAAAGTGTTTGAAAATGTGTGATACGTAATATACACGTGTTAATCCGACTAAAAATTTAGTCAGGACACTGTTCGTATTGAGATATTTCCGTTTCCTACTTTAAGCCATTTTTTTAAGCATCGATTGCTGAATGGCGAGACACAAGTTAACGCCTTGTTACCAGAGCGAATAAATGAAAAGATTAAATATTTCATTTCCTCGAGTAGGTATCTAGCCCACAACCTCTCAAATTAAGAATCGCAAGCCCTGTGCAAGACTATAATATATAAAAAAACTAATATAACTATACGAAAATTTACGGAAATTCTATGAAAATACCAAGTCCTTAGTCCTATTTCGTTGATATTTGGGTCACAATGTATGAAATTATAAACACGGTCACGGCAATACCGTTGGGAATGTACTTCGCCTAAGAACTCGCTACGTACGCGCTCTAGAAGTAAATAATATTGCATAGAGGAAATAGTGCCACAAGATGAATTTTATTTTAGTTTTTATGTTTGTAAGATGATTTGTTTTTATTTCCACGCTCTGGTAGGACAATGCGCGGCGTTAAGTTTCGCCTCACAGCAGGTTATGTCTCAAATTCGGCGAGAAACGGAGAACGGAGAGTGTAGAAACTACAATCGTCGCTATCCTACCATTACGTAAGTAACGTTAACTAAAGACTTGTAAGTTATAAGAGTAACAAGAACTTGCACTTCTCCCTAAACCAAAGTTAGGACACACGAGATCAACTTTGCTTGATTAATGTTACTTAAATATTATATTCAAGATATTTATTTTCAATAAAAACATTTAAAAGTAACTTTTTTGAGAATAATCAAAAACTAACGTATTTAATAGAAGTCTCAAAGAAGTTTCCATCACACATAGGGTACCTTCACGCTGTATCCCGGCACTTAGAACCCTAATGTTAAAACACTCCGTTCCGTTCCCCATTTACATTTTCTGAACTGTAGTTAAAAGATAATAATAACTTACTTTCAACTAAACAAACAACAAATATCATTATCAATACATTTTCTACCAACGAAAACTCAATATATAGTGACAACTGTTATTAAGAATGCAACTTTTATTCGAGAAGTTCATAAATTCCATCATTTTGGCCACGTTCCAACAGAGGCTATATTAACTGATTCACGGCTCTCCGTTGCTATCCTCTCCTAGATCTTTTAAATGAACGTATATGAACCGATCGTAACACTGCAAGATTTAAATGTAAAATGGTGGTATTTGCATTGACTACTTTTTCTTTACTTTAGTTTCTAGACATGGATGAATGGGATAAATTTAAAGGCCAGTTGGGGCACAGGAGATCAGCGTACAATGTGAACGCTACAAGTTGTGGATTCAATCCTTACTCGAGGAAATTGAATATTTTAAATTTTCATTTCTCGCTCTGGTATCAAGGCAAAACGAAGCGTTGCAGTCTGCCACTAAAAACACCATGCCTCAAGTTAAGCAGAAAGTGAGGAATGGAACGGAGTTCCTTAACACTAGGTTCCCAAAATCCCTCCCTCTGCCTACCCTGCACCTGCAATGTGCGAAATACAGCTTGAAACTAAGAAAAAACACATAAGATCCAAAATACAACCACCAAAGACTATACCTATTGGAAATACCCAAAATACCAAAACAAGAGAGCAGCCAGCCGCAACATGAATCTATTCGCGATATTAAAGCTTGCAAACTATTCCATAATGAGAGACCCTCGTTATTCGGAGCGTGATATAGCTTTAAATATCCATTGTTCCAAACCACTGTACGGCTGGTATGGAGACCGCACTGACGGTTATATAGACTCACTGACGGCTGTACGTTTAATGGAGTGATGATGATACTTTTTAAGTACCAGTTTATATCAGACAGAATAGCTATATATATATATATATATATATATATATATATATATATATATATATATATATATATATATATATATATATATATATATATATATATATATATATATATATATATATATATATATATTATATATATAAATAGAGGGAGACTATAGCGACAATTACTTGATTCATATTGACATTTTCAAAGTGAACACGTCAGTCTGTACCGACGTTATTCCAATAACGTTTTATAATAATAAATGGCAAAGTCAAATAAATGTTAAAACTCAGTTAGTCATTTCACTTTTATACACGAAGGAAATATATTTTTATATATTTCCTTCGTGTATAAAAGCGCTTTAAATATGCTGATTTTTATTTATCAGCTTCACGCTGTATCCCGCGTATCCCGAATAAAGTCCCGTATTATTTTGTTGCCACAGCGAAGAAATGGAAATATTAAATATTTGTATAAAATTTCCTCTAATGGGAATCGAACCCTCACCTACATACAAACATATATCACAGAGCAAGGAAATGAAAACATTAAATTAAAAAATTAAATATTTCATTTCCTCAAGTGGGGATTGAATCCAAAATCTGTCGCATTTACAGTTCACATGTTTGTGCCTCTGCGCCACGACAGGCCATCCTAGGTCATGTCTTTTTAATATATTAAATTCCATTTAATATTGTTGAGGTCACTTACAGTTCTCAAGAACTCTAGCTGAGTGGGAAGTATGCAGTGTTCACAAGGTTCTTTTTGTGTACACAGATAAAAAATCTCAAGTTTATAGTTTCAATTTTAATAACCAACATATTGAATCATTCATTTTTTATATGTACATTTATTTATTTTAGTCAAATTACTAACAAAACATCATTTAATAATTAATAAAAAGAACCATTAGCAATTAAACAAATTTACAGACTAGACTTAGCTCGATCTAAAAGGGAATATTAAGGAAGTTTGTATTTGCGTAAGACAAAATGGAGTCCGGAGTGGCTACGTGACCTGGCATATGCATTAGGCAGGAATTTGATCCGTATCCATAGTACTTGTCGCATTTAACTTTTACAATGGAATATCCTTTATTTTAGTCAAATTACTGGAAGTTTTTTTTTTCTGAAAATTGAATTGGTCGTGGCGTAGAGGGTCATCGTCGGATTTCAAGCGCAACGGTTTTGGGTTCGATTCCCGTACGGATAAATAAATTACTATTTTTATGTTTCCATTTTTATTTTTCGGCACTCTAGAGAATCATTGAAAAAGAATTGCACGAAATACCTATCAGAACGGGTAAAAAATATCAGTAATAATTTTGCATCTTAAAAGATGATATAGAATGACGATATATAAACAAAAGTAAATTATATAAAAACTGTCGAAATATTGTATCATGACGAATAACGAATGCTAAAACGTGTTAATAAAAAAGGTTCCCACTTTGGTTCGTCAAAAGAGTTATTCTCGGATTACTAGCCTAATTTTGCTTTCATATGTTTAAGGCCTGTCGTGGCTTTGGATTGGAACCCCACTCGAGGAAATAAAATATTTAATGTTCCCATTTATTCACAATGGCGAACTGCGGTGTTGACGTCCGCCACTCACCACGCAATGTCTCAATTTCAAGGGACAGTAGAAAACTAAAGTGGCTCAAAGGGAACGAAGTGTCTTGACACTAATTTCCCAAATTACCTCTATAGTTATATTGTATATACAACAATAATACTAAAACGTGTATTAATTAACAACAATTTTTGATATTTTTCGATAGAGCTCATCGAAAAGTAAATGAAAATAATTGTACCACGTTCCATTGTCCGCTTTTTGCGTATATCGGGACAATGCTTGCAGGATGATTGCCAATCCTGGGTTTTTCGATCTAAAGCAAAGTAAACATCAGTTAGTTACACATTTTTAACCGATTTTCAAAAAGGAGGATGTTCTAGTTTTGATAGCTTAAATTGTACGTGTTTATATGTATCTCTTCATAGAGACATACACATACATTGTTTTTCTGTGATTTGTGAATCGATTTACACCTTAAAAGACCAAAACAAGAATTTGGATTCCAGTGAAGTTAGAAAAATATACATCAGTAGGTATGGCTTCGTTAAAAGATATTCACGTGGAATAGAAAATAGACTTTTAATAGATAAAAGATGAAACGGCTAAAATATTGAAATATTACTTAATTTATTTGAGCTAAATTTTAAAAATTACATCCAATTCACTTTAAGCCAAATCGAAAATATGAAAAGTAGTCGATACTAGAACGTACAGATAGTTAAAAGATTTTGCATATATTTCCGAATGCCCATACCAAACTAGCTAACCTTAATGTAAAGGCTACCAACACGTCTACTCTCGTCGGTGGCTCTCGTTATGATTACGTAGTGCGCACGTAATTATGTTTGTCTGTTTATACAAACGTAGGGGCACAGGCATGTGATTTCAAATGTTACAGGTTGTGGATTCCCACTCGAGGAAATGAAATATTTAATATTTTCAAATTAAATATTTATTTTCGCTCCTCAACAAGCAATGCCTCAAATTTGGCGGAAAGTGGGGAACGGAACGGAGTGTCTTAACACTAGGTTCCCAAGTTCCCTCTGTCTACCTTGCCATATACGGAATTCAGCGTAAAGCTGAGTAATTAATAACAAAACCAAATACTCGTGGGCGCTCTGAAGTAAATTGCAGATGACTACCAAGATTTAGTTTTATGATTTTACTTTCTTGATTATTTTTTCCCTAGTAAACAATGTACAAAAGTTATAAAATTAGCTTCACGCTATGTATCTGGGAATTTTAGTACCTAGTATTAAGATACTCCGTTCCCATTTACACACTTCCGTTTCCCACTGTCTACCGAATTTAAGGCATCGCGTGTTAAGTGGCGGAACCAAAAGCAAAGCATAATTTCTATTGCTTCATGCAGAAGCATTAATTTTTTTATATATTTAAACTCTTTAAGTAGGCATCGAACCTGTAACCTGGACGTATTTACAATTACACTGTTTCGCCCCTGCGCTACGACAGGCGTCACTCCCAAGCTCACTTTCAATCAATAAGTTACGAATTAATCCAAAGAAATAACTATTCAATAAATAGATAATTCATTGAACTCCTACAAATAACAACGAAACGTTTAAATTATTCACAAGCTTATTTGGTTAGGTAAGCTCATTCTATTGTTTGACGATTCAATCAATCGCTCACACAATTAACACCCTTATCATTATTGACATAGAGTTTAAATATGTTTGATTTTACTATTGGCAATGTTTAGGTTGGTAAATAATTAATTAATACCATATTATTACATGTAGATCGCAGTAAATACGTGTAATGCGGCGTTGATTGGACTTCAAACAGAATTGACTGGCGCTAATCAAACTGTTATCACGCCAAAGCATTAGCTATGTTAGTTATAGTTCAAAGTACATATGCTTGATTAAAACTGTCATAATTAATACTGTAATATATATACTTACAACTGCGTTTTTAAAAGTTCTTACGTTAACAAGAATAACAGTATTTTACAAAAATCTCGAGGCTAGTCAGGGTGTGCGTTCCATTTAGAATAGAATGATCATTAATATTTTCACTACATACATTTATACCAGATGCATACATATATCTTAAGCATGTAGGTACATGTTAAAATTGATTGTTTTTTGTTTTTCATTTGTTAGTTATTTACTTTTATTTTGTATCTTGTTGGCGGCGCTTAGTAGGTTAGTATTATTTTAGTCTTTTTTGAGCATGGTGTATCTGCCTATAAGTGTTTGTTGCATCTAGATATAATTTTGTGTATTGTTTTTCTATTTTTTGCATGAAGTGATGTAAACAAGCGTTGGTGGATCAATAAATAAATAAATAAATAAATAAATACCAGAGGTAACTTAACAATATGTATGCAACACGCAATGCCTCTAGAATAAGGTTGAGAATAAGGAACAGAAGTGTCTTAATGCAAATGGAGTACGTATAACAAGGTTCCCAGGTTCCCTCTGCCTTCCCTCCTATATGTTCTCACATATAGCACGTTACACAGAATAATATAAATATTAACATTTTCCAAAATGCTCTAAGCATTATAATTCTACGATATAACGAAAATTTCATAAGAGATAAAATGAAAAACGCATTTTTCAGTTAAAATCAACCTAAGCCGGGGTCGGTCGTTTAGGATATTCCGCTTCCGTTATTACACTTTGGGAACGTAATGTTTTTAATTAAACAAAGTAAGCAAACCCCAAAACTCTTCTAATTACAGTTAACACAATGAATTAAATTTATTAACTCATTTACTTAAATAAAAGGCTTTTAAGGACGAAATATTATAAAGTGCAGTAGATACGTGAAAAGCACGGCGTTAAGTTACATTGTCATCGTTCATCATATATAAAAGAGATAATAGAAACGTAAACTAACGCTGTGTTTTGAATTTACAAACTGGGGGAATTAAACAAATGGTTCAATCGATATCAAATTTATTAACTTAGAATTTTGGAATTAAAAAGTTTTATTTAGAAGAACTATCTTTTACGCCGAGACCAGACATGGCGTAGTAGCACAATCATACAACTGTAAACACAATAGGTTGTGGGTTAGAATTTCCACTGGAGAAAATAAAAAAAAGGAAATGAAAATTATTTCCTCAGTCTGGTAACCAGGCAAAGAGCAGCGTTGAGTTCCGCCACTTAATATACAATTCCAGAATTAGGCAGTAAGTGGCGAACGGCAAAGGATTTTAATGAAAACGGAATATCTTAACACTAGGTTCCCAAGTTCACTTTAGCTGTATTGATATGTGCAAGATATATGGTGTGAAGCAAAAAAAATCCAAATAATACGCGGTAAAAAACACCAAGTAGCACTTATAGAGTGCTATTGAATTTTGTTGGAGCTATAAATTATACGACCAAAAACTCAAGATAATTATACTTTAAAATTTCCAAAGAGCATCATTATTTAGACCCTCGTAATATCACAAAAGATTTGTCTTAGCCTCACGCTGTATCCCGCACATGGCAAGGTAAACATAGTAAACCTGTGGCGTTAAGTCACTTCCGTGTCCTACTTTCTACCGATTGCTGCGGCGAAACTCAACACCGCGAACCAGAAGAATCAAATTCAATTTCTTTGATTTTATTTCATACTAACGGTAATTATACTTACGTATGTTTAGTAATCACCCAACTATTTCATATTTTTTTTACATTTTTATAATCCAAACAAAAAAAATACGTAGTGACAAAATAATCTTAGAATTATAGAAGCAGGCCTGTCATAGCGCAGGGGCATAAACGTATGTTTGTAAAAGCATCAGGTTGTCGGTTCAAACCCACTCAAAGAAATGGAATATTTAATACTTTCATTACTTCGCTCTGGCAAAGCGCGGAGTTGATTTCCTCCACTCAACACGTTACATCTCAAATTTGGTGGAAAGTAGAGAACGGAACAGAATATTGTTACATTAAATTTTTAGCTGCTGCTATATACAAGATACACCGTGAAGATAAAAAAGTAAATATTTTGGCGAAGAGGAGAAAAAATGCGACGTTAAGCGCCGATATTGAGCATAAATCTCTCGATTGTCGAAAAGCGGAGTGTCTTAGCATATACATAAGTAAATGTACAATATAATATAACTCATATATAGATAAAACTATATTTGTAATATTACCACTCAATCATTAGAATATCTTAGGGGTAACGGTGTATCTCAACACTAGGTTCCCAGGTTCCCTTAGAATACGCCGGTACGTGGAGGATACAGCGCGAAGCAAAAGAAATTCTTCGGATTAGATATCCGAAGTTTCCGCTAAATAGGTATTGGTATTGCAATAAGCCCAAATGTCCGGAAATCCTTTCATGCCAAACAAGGCGTTATCTGGCCGATTTTGTGAATATAAATTTCTAACCAATATATGCATGGACAAATAAAAGATTTTTTTTTCTAAATAAAGCTATTTCACGCTTATTGACGGAAGGACTAAGAAAAGTGGATCTAATGTTACATAGAAAAGAGTGATAAATTATAAATTATTCTTTAAATGAATTAGTAAATTCATAGATTCGGCGTTAAGTTCCGCGAGTTAGCACAATATAATGAACATGGGGAGGAACTAAGTGTCTGAACGCGAGGGTTACATTACCATTGCAAGCGTTTTTTTGAAGTGAAAACTTCTTTAGGCGCGTTGATAATAGCAGGCGTGCGACTAGCGCATGCGCAGTAGTACACGTATACACTAATATAGCCTGTGTACACGTATACACTAATACATCGACTACAATGAAAATAATGTTCAAACTTGAATTCATTGAAATTCGTGTAAATATAAATACTATGTATAATTAAGATAATTGTATATTAATTATTTTTTCAACCACTTTGTATTTATATTTTGTTCATGATTTGTTTAACCCATCATATGTAACTAATAAATAAAACATAAAAAAAATCATATAATTTTTGCATATAGTTTTAATTACTCTCAACTTAATAGTTCCGTTTTCACTTCTATCGGCAGTCCCACGACTGCTATTAGTTTTTTTTTAAAAAAAGAACAACACCATTGTGCGACTGTAAACGTGACAGTTGTGGGTTCGATCTCCGCTTAAGAAAATAAAATACTTAATATAATATTTTTATAATAGCAGCGACACAAGCGTGAGTCTGTAACCGACAGGTTGTGGGTTCGATGACCACTCGAGGAAATGAAATATTTAATATTTTCAATTTAAATATTTAATGATTTCATTTCTTCGCTCTTGTACAACGCAAAACGCGGCTTTGAGTTCCGCCACTCAACACACAATGCCTCAAAATCGGCGGAAAGTGGGAAACGCAAGTGGAACGGAGTGTCATAACACTAGGTTCCCAAGTTCCCTCTGCCTACACTGCCATGCGCGGGGAAGCTGAGCTTGAGCGTGTTAACATTAGGTTCCCAAGTTCCCTCAGGTTACCCTGCCACGTGCTGAATTCAGGATGTAAGATTAAAAGAGAAACAAACATAACAATATACAAGAATAAAGCCCCAACCAATATTTCGGTCGTAGTAATTTGTTTCATACTTCTATAGGAAAAAGGTATGAACTAAACGATATTGTAATACAGCGACTGTTCGATACCGTATGTTACCTTTTATTGATATTTGAGGGAAAGAAAACTTGTACGTACAATACTGCTCTTGAGTTATCTAATAACATATTTATTTATTTTGCTTGGGCATACATTGTATATATATACATCTTTTTCGCATTATATATGTATAGAATAGGCATAAAGAAGGGGAACCTGGGAATCTAATGTTAGGACACTCCGTCCCCATTAAGATAATTGTGTTCCCCATTTTCTGCCAAATTCTTGAGGCATTGTGTGTTATGTGGCGAAACTTAACGCCGTAACTCTCATGATAAGACAAAGGGCAGTGTTCAGATCCGCCTCTTTTCAGGTAATGTCTTAATCATTAGGCAAAATGATGATAATGGAGTATGTTTAAAAAAAAAAATCTTACGACTAGGCTAAGCTCTAGCTACAATATTAGTATATAAAAAACAAGGCTAAAATATTTATGTTATTAAATAAACTTATCAAGAAAATATTTTTTTTACTATGTTTTAAAGTGTTATTCCACACTTAAGACAGAATTTTTATACGCTTTTTAAATTTAAGTTTAGTAAGAAAATAATTCTCAAGAGCTTATATATATTTCTCTTTCAGAAAATTTAAAAAATCCAAAATTACTTATAATAAGTTAAACAAAAAATAATATGATTTTCTCTTAATTTTTACTACATAAAATCTAATATATTATTGTATTATTCTCTCAGCTTCACGCTGTATCCCGCACGAGGCAGGGTAGGCAGAGGGAACTTGGGAACCTAGTGTTAAGACGCTCCGTTCCACTTCCGTTCTCCCTTTTTCGCCGAATTTGAGGCATTGCGTGTTGGGTGGCGAAAGCGACCCGCGGCAGTATTTCCAGGTCGATACGACATGGGTACCTTCAAAAAGCGCGTCTACGTACACCTCAAAGGCCGGCAACGCACCTGTAGCTCCCCTGGTGTTACACGGGGCCGTGGGCGACGGTGATCACTTACCATCAGGTGACCCGTACGCTCGTTTGCCTTGCCTTCTCCATAAAAAAAAAAAAAAGTTGACGCCGCGCTTTGCCTAAAATATAAATAAGTACAAATTCTGCACCTAGTAATTTAGGCGATTTTTTTTATTACATAAAAAATTATCAGTCCATATTACGATATAACGCTGTCAGGGAAGTATATTATGATATATATATGAAAAGATTTCCTTAATTAATTTTATTTTTATAATTTCAGATCTATACGATGGACTGAAGTCACCTACCATCGGTATAAGTAGATTTCAAAATAGCAAATAATAAATACATTTTACATTCAAAATACACCTTGGATTGATAAATGAAACTTCTAATGCCTGTAGCTTAAACTCAGGAAATTAATCTACGGGAGAGTCCCAAAGCAATCAGTGATTGTACTTGAAGGGTCACCAGTAATAAATTTTAAATTACCATATAAAATGCGGACTGCAATATCTCGAAAGGGGTGAAAAGAAGGGAAGTATCTTATCTTTAGGTTCCCTTTGAATGTCCTATTCTGAGTGGGACGATAAGGTCATCCTGGCACAAGGACACACGCATGTGCCAATGTGACGGTTGTAAGTTTGATTTCAAATCATGGAAACTGTTGAGCCTCAAGTGCTTTGAGGAAATTGGCAAACAGAATATCCCTACACTAACAGTAGGTACCCACGTTCCCACTACCTGTCTTCGCTTCGCTTCGCTTCGATATACAGCGTGAGTTTAAAAAGAAAAGTGTAGGAAAACAAAACGTACAGTAAGGCAGACGATGAATAACAAATGTATTACCTACCTACCTATGACATACTTACAAAATATAATTTTATTAAGGCCAGGGTTCCTTATAGGTATAATTTGTATACTTCACATACATTCCGTGTGGGATCTAAGCCCACCACTATAATTTAGGTCGGAAGCAGTAGGCGGTGTTGACTAAGTATTACATTACAAAATCAGAAAAGATTTGATTATAAAATACATTGTTGACGTCAGTTTTAAACTATCTAAAAGGTTACATTTTATTCAGCATATAGGCATAAAGCTGGGTAGGCAGAGAGAATTAAGTGTTAAATCACTCTTTTCTTCACTTTCTGTTGAATTTTTGAAACGGAACTATGCACCGTGTTTCATATCGTTACCAGACTGAAGAAAAAAGGCATTCCGCCGAGTCTTCAAGTCCACTACCATCGTGCTTACAATCACACTACACCATTGCGCTACGATGGCCTCATTTCGCTTACATATATATGTATTAAAAGAAATTGAATTATCTTATGGACACCTGTAGTGGCGGAGCGGCAAAAACGTGTTACTGTAAACGACAAGTTGTGGGTTCGATCCTCAATCGAGAAAATGAGACATTTAATAATTTCTCTGCCCACTCTGGCATGTGCGGGATATAGCGTAAAGCTGATATTTAGATGTAGTAAAGAAAGTCTAAAAAAATTTATTCCTATATTTAAAATAAATTCCTATTAAGACACTTCACATTTTCTTAATTCTGGGGGCATGGCGGAACTCAGCGCCGCACTGTGTATCAATGTTAGAGCAAGAAAAAAACAATATCACATCTTCGAACCCTGTCAAGTCCACAACCTATCCTATCCCATTTAAATAGTGCGCTACGACAGGCCTTATTGTATTCCATTAATTATTTATTTATTTATCTAAAATATACTTATAAATATTAAATATATCATTTCTTTGTTACAAACTCAGGCAAAATTAATCGTCCGGCACCGTAATGACGAATGTACATGTCAGGGGGAACCTTTGAACTGCCAGTGCTATTGGGATCTCGTTATGAATGATTTATAACTAGTATTTATTTAAGAAATGCTATTATATATTGATGGGCGAATGAATTTAATTGAACAATTTTGTAAGAGGCCTGTCTGTCTGAACAGTAAAAGTTGTGGGTTCGATTTCTATCTCAAGGAAATTAAAACAATGCTGGAAAAAATTGGTTGTTAGCTTTACATTACTTTCTCTTCTTCTTTCCCAAAAGGCTAATTTTATATGATAATGAAAATCAACGCAACGTCTTGCTACGCAACGAGCCTCTAATTAAAAAAAAGAATATCTATTGTGTAAACTGCAGATTATATAGAAAACACCAATTTATATATTTCTAATGAGAAAGATTTCGCGAAATTAAATATTATATTTTATCAAACAAGAAAGCAATCCAAAAAACATAAGACATTCATCTCCAATCCACCCAAAATGTTCCAAAAAGGGTTTTTAATAATATTTCAGCAGTAAATGATGTTTATTTAACTTTACCATACGAATAGAGGGGTTGTCTACGAACCGTGAAACATATTTTATTACCGGCGTCGTAACTCAAGGCGAATGATCAGCAAAATTGCCTTAATTTAAAAAAGACATACTTTATCAAAAGCTTTTGGAGAAAATTTATGTGAAATTGAAATATATGGTGACATATTACATTGAGTCAGGTTAATGGGATATCACCTATGTACTTTTTTGACGTAGCTGTGGTGCAGTGACGCAAGTGATTGACAAGAAACTCGAAAGTTTCTGGTTCAATTTTCAATTGGGGGAATGAAATCTATGCTTATAATAAATCTGTAACCGATCACTGTTTTGTGCCGTGTGATTCCGGTTTAGAATACGATCAACCTGGTACTGATGGTGTCGTAAGAGGCGACTAAAGTGCGTGTGGTAGAGTCACGTTGCCAGTAATGGCAACACGCATGGGCAGACTCGACCGGATTATTACCACCCCCGGCATTTAAGACCGGCGTTATGTAGTGGCTTTGGCCACTGCGTTTCGCATTAGGTAATGCCGGGTCCCGGTGTCCTTCCAATTTAAAGGTCGGGAACGCTCTTGTAGCTCTTCTGGAGTTACTCGGGGCCGTGGGCGAGGGTGATCACTTACCACCAGGTGACACGTACGCTCGTTTACCGTCTTTTCTATAAAAAAACTTGTCTGTACATAGAAAATATATAAAAAACATCTTAGAAGGGACGTTTATTAATATAATAGTGTACAAATAGTGACTTTTAAATTTGCTTGTCTATGTGTTTGTACGCGCTACTTTCAGAGGTGGCTAGCCAAATTTAAATGCAGCTTTCACTAATATTTTTTGGCAGCCTTTTGTTTGTATGAAGTGTTTGTTTTACCTAAATCGGTTAAAATAGTTAAGTTTTTTGCCATGTGATTCCGGCTTAGAACAGGACCTTGGTACTGATGGTGTCGTAAGAGGCGGCCAAAGTGTGGGAGAGTTACGTTGTCAGCAATGACAACACGCATGGGCAGACTCGACCCGAGTATTATTATTATCATCCCCGGCATTTAAAACCGGCGATAAGTAATGGCTTTGGCTACTCCGTTGCGCATTGGGTAATGCCCGGGCCCCGGGCCCATCCACCTTAAAGGCCGGCAACGCTCCTGTAGCTCCTCTGGAGTTGCACAGGGCCGTGGGCGACGGTGATCACTTACCATCAGGTGCCCCGTACGCTCGCGTGCCGTGTCTTGTCCATAAAAAAAAGTAAATTTAAAATATTTAGTTTAATAAAATTACATTTTTTTTATTTATTTATTATCTGACTTAAGCTTTTAAAGTAATTGAGATTAATGAATATAATTCAAGCGGACGAAGCTGCAGGAGAGTCGCGGATGAGTTGCTAAGTATTAAATATTATCATTTCTTTGAGTTTGGCATTGATTTCCACCACTCAACACACAATGTCTCAAAATTGAGCAATGCACACATGTAAAGAAAATATATAATTCCAGATTCCTTCAGTATCGCAAGCAAGAGTCCATTAATCATCACTCTATGCCGTATATGAGTTGATATCCTGTACAATATGCATATATAGACAATATTTGTGTAGAACTAAATCAAACATAAGCAGAATTTCAAATATTGAATAGAATTTGTATCACAATTACAAGTTCTATTTTATAGGTATTACTTATTATGAAGTGAAGCCGTTGTGGCACAGCGGTAGAACGTCAAACTGTAATCACAAGGGTCCAGGTTTTATTCCTACTTGGGGGAATGAATTATTATCATTTCCACGTTCTGATAACCAGAAAAAGCACGGCGTTAAGTTTTGCAACTCTAAAGAGCTACGGCTCGATAGTTGTGATATACAAGGTACAGTTGAACAAGAATTTCCTTTTCATCATATACACCTAAATTTAAAGGTGCAATTTAAAATTTATCTTGCAAAATATTTGGAAAAGCTAAAAAGTACCAAATTAAAAATAAAAATGTACTTCCGGCGCTCCTTACGTTCAGAAGTACGTCCTCACAAGCTTTCCCTTATCAGTGCATTTCTGAAATGCAATACGTTAAATGAAGCCTTATCTTAAAAGAAATTTATTTAAAATAAAAAATCTACTGCAATTTACAAGGATAAGATCTTATATATATTCTTAAAAATATTTAAGAAATAGGTAAAATAAGGCACATATTCAATTTCCATAGAATTCTCAAAGCATTGCAGGTTGAGAACGGTACGGAACTTAACACCACGCTTTGCCGTTATCTTTATTAGATTGGTAATATTAAATAATCATTTAATAATTATTATTTAATATTTAATTATTTTATCTACAATACCAGATTTAGGTCTGTATATGTATTTATATTCATATAGATCATCTTATTAAAAAGTTAGACGTAGACGGTGCGTTTCTTAGAGTGCTTAGTTTTAAAAGCTTTTAATAATTATTATTTAATTATTTTATCTACAATACCAGATTTAGGTCTGTATATGTATTTATATTCATATAGATCATCTTATTAAAAACTTAGACGTAGACGGTGCGTTTCTTAGAGTGCTTAGTTTTAAAAGCTTTTAAAGTTTTGTCAGAGATCTATTTCTTTTTCAAATGTTTAATATATTAACTGTAAATGGTAAGATTGTGAGTTCGATGACACTAGAGTGAATATTTTGTTTGACCCTCTCGTTCTTCAGGTAACAAGCCAAGCGAGACGTTGCAGTGAAGCTTCACTCAAACTGATTTACAAAATTTGATGGAAGATTGGAAATAATATTGTTTTAACTCTAGGTATCCTCAGTCTTCTCTGCTATTCGGAAAAATCGCTTTATGGTGCCAAGAATAAAAAAGACAATTTAAGGTAAGTGTGTCTACATTTTTCATCAAAACATAAGTTTGGTTTGTTTCGCAAATAGATCAAATCGATATCCATTGAGTACAATCATCTATATTTTAATTATAATTTACTCAGCTTCACACTGTATCCCGCACATGGCAGGGTAGGCAGAGTGAACTTGGGAACCTAGTGTTACGACACTCCGATCCACTTCTGTTCCCCACTTTCCGCCGAATTTAGGGCATTGCGTGTTGAATCGTGGAGCTCAACGCCGCGTTTTGCCTTGTACCAGAGCGAACACACGAAAACATTAAATACTTAAATTAAAAATATTAAATATTTCATTTCCACGAGTGGAAATCGAACCCACAACCTGTCGGTTACAGTCACATGCTTGTGCCACTGCGCCACGACAGGCCTCAAATAATAATAATTTAAGCTTTCCAATAAAAAACTGTAATAAAATAATTTCAGTTATATTGAAAAATGAATGAAACGGTTCTTCCATTACCTTAAACAAAACAAATTACGATCTTTGATATTCTGATTAATCATTCACACAGAGTGGCTGTTAAGGCAATTGTCGATAAAACAATTAATAACGTCGCCTTTAGACTTAGCGAAGGGTGTTCAAGGAAATAACATTTACACGGGACAAAAGAAAGGTATGAAAATTAATTAAAGGGAATATAACTTAGGTTTTAACACCGTTTTGTAAACCTTGTGGTTATGGGTTCGATTCCTACTTGGGGGTCATGTTTAAAATGATTTAATACTCGGCGTTGAGTCCCGCCACTCGACACGCAAAGTCTCCAATTCAGAGGAAAGTGGGGAACGGAAGGGGAACGGAATGTCTTAACACTAGGTTCCCAAGCTCACTCTACCTACCCTGCCTTCTGTGGGATACAGCGTGAAGCTAAGTAAGTAAGTAATACTCCCACTGTGGTTGAGAAACCACTTTGAATTTCGTTTATAAATACGTTTTTTGCCTAATTTAATAGATGTAAGAATTAAAAGCAAATTAAGAAATTACTATAAGATCAAACCAGAAATCAATACATATTTTGTATTATATCTAGGAAATATTAATATCAACATTAAATTTTTCTACGATTTTTAATTGACATTTTCTTTTTAAACTAGTGGTGACCTGACACTATCAACATTTTTTATGTAACCTGACAATTACAATATGTACTAGCCTATTTAAATAAATAATGGTCTTAAATCTTCTCTCATTATCATTTTATTTTCCCTCCTCCGTTCAAAATTAGAAAAAAAAGGATTTATATCTTTTTTTTATAGATAAGACGTTGTCGTAGTGATCACCACCGCCCACAGCCCAGTGTGAATACAGAGGAGCTACAGGAGCGTTGCCGGCCGTTAAGGTGGACGGGCGCCGGGGCCCGGTATTACCCAATGCGAAACACAGTGTTTTAAATGCCGGAGGTGGTAACGATCCGGTCCAGTCTGCCCATGCGTGTTGTCATTGCTGACACCGTGACTCTCCCCACACGTACTTTAGTCGCCTCTTACGTTACGACACCATCATTACCAGAGTGATCCTATTCTAAGCAATCGGCAAACTAAAGTTTGCAGGCGGATCCACTCATTTTATATGATATAAACTATAAATATAACTTTGTAACGATTTTCTTTCCAGGAGTACCTATAATTTTCAACATATACATTTTTTTCCTTTTCTCGCTTCGTGAAAAATTTCACAAATGTCTATCTATAAAAAGTTCTTAATTACGAATGATACGATGCATAAATGTTCGTATCTTTTGATTACTTTGACTTAAAAGCTTTATTTTATGTATGTTTTAATTAACTCAGAACATTAATTTAAGCTCGATACCGCAACGATTGAAATCAATGGAAATGAAAAATCTAGACAGAAATAATAAAGTTGTACAAGGGTTCCGCTTTCACCTTCTGAAGTACGGAACTTTAAAAGAATCATCAAGATAAACTGCAGTACAGATATCTACATTACGCGGTGATCACCTATTTAAAGGTAGCTTATCTGACGTCAATCCATTACTGTATAGTGTGTATTTTATCGCCGGCCTCACTCCTGATCGATCGCCGAGCTCCGATGGACAGTGATAACAATTTAAATTAAAGTGCTGAACTGAGATTTCGTGATTTATTTTTAAAATGTATTTTGTACGAGTTTGTGTATAGGCTTTTATGAATAGACGCGAGTATCCCGCACATGGTAGGCAGAAGGTATGAAGGGCTTAGTGTCAAGACACTCCGTTCTGTCCCCACACTTTCCGTCGAGAAGCGGAAATCAACGCCCACTTTGCATTGTTACAAGAACGAGGAGATATAGAAGTATATAAACGCGATTCTTTGCTACAAGAATGACTGACCGATCATCGTCAATCAAAATTTTATAATTTTAGTACCCATTTGACTGCAATAATAATCAAATAAATGATAATTAAGCCAATGGCTTATACACTTCGATCAACTATTCACTAGATTAAGCGTTTCATACAAATACGGCTCAAAAAAGTGGCACCACTCAATATAAACACAAATGCCGAACATTATTACACACAGACTTATGACAAAAAATCTATTTAATAAAATCATACCTTATTATCGTAACTTAAGGTTTAGTTTCGACTAGCGCGTAATAGATATAAGACATTTAATTTCACGTCATCGTCGTCGCTTTGTAAGTACTTGTAAGAAATTAGAAAATAGAAATCATGGAGTCACTTTATTGATAATAAATTGATAATTTTTGTACATTTTATTAAAAATAAAAGTAATTGTAATCTTGAAACGTCTTTTTTTGTTTTAATACTACAATATACATTTCGTTAAAAAGTTCCACTACTTCTACATTTTTGAATTGATCTAATAATACTGAGTCATCGACGGATTTTTTTTATTTTTAAGCACATTTAATTCTAAAAATATGATAATATTTTTTAACGAAGACTTTTTTTTCTTAAAACGTTTATTAATTTTGTTTAAATTATTATTTGTTTCGTTTTAGTAAGTACTATTTACTGTGATACGGTTATTTGTTTTTTAAGTATCCTTTTCTTGGAGTATCTTGCAAAGATGTAATGTCCGATAGTAAAGTAGTAGAAGAATTAGAGCTGACGGAAACAGCCATTGTCTTGATTCTGGTATCATTTAGAATAAAAGATACAGCCTATAATAAATATTATTTTATTTTTATTTTTTTATTTTGTATAATCTGTATATGTAAACAAAAAAAGACATTTTTTAATTTATTAATTATACTTGCAATTTTGGAATTAATATTTTTACCAATCTACGCCGTTGAGTATTCTTCTCTTCCTTCTTAGGCGACAATAGATACCCATTATGCACAGCGAAATGAGTCAGTAGGAAAACTATAATACAAAAAAATATAAATATTAATATAAAGGAAAACTATAATACAAAAAAATAAAAAAAATTTAAACATCTCTCTATGCATTTCTTAGCCCAAACTTACCGTTATTTGACGAAATCGTTGGTGTTATTGCCAATATTGGTCAAACGACGGAATATTGTTATTTAATTGTTTAATATTGATTTTTAAGTATTTTAAAATTAATTCTAACGTGTACTTACCGAAAGAAAGATATTCCTTCTGAAACCTTACTGTTGCGATGGTTATTTACACAATTTTTATAAGCACACGGAGGCATTTTGTCACGTCCGCACATTGGCTATGGTTGGACCATACTAAAAACGAATAAGAACACAATTCTGTTTGTGCTCTTATTTGTCGGGCCGTTTTTTGGAGTGTGACACTTAATCTATGAATAGTTGATCGAAGCTTATACACAATATTGTAATAATAACGATTCACAACGAAAACACTTAGGCGTCCGTAAAATTATTAGCGGACTATACGGAGTATTTTTTTTTATATGTATTTCAAGAAATCTCTCTTTACGTATTTCTCCACACTCTGACATTTTGACAGCATCCATGAAAGTTGCAATGGTCTAAATATAACAGTTCCTAGGATACACCCTGATAACAGATGAACAACCCGACAGACAGAGAACGGCTTATTAATAGGTTCCCGTTCAACCCTTTGGCAAGGGAACCCCACAAGCATAATAACACCAATTTATTTCTCGAGCCAAAAATAAGTTTACACAAACCAATCTACAAATAGCCCAATAACTTTTCTCATAAATGCAGATGCATTGCATCTCGCATGCAGCATCCTTCCGCAGTAAATACAGATTACAGTACAACTGGTGTGAAATGAACATTAAGAGTATGTAATGGAAGGGGTGAGTTAAAACCACCTGGAGCTGAGCCAGTACATCCTGAGATAAAGACGTATGTATGGACTATTTAATTTACAATATTTTAGAGTATAATTTGTATATATCAAAATATACAAATTATATATAATATTTTATGTGTAGTCAGAGTCATCTCGGGCACTTATAATATACAAAATGTATCATACATAAGAGAATATTTAAGTTTCAATGTTTCAGTTTGTGACATTGTGAGCTGAATTTCGGAAGTCAACGCCGCGGTCTTACCTGACAAGACAAATTAAGCAAACTAATAAGCTTTAACAAAAAAATACATAATTTTACTCTTTTTAAAATGTTTATCCAGAAAGAGAAATATTTAGTTAGAAATCGTATAAAAACTTGAACGTAACGGGAATTGATTCAAATCCTGCCACGTTAATTTTTCTTAAGTTTTTTTATAAGTAAAAAAATACACCCTTCACACAAAAATCAGCCCCTCGACCATCACATTTTTCTAAACACTTAGTTAGGAAAGATAGCGTCAATACATTATATTCAATATATCACTAGTTATAGACAATAGACATAAGGAAAAACCAGTCCTGACCCATTTATAGGTCACACAAATTTTTATGTATGAAAAAAAAAATGTAACTTCATCAAAGTATAATAAGCAATTAAATCCATTAAATTGAAAGAAAAAAAAATAGATTTTATATTGTAAATTGAGGGGTGCGTGGGAATAACATAGTTACTTACACTAGGTTCCCTATGGGTACCCTGCTGTGTACGGGTGAAGCACAAAAAAATCAGAACCCTAAAGAAATATTCACTGTCATGATTTAATAAAAGCGCTTATAAAGGACGTGTTCAATACATCCCGCTTCAGAGTAGCGTCGAGTAATAAATAAAAAGAAAAGCCCTCACTCTATTATATACACATAGCATAAATATTGGTTGATGTATTCGATGGAGGCTTTTACAACGTGTTTTGGGAAACGTGGGGAATTGAGATGGATTTGTATCGAATAACAATTCACGAAATTACCAATGGTTTGAAATATACGAGTATATATACAAATATTGTAAATATTGTATTGTTCTTTATATTTTTGACTGAGAGGCACAGGGGCGGGCTGGGACTGTCAAGGTTGTGGGTTCAATCTCGACTCGAAGAAATATTTTTTTTATTTCTTCGCTCTGTTATTAGGGCAAAGCGCAGCGTTAAGATCCGCCACTCAACACGCAACTCCTCAAGTTCGGTGGAAAGTGGGGAACGGAGCGAAGTGCCTTAACACTAATTTCCTAAGTTCCCTCTGTCTACCCTGTCATGCTTTGAGGTACAACGTAAAGGAGTTTAGTATCATTGTGTTTCTTTTTCAGCTTCATTATCACCGTGAAACAGTCCGAATATGACGTGATTACATGCATTATAGTATATTTATTTAATGAAGAGTCCGAATTGTATAAATTTAAAAAAGTTTCAGTAAAATCAAATTATTCAAAAAGCTTTCTTCTTACCATTTATAATAATGACAAAAATAACATATAATATATCAACTAAAACAGAAAATGAATGACAAAAGCGGCAAGAACAGGTGCATATCACTGTAAACGCGAGAACGAAGTATTTAATATAAATTTTCTCGCTGAGATAAAGAGGCAGCCACATTAAGTTTCGTCACCCAACACGCAATACCAGCGCGATCTGCGGAAACTGGAAGTCAGAATTGTCTTAATGAGAGCGGAGTGACTTAACACTTAGTTCCCATATTCCCTTTGCTTACCCTTATATATTATATTGAATACAGAAAAATGCTAAAAAATATAAAAACCAGTCGCTAAAAAATCTAAGGCTAAAATAATAATATATTATAAATCATTAATACATATATTGCAATAAACATATACGAGTATTTTCCTACTTACGATTTATACAAGTAAGTTTAATAACGTACCGCGGAAGACAAATTAACTATATAGGAGCCCACGTTGGGCGCCATAAGCCGTCTCATCGCCGTGATGGAGGTTTTAATGGTCACACATAAATATTACTGCGCAACTTTATTTCTTTGATGACACGATGAGTAATATTTGAAGTCGAGCTTTATTTAATGACTAGCGACTTGCACGCGGCTTCGCCCGCTTGAATTACTCTATTTTTTTTTCTAATCTCAGTTACTTTCGTGTTCTAATAACATTATTACTATTTAAGGCAATATCTATTTATTGAAAACTAAAAGCTCAGCTAAATGAATACACATTTTGTAGTGGCTATGTAGACAAACAGACAAACATAAAAAAAACACTATTTGAGGCCCTATTACATTAATACATGTTCCCTATAAGAAATTATTTAATATATGTATCTTCCATGTAAAGATAGTAATTAGTTACAGATATATTTATTATAAGTCCTGCCTGTATTTATTATATGCCTGTCGTGGCGCAGCGGCACAAGCGTGTGACTGTAACCGACAGGTTCTGGGTTCGATCCCCAGTCGAGGAAATGAAATATTTAATATTTTCAATTTAAATTTTCAATGTTTCATTTCTTCGCTCTGGTAATAAGGCAAAGCGCGGCGTTGAGTTCCGCCACTCAACACGCAATGCCTCAAATTCGGCGGAAAGTGGGGAACGTAAGTGGAACGGAGTGTCTTAACACTAGGTTCCCGGGTTCCCTCTGCCTACCCTGCCTCGTGCGGGATACAGCGTGAAGCTAAGTAAGTATGTAAGTAAGTATAGATTATTGTTGTTCAGTTTCACGCTGCATTCCCCATGTCCCGCGCAGGGTAGGCAAAGGGAACTTGGGAACGCTGCGCCACGACAGGCCGACAGGCAGGAGTAATTATTGATGTTAGAGGAAAAAATATTTGTAATATAGGTCCAACACCTGTGGGTGCGATTGCCACTCAGGAAACGAACTTTTTTGTTTCAGTAAAATACAAAGTGCGGCGTTTAGTTTCGCCACCTAACAGGCAGTGTCTTGAAAATTTAGATAAAAGTTCAGAGAAGAGTGTCTCAACACTAGTCTCTCTGCCTACCATGCTTTATGTAGGATACAGTGTGAAGCTAAAAAAATAAAACGAAAAGACAATATAAACCAACCAACTCTCGTAGTTTTGTTAATGTACTAAACTAAAATCTACATATTTATGGCTTTTTGTGCATACTATACGAAATTTTCCCATATCGTGTCTGTTCATTTTCTTTTTTGTTGGCATGGTTAGACGAAAGGAATTATCGTTAAGACAATCGGTTTCCCACTTTACGTCCGATTATCAAAACACTGGCTATTGAGCGGTGGAGCTCAACGCCGCACTTGTTTATTACTATACGAAATATTTACTTACGTAGGTAGGTTACACCACTTATACCACTGTGCATAATTTTTTTTGAAGAAGAATTTACCTGAAAATAAAAAAAAATCAATAAGTACAAAAATATTATTAGCAAACAAAAAGACATGATGTGGGTCAGGTGGGTTCGATTCCTACTCAAGGAAATGAAATATTTTACATTTCCATTTCTTCACTATCAACACTCAATTTCTTAAAATACGACAGAAAGCGGAGAATAAAACGGAGTGTCTTAACACTCGGTTCCCACTCGATCTTTTTTTTTTTTCAAACGAGCGTACGGTTCACCTGATGGTAAGTGATCACCGTCGCCCACGACCCCGTGTAACTCCAGAAGAGCTACAGGAGCGTTGCCATCTTTTAAGGTAGATGGGCACCGGGGCCCGGCATTACCTAATGCGAAACGCAGTGGCCAAAGCCACTACTTAACGCGGGTCTTAAATGCCGGGGGAGGTGGTAATAATCCGGTCGAGTCTGCCCATGCGTGTTGCCATTACTGGCAACGTGACTCTACCACACGCACTTTAGTCGCCTCTTACGACACCATCAGTACCAGGGTGATCCTATTCTAAGCCGGAATCACACGGCAATGTAGGTACAGCATACACCGGAAGCTGAAAGAAAAAAAAATAGCCACTAATGTACGAATATATTTTCCTATAGTACTTACATGTATACCAGCTCATTAAATACCGAGCTTTATAACAGTTCGCCCGAAATTTTACTCGCTGAAACAAGATATCGAAACTCACTTAGGAGTTGTTGGGAAATTTTATATTAATTTACAACATGAAATTCATTTCGTATACATTTGGATATTGAATTATAAGACTTTGAAGACGAGTCTCATATATTTATATGTATAATATATATATATATATATATATATATATATATATATATATATATATATATATATATATATATATATATATATGTCCCGCGCAGGGTAGGCAAAGGGAACTTGGGAACGCAGCGCCACGACAGGCCGACAGGCAGGAGTAATTATTGATGTTAGAGGAAAAAATATTTGTAATATAGGTCCAACACCTGTGGGTGCGATTGCCACTCAGGAAACGAACTTTATTGTTTCAGTAAAATACAAAGTACGGAGTTTAGTTCCGCCACCTAACAGTCAGTGTCTTGAAAATTTGGATAAAAGTTCAGAGAAGAGTGTCTCAACACTATTCTCTCTGTCTACCATGCTTTATGTAGGATACAGTGTGAAGCTAAAAAATAAAACGAAAAGACAATATAAACAAACCAACTCTCGTAGTTTTGTTAATGTACTAAGCTAAAATCTACATATTTATGGCTTTTTGTGCATACTATACGAAATTTTCCCATATCGTGTCTGTTCATTTTCTTTTTTGTTGGCATGGTTAGACGAAAGGAATTATCGTTAAGACAATCGGTTTCCCACTTTACGTCCGACTATCGAAACACTGGCTATTGAGCGGTGGAGCTCAACGCCGCACTTTTTTATTACTATACGGAATATTTACTTACGTAGGTAGGTTACACCACTTATACCACTGTGCATAATTTTTTTTGAAGAAGAATTTACCTGAAAATAAAAAAAAAATAATTAAGTACAAAAATATTATTAGCAAACAAAAAGATGTGGGTCAGGTGGGTTCGATTCCTACTCAAGGAAATGAAATATTTTACATTTCCATTTCTTCGCTATCAACACTCAATTTCTTAAAATACGACAGAAAGCGGAGAATAAAACGGAGTGTCTTAACACTCGGTTCCCACTCGATCTTTTTTTTTTTTAAACGAGCGTACGGGTCACCTGATGGTAAGTGATCACCGTCGCCCACGGCCCCGTGTAGCACCAGAGGAGCTACAGGAGCGTTGCCGTCTTTTAAGGTAGATGGGCACCGGGGCCCGGCATTACCTAATGCGAAACGCAGTGGCCAAAGCCACTACTTAACGCCGGTCTTAAATGCCAGGGGTGGTAATAATAATCCGGTCGAGTCTGCCCATGCGTGTTGCCATTACTGGCAACGTGACTCTACCACACGCACTTTAGTCGCCTCTTACGACACCATCAGTACCAGGGTGATCCTATTCTAAGCCGGGATTACACGGCAATGTAGGTACAGCATACACCGGAAGCTGAAAGAAAAAATAATAGCCACTAATGTACGAATATATTTTCCCATAGTACTTACATGTATACCAGCTCATTAAATACGGAACTTTATAACAGTTCGCCCGAAATTTTACTCGCTGAAACAAGATATCGAAACTCACTTAGGAGTTGTTGGGAAATTTTATATTAATTTACAACATGAAATTCATTTCGTATACATTTGGATATTGTATTATAAGACTTTGAAGACGAGTCTCATATATTTATATGTATAATATATATATATATATATATATATATATATATATATATATATATATATATATATATATATATATATATATATATATATATATATATATATATATATATATATATATATATATATATATATATATATATATATATATATATATATATATATATATATATATATATATATATATATATATATATATATATATATATATATATATATATATATATATATTTTTTTTTTTTTTTTTTGATGGCAATGACTTAAATTCACGTTTGGGGGAGACAATTATTTTCTCTGTGGCTACTAAAATACAAATACGCTCAGCACGCAATATCTCAAATTTAAATAGAAAACGCAAAGTTCAAAACAATATTTTCAAATATAATCATTTAGCTTCACACTGCAGAGCAGATGGAGAAGAGACGGAGATAGAACATGAGAATATTAAGTACTACCTTTCCTCAAACGGGAATCGAACTCTGAACTTGTGTTGTTTGATAATAAAGAAATAAAACAAGTACAAATCACTTTAGTTAACATAACATAAGTCTGTTTGTGAAAGCAATCACAGCGGCAAGCCGGTGAGCAGGGCCCGTCAAGCTTACAGGTGACCGCACGTGGAATTAATCGTTTGTATTCTGTGGCGACGTCGCTACCAGATGCAAGGGCTAAGAGATGTTAACTACTTTTATAATTAAATTGTACTTGGATACAGATTTAACAATTATATATATATATATATATATATATATATATATATATATATATATATATATATATATATATATATATATATATATATATACATATATATATATATAGATATATAGATAGAGATATAGATATAGAAAGAAATATCCATACTTACCAACTTTCAGATGTATAATAATAACGCAGCTTCACGCTTTATCAAACCTACCTTGCTCACAGGTAGGCAGAGGGAACCAACCAAGTGCTAAGATACACTGTTCCCTACTTTTTGCCTCGATTTCGAGATTGTGTGTTGAAGAAGGAAACTAAACGCTGCTTTTCGCCTCCCAAACTAGGTAAAATAAATAAAATAAAACCATTTTACCTCGCGAAAATCAAACCCACTATTGCGTAAAAAAGATTATTTTATCTTCAGACACGTTTTGCATATCATTACTGTATATCAGAAAAAAAAGAGAACACTCATTCTATATTCTTATTTATACTAAAGCATATTTGAGACATTGCGGAAACCAACGCCGCGTATAATATACATGAGGCTTAACATTTCTAAAGTCAAGCTTGTAATTAAAGCATAATTCCGATTCCATGCCATGATCTCTCACTCAGTGCGGGGTAATGAGATCATTTGATTGTGACGTAATCTAATTAACACTATCTATTGCACAGTATAATATAATTCAGCAAATCAGATGATATAATTATGCAAATTGAATATGCCAAACTTATATACCAGCTCATTAAATGCCAGCTTAACGTATAGCGGCGTTGAGTTCCGCAACTTAAGACACAATTTGTGTAATTCGACAGAAAGTGGGGAAAGGAACGGAGTGTCCTAACACTAGGTTCCCAAGTTCCCTCTGGCTACCCTGTCATACATGGGACACAATGTGGAGCTGAAAAAAAAGGAGATACCAAAAGAAAGTTATCTGTAGTTATTATGAGCCAGAAAACTTATTATTATTACTCTTAAAACGAAAAAAAAAAACAATATTGTTTAATCTATTAATATAACAAAACAGTAAAAAAGTCGTGTCTGTACATTGAATATATTTAAAAAAAAACAATGTAGGGGGACTTAAAATAACTAATAGAACACGAATCTACAATTTTTAAAATTTTTGTCTGTCTGTTAGTCTGTTTGACTGTTTATCTGTTTGTACCAGCACATTTTATTATCTACTGGACCAATTTCAATATATTTTTTTAGTTGTATAGCTATCAGGTCTGGGCAGGACATAGGCTATACTTTATTTCAAATACTTCAACACCTGATGCAGAACAGCATCAGTCCAGATAAACTATAAGAAATATTTAAACGCATTCAGAATAAAAGTTGTAGAGGGTGATGAGCATTTTACAATGATATATTAAAATTGAAGATATGGAACATCTGATGAACAACCTTATCAGTCCAGCTAAACTATAACAAATATTGAAATGCGATTTTAATAAAAGTTATTGAGCGTGGTGAGTATTTTTCATTGACATATTAAAATCGAAGATCTGGAACATCTCATGAACAATCATAACGGTCCAGCTAAAGTTTAAGAAATAATGAAATAATGTTTTAACGAAAGTCATTGAGCGTGATGAGTATTTTACAGTGACCTATTAGAAACGAAGATATGGAACATCCCATTTAAAAAGCGTATAAAAATTTTGAACGAAGCAGGATTTGAACCCGCGCCTCTGGAATACCGTTCCAGCGCTCTGACCAACTAAGCCATTCGTTCTCACCGAGCTCCGTCAAAATTCTTATACGCTTGTAACAACTTATTTATGTTGTTAGCATCTCTGTAGGGAGATTTTTACAAATTTCCGCTACCCAAAGACAACTCGTAAGAATTATCGTTTGGCAAGAGAGAATACTATTTATTTTAATATTTTTACTATGTTTTAAAGTGTTATTCCACACTTAGGACAGAAAATACTAAACTTAAATTTAAAAAGCGTATAATCTGACCAACTAAGCCATTCGTTCTCACCGAGCTCCGTCAAAATTCTTATACGCTTGTAACAACGATGCTAACAACATAAATAAGTTGTTACAAGCGTATAAGAATTTTGACGGAGCTCGGTGAGAACGAATGGCTTAGTTGGTCAGAGCGCTGGAACGGTATTCCAGAGGCGCGGGTTCAAATCCTGCTTCGTTCAAAATTTTTATACGCTTTTTTAAATTTAAGTTTAGTAATCCCATGAACAATCATAACGATCCAGCTAAAGTATAAGAAATAATGAAATGATGTCTTAACAAAAGTTATTGAGCATGATGAGCATTTTACATTGACATATTAAAATCAAAGATATGGAACATCTCATTAACATTCATAACGGTCCAACTAAACTATTAAAAAAAATATAAAATACCACGTTAGTTAAACATAAAAAAAATCTGATATGGAATATCTGTTAAAGAAATATAAGTTATAACAATAAACAATAAAATTGCGGCTCAGCTAAAGTTGTTCATTGTGATGAATAACACTACACCATCACAAGATTTCAAAAAGAAAATAAATTAGTCCTTAAACAATCTGGAGCAACTGGTGCAAATAGTAACAATCCTGAATATAAGGATGCACTGTCTATACTCTGCCAAAAGTATCATCTGGCCACACCAATGTTTTTCTTCTAACAAAAATATTTAACATGTAACCATAAAGGGTTTACTTAAAAGTATTTTTTTATTTTCGCGTATATTCTCAATGGATGGAACCTTGGATGTTTTTTCATAATATTTTAAGAAATCCCATAGGCAAACAGAAACTGTTAGCCCTTCAAATGGGGCTAAGCAGAACCACGGTCAAAAGAGTGTTGAATGAAGCCCTAGGCCTACGAGCCTATCGCAGAAAAACAGGACATCATTTAGATGCGTGTCCAATGGACATGAGACTGAAGAGATCTTGCATTTTGTTGAAACGCGGGATAAAGCGTCGTCAAATTCTCTTTTCAGACGAAAAAATTTTTACCGTGGAAGAGAGTTACAATAAACAAAATGATAAGATGTACGCCCACAGCAGTGAAGAAGACAGAAGAGTGTCCAGCGAGGTCATCCTCACTCATGGTTTGGTTAGGAATCTCATATTGGGGCTTAACAGATATACATTTTTATGAGAAATGCGTAAAAACAAATGCGATTGTGTATAAAAATACAGTCCTCGCGAACCTTGTGGAACCAGTTTCTCATACAATGTTAAATCACAGACCCTGGATATTCCAGTAAGATTCTGCACCAGCTCATAGAGCGAAAAGCACGCAAGACTGACTAACGGCGCGCAAAATTGACTTCATCCGGTACGAAGACTGGCCCTCCCCCAGTTCAGACTTAAATCCGTTGGATTACAAAATATGGCAACACTTAAAGCAAAAGGCCTGCTCAACACGCCATTCCAATGTGGAGTCACTCAAGGCATTCTTGATTAAAGCAGCTGCCGATATTGACATAGACCTCATGTGTGCTGCTATAGACGATTGGCCCTCTGCCTACCCTGCCATGTGCAGGATACAGCGTGAAGTATACAGTATGTATTGTTTAGAAGATCTGCCCGTACAAACAGACCTATAGATAAACAGACAAACAGAAAAACAAAAATCCTCTAAATAATAGGTTCGTGTTCTATTAGTTATTTTAAGCGCCCCTACACTGCTTTTCCGTAAATAAATTGATTTATATAACAAATAAAGATAAAAATTAGATAAGTTCTTTCCAAATGTAAACGGAAAATACTGCTATAGAAAAATATAGCTTAATATACGAGTAAACATGATCAATAAATAATCAAATTTACGCAAAATTTTACAATGAAAGTAATGTTATCTTAGTAAACACTACAAAAACTACGATAATTACATTAATAAACAATATACCAATAATATATTTGATCTGAAGCATAAAAAAATCATTCTATTCATCATTATGCGAAGGAGAATTAAGGTGCTGACGGTAGTTAAAACTCAGATTGTTTACTTGGAATAAATCGAAATCTGCGCGGGCGAAGCCGCGGGCAGCAGCTAATGTTATAATAAAATAAATATTTTTGTGTCAGACAATGTTCTTATAATATGTCATTGAGGCCTGTCGTGGCGCAGCGGTGCAAGCGTGTGACTGTAAACGATAGGTTATGGGTTCGAACTCCACTCGAGGAAATGAAATTAAAATTAATTAAATATTTGATGTTAAATTTTTTCGCTCTCGTAACAAGGCAAAGCGCGGAGTTGAGTTCCGCCGCTCAACACGCAATGTCTCTGTTTCGGCCGGAAGTAGGGAACGGAAGTGGATCGGATTCTAAACACTACGTTCCCTCTGCCTACCCTGACATGTGCGGGATACAGCGTGAAGCTGAGTAATCTTAATTATTTCATTAGTCGCGGGCAAAATCGCCGATAAAAGCTAGTTTTATTAATTATACATACAAAATCTCCGAGGCTCAGACGAAAATGACTTACCAAAGACGACGTAAGCCAGTAATAACGAAGTGTACGCCGCGGGTCCTTTATGTGCGCGAGATCAAAAGCAGATACCGAACATATTGAAAAGATTTCTTTGGAAATGAAATGTGTGGTTTATGGATGGTAGAGATTTCGAATTAGCTCGCTGGTAGATACTTTATGAGACTGAGAATTGACTGACAATAAGGCGGGTTACATGCGAAATTGAAGGTTTAATCATTTTTCGAGTAATTTAAATTTATATAAAAAGTTTACTTTATATGTAATTTTTATATTTTTTTATTTAGCATCACACCGTATTCTGCATACAGGTTCGACGACGACTACCACGAAGCCCCTAAAATGGGCATATTTTAGGGTTGTATCCCTATACGACCCTAAAATATGCCCATTTTAGGGAAGAGGTCTAGTTCAAGTCCGTATCTGTCAATATCTCTAAATTCTTTAAATAAAGTATAAAGCTACCAATAAAATAGCGCAAAAAAAACATCCAATATCGAAAAGATAGTTAATATGTTCGTATTTCAGAAAAGCAAAGAACAATCGTAATCTTTTTTACAATGGACATACCTTTTAGTGCCGCCTTCAGTAATAGGATTCGAGTTGTATATTATATATATGTACTCGTATATATGTATATATAGTGACATGTAAAGTTAATAAACATATTTAGTACGTGTTAGCTAATAACAGATTGTTTTCATTGCGATCTTTTTCTATATAATCACCAAGGATTTTTGTATATGTACAAGTTCTGGTATAAATATATTTTACCTAAGGCAAATAAAGATGTATGTAATAAATTTGACATGTCCCTGCGTCTGTCAGTAGCACCGTAGCTCATGAATGATTGACTTGAAGTGTAGTTTTTCTATCGTAAGCCAAAAACGGCTACGTCGACTTATCAAAGTAATTCCTAGATCTCTCTCTCAGCTTCACGCTGTATCCCGCACGACGCAGGGTAGGCAGAGGGAACCCGGGAACCTAGTGTAAAGACACTCCGTTCCACTTCCGTTTCCCACTTTCCGCCGAATTTGAGGCATTGCGTGTTGAGTGGCGGAACTCAACGCCGCGCTTTTGCCTTATTACCAGAGAGAAGAATTGAAACATTAAATGTTTAAATTGAAAATATTAAATATTTCATTTCCTCGACTGGGGATCGAACCCAGAACCTGTTACAGTCACACTCGTGTGCCGCTGCGCCACGACAGGTTAATTATTCATTTATTATTTTTTTGTGCCGCAATTGATACAATTGTAGACTCGATGTCCACTATCCCCCCAGGATTTAATTATTATCGTTTTTCCACTTTGTTATACAAAGCGTTGAACACCGTCACCTGACATAACTATCTCGAAGTCAGACGAGCAGAGATCAATAGATAGACACGGCACTTGAATTAAAAACTAAAGTAATTGGAGTGAAGATTTCTCACACAATTACTTCGTTTACAACTCTTCTAAATACTATGTAGATAATAATAATCTTTGTTTTTGTTTCTTTTATATTAAGAGGATTCTCTAATCATTAGAGTAAATGAGAAAATCACGTTAGACATTTCCTTTGTTGTTGAAAGCTAATTAGTAAGGAATTAATTATTTTTCTTCTTGCTTTTTGCTAGAAAAGCGTGTACGTCTTTTTATATTTTATTACATAGCTTCAAAGCACAGGCAGCTACCCAAAGAATTTATAATCTAAAGCGTATAAGAATTTCAACGTAGCTTGAAGAGAACGTATAGCTTAGTGGTCAGAACGTTAAGACGGAATGTAGAAGGCGCGGGTTCAAATCCCCCCTTACTATATACTTATTTTTCTTTTCTAAATAAATAATACGTTTTTTAAATAAATATTTTTCTTTTCTAAGTATGAATTAACACTTTAAAAATAGTAAAAATAATTTTGTATGTTTTTTTGATATTAAGGCCGTTATTTGTGCCAGTTTCTGCTTGATTACTTCACATCTGAAGGATCGGTTACTTAATTAATCATTGGATGGTAACGTTGGTGACGCTGTGATTATTTACAATGACTGACTTATTAGAGCCTCTTTTCAATCGATTACTAACTGCAAAAAGTAAATATTTTTGCTCTAACTATGTAATAAATATTTTATGTAGAACTCTGACAATATTTATATTCAGCTTCACGCGGTATTCCGCACATGGCAGGGTAGGCAGAGGGAACTTGGGAACCTAGTGTTAAGACACTCCGTTCCACTTCTGTTCCCCACTTTCTGCAGAATTCGAGGCATTGTGTGTTGAGTGACGGCACTCAACGCCTCGTTTTGCCTTGAACCAGAGCGAAGAAATGAAACATTAAATATTTAAATTGAAAATATTAAATATTTCATTTTCTCGAGTGGGGGTCGAACCCAGAACCTGTCGGTTATAGTAACACGCTTGTGCAGCTGCGCCACGATAGGCCACGACAATATTTATCGATCGTTCATTTATAAAGTTACAATTGTGATGCATGACGTAATCTCATATCCGTTATAAATATAATTTAAATGTATCACCTAGTAAGTACGTTCAACGTATATGAAATGTGAATTGTAATATATTTAATTGAACAAAAAGGCTTGTGAACATTAAATCCCTGCAATTCTAATAATGTTTAGTTTCAAGATAACTGAAATCGCTGGAAGTTTAGTTTTCAATTAATTACAGTACATTATCTTTATATTGGTATTGTTATTAGAACAGTCAAATAATACAGATTGGCAAATAAATAATTGGGAAGTTAAAGCGGGCGAAGAATATAAGCAAAGTACAAAAATAATGATCACATTTTAAAATTTTATAAAAAAAAAATATATATTCTTCTAAAATGTACGTACAGAATTTTTGAAATTAAAATATAATATTTCATATTTATTACAAAATAAAGATATATAAACAAGAGCATATTAACAAGTGTTTCAAATTAAAAAGGTTGTTTGAATTGATTACATACATTAGCACCGTAGTAGTCCAAGTCAAGGTACTCTATTTATAGTCTCATTAGCACTTTTGTACTAGAAACTGCAGCCATAATCACTCAGTGCCTTGTAAAAACTAGCGTTTATATGAATACTGTTGTATTTAAATAAATACTAAGTATATATTAATTATGTAATTGGCTTGTCGTAGTGCAAAGGCAGAATCATATGTCTAAACGACAAGTTGTAGATTCGATCCTCACTTGAAGAAGTTACATATATATTTTTTAATGAAATATTAAATATATTTATTTCCTCGCTCTGGTTACTCGCTCTGGTAATAAGACAAAGCGCGGCGTTGAGTTCCGCCACTCAACACGCGATGACTCAAATTCAACGGAGTGCCTTAACACTCAGTTACCAAGTTCCACCTGCAATTTGCGGCTTAGAGCGTAAAACTGAAGAACTAAAATCTTAAAATATAACCAGCAAAATTCAACGTAACAAACTTAGTACCTTACATTACGTTTTCACGTAGACATCGTGATGTTATGCGCTTGCCACACGACCGAAACTCTCATTTCACAGACGTTCATTATATAAAGTCTTATTTATATTTTTTCCCTTTTACTGAAAAGAAAACTTTTTGGTTTGTAATAGAATTTAAAATATATTTTAGCATTGCTTTTAGTGGTTATTTTGTGAGATATCACAGTTTAAAACACGGAAACAGTGCCTCGCTGACGACGGTACAGTGTCATACACACTGTACTGTCTATTACCTATTATCAAATAATCAATATTCATTTTATAAAGCGCTTTAATCTCAGAAGCTTTTGGATTAATATTTTTTTTCTTCTTCTCTTAATAAAGAACATTAATTCTAATCTACAGTTACAGTGATTTAATGTTCACAAGTCTTTTTTTCCGAACGGAGCAAGTAAGCGGAGCCACAGGTAAAGGTTAAAACAATATATACTTAAAGTGTTTCACGGTCTTCAAGTATATTCCGGTACATCTGTCCACAGTAAGACACTACTTTCCCTACTCTTGGTGAACATCATCGAAGACTACCGTGATACGAAATTATTCATTCAGCTTGCTCTAGTCTCGTTTTTTGCTCATTTAGATAGTGATTAAAATCGTTGTTGAATTACTTTTATAAGTATTTTTTTTTATGGAAAAGATGGCAAACGAGCGTACGGGTCACCTGGTGGTAAGTGGTCACCGTCGTCCACGGCCCCGAGTAACTCCAGAGGAGCTACAGGAGCGTTGCCGTCCTTTAAGGTGGAAGTGCATCGGGGCCCGGCATTACCTAATGCGAAACGCAGTGGCCAAAGCCACTACTTAACGCCGGTCTTAAATGCCGGGGGTGGTAATAATCCGGTCGAGTCGCCCATGCGTGTTGCCATTACTGGCAACGTGACTCTACCACACGCACTTTAGTCGCCTCTTACGACACCATCAGTACCAGGGTGATGCTATTCAAATCCGGAATCACACGGCAAAAAGTAAAAGACATTTTGACCGCAGAATCAGTCTAATCTAATCAGTAACGACAGTTTTTAAAATTTAATATGTTTGGATTGTGTGCCATATCCATAACCTAATAAAAATTACAGCCTGCGGTTTTATTGGCCAATATTAAAGCTTATATTAAGGCTTTCATCATAATTAATCAATAAATCTTATCAGGAATCAATATCCTCATTATCCTTCACCTTTGAATATTCTGTTCAACAATATTGTAATGTATGTTTAGAACTGTACTACTTATATATTTGTTGATAAATTTAAATTTCTAAGGCCTATAGAAACACAATAAGTATCAAGCGTGTGACTGTAAAAGCAACAGACTTTGGACTCGAACACCATTCGAAAAAAAAAACATCTAATATTTTCAAATTATATATTTCATATTTTTATTTCATCGCTCTGGTAGCAAGGCAAAGCCCGGCTTGAGTCCCACCACTTAACACGCAATGTCTCAAGTTCGACGGAAAGTGAGTGGAACTGAACGAAATATCTTAACGCTAAGTTTCCAAATCTCTCAGCCCTGTCATGTATGGGATGCAGCGTGAAGCTAAAGAAAAAAATAGCTTCTTCTAAAAGTAAAAATAAACTACACGAAAACAATTTAAAAAATACAAAACTACAAAACCAATTCCACAAACTGAAAAGTAAATAGACATACCAGCAAACACAATTTAAAAGCTCGAGACTTCGATCGATTTAAATTAACCGATCGGAGCTTTTGCTAAGGAACGAAGCACCTCCATACCGGAAACGGAAACGAGGTGTTTGCTGATAATTTAAAAGAATCCAGCGATGCAAATTGAAATGGAAAGTAAACGTAAGCAAAAGCTGGCCGAAACTTATTAAAGAAGAAACTTGGAAGACTTCAGAATCTCTTCCGTAAACTTTAGCATTCCGATCGAGTTTTTGCAGAACTTGCTATTTAGGAATTCAATAGTGAATAAATATTTAGTAGCTATTACTATTATAGTGAAGATGGAATTTATTATTTACTCAGCTTCACGCTGTATCCCGCACATGGCAGGGTAGGCAAAGGGAACTTGGGAACCTAGTGTTAAGTAACTCCGTTCCACTACCATCCCCACTTTCCACCGAATTTGAGCCAAGGCGTTGTGGCGCAGCGAAACAGTGAAGACAGTAAACGCGTTTGTTGTAGGTTCAATTCCATTTTCGGGAAATTAATGTCTTAATAATAACTTGTATGATAACAGTATTTTAATTTAGAAGCATGTTTTTCAGTTTTATAAAACTTTTAATTTGTCGTTAGAACTTAGGAATCTAGAGTGATAAGACACTCCATTCGCATTAAGAAAATTCCGTTCCGTACCGAGTTTAAAGACGAACTCAACGAAGAATTAAAAATAATAAAAATATTAGTAACATTTTATTTAGTAAGAATTGCAACTAAAGTCGCAAGTAAAATCCATGATTGATATCTTTTTCTAAGTTTCGTAGTTTAAAGGCCTATAGTAAAAAACAGTTCGGCAGCGACTGGGCAACAGAACGGAGGTTCCTAACTCTAGGTTCCTAAGTTCCCTGTGCCTATTTTACCACGTGTAGGACACAGTGTGAAGATAAAAAAAAAACGAACCAACATATCTAAGGTTAACGTAAAACCGTATCTAATTTCAAAGACGTAATGTAGGCTTAGAGAAGTAAATCCGCTCTTCACCGGACATGTGAGCGGTATGGGCAAGCAAAAGGGAATGGGGTAATGTCCAACATACTGTAATCCTTAGTTATTTTCTCTTGATGAGGATTTACTTTTGCCAAAAGGGTCAAGAATTATTTCAGGGTTTAATTTTTGTATTTATATTTGAATTTCTATAGCTTTTTAGTGTATTTTTTTAAAATAATAATACTAAGGAAAAAAATATAATAATACCATGGAACAGACAATGCAGAGGGAATGTAGTGACAATACACTGTATTTCCCAATCACAGCCAAACTTTCAAAGTATTACGTATAAAATGTGTTCTTGTTCCGTTTCTCAATTTGGGGATTTTATTAATATTTAAAAATATCCCCGATTTAAGAAACTACTTCATCTTGGCAAAGTTCTAGTAACTTAACTTTAAACTAAACTGATAATTCGATTTTTAGAAAACATAGCCAACAACTACAGCAAAGAACAATATTTCATTTCACTTATTAAGGAGTTACAGTGCCACAGACAATAAAGTCTACGGGAACGTTATAGCCACATTGCCATATAGCATAAAAATATATATATATATATATATATATATATATATCAATACAATATATATAATATATATACTATGTATATATGTTATATATATATATATCTCTATATATATATACACATGGCATATAGGTAGAGGAAATTTGCCAAGGGTTATTTTCCTGCATCCGGGGAGGACTTATATAGTGTTAGAGTGTTTGTCGGAGGCGGAAATACGAAGGGTCATAATTCTGAGCAAAGAAATCACGTAAACCATTGTAAACAATTCAATATTCGTTTAAGTGTCAAAATGTCGGTTTAGTCACACATTCTTGCCGCTGCGCCACCAACGCAGACCACATAACACAAAAAAACAAGCCCCAAATTATATTCCTCATATAAGCAATAGGAGAAAACGATTGTTCCGTTCTCGATTTATTCTCGTCCGGCATGCGGAATCCGCCCATTGTGTTGAGTCGTGGACTTGAATTCCGCACATTGTCAATTAAAATGAAAATATAATTTAATTAATTATTTCCCTCTGCAGTATTAAACTGGTAACCTCAGTATTTAAAATAAGACCTTTAACTGCGCCAATATAAACGAATTAATAAAAAACAAAAAAAAACATAAAGCAACGTAAAATATTAATAAAATATATATATACAGTAATAAAATATTTAATCTCTGAATAGTTAGCGTGACACAGCTCGGTACAAAAGTTCAGGTATCTCTTAATTAAAATTTACGATTTAAAATTTTAATACCTTTACAGGAAATAACTGTGTCAATTTTCTTTTTATAGATAAAAAGAGACAATTTTTATAGCTTATATTTTTGTATGTAGCCCGTAGAAGGCTTGAGCGTAGAGGTAGACGAGGCAAATGAGGTATGCCAAGTCTCTAACGCTTAGCGCTACATTTTGGCTACTCTGCAAGTAATGTTTGTTATGTAGAAATCTTAAGTTTTGGTTGCGGGTTCGATTCCCACTCGAGTAAATGTAATAATTAATATTTTTAAATTAAATACTAAATGTTTTCATTTCTTCGCTTCGGCAACAAGGCAAACCGTGGCGTTGAGTTCAGCCACTTAACACGCAAGGCCTCAAAGTTGGAATGAAAGTGGAACGGAGTGTTTCAACACTAGGTTCCCAATTAACTTTGCTTACCCTGCCTGATACAGCGTGAATCTGAGTGCGGAGTTAATTAAAATTACTATAATCATAACATAAAGGCGCAAGTATTCCTGTCTGCGTCTGTACGTGTCTGTCTATACTCTGTATATATATAATGGTGTACGTTGTTCCAAGCTCTTGGTCCATATACCGCTAAGATTCTTGCGCCGGTACTTCTCAGGTCTGAAGCAGTAACATTAAGCAGCCGGCGGTAAGTTTTTGACGTTCTAAATATGCAGCACGTAATTTTTTATGTTAATAAAATTATAAATAAATAAATATTATATTATAATAAGAATGAGGCCTGCCGTGGCGCAGCGGCACAAGAGTGTGACTGTAACCGACTGGTTCTGGGTTCGAGGAAATGAAATATTTAATATTTTCAATTTAAATATTTAATGTTTAATTTCTTTGCTCTGGTAATAAGGAAAAGGCGCGGGGTTGATTATATATATATATATATATATATATATATATATATATATATATATATATATATATCTATATATATATATATATATATATATATATATATATATATATATATATATATATATGTGTGTGTGTGTGTATATCTGACAAATGTACACGATCTCCTGTTGTACCTTTGCGGTGCGTGTGTACATGCAACCGCTCTCGCTCCTACGTTCCTTTAGGTGACGCCACTCACCAAGCAATGTTTAAAAAAAAAACAAAATTGGACATTCATGAGCTCTTCTTTTCGCCTGCTATGCGCAAAAAAACGTTAACCTTTCAACATAGAAATGGCTTTAATTCTTTAGATAAGAAGAACAATTATAGGTACATTAATTACAAATTCTCTATACATTGGTGCCAAGACCAAAAAATAAACCTTAGACTTGACATTGCACTAACTGCCAGTTTCCATTTCAGCATTAAATTCACTAAAAAATTAAAATACTTAACTGAACTTTAAGCTCACAAAATGAAAATTTTGAACCAGCTCAGTTAACGTAGAAGGTAGTATAACAAGCTTGAGAATATTTTAATAAATTAAATCGAGTACCTTCATAGCGCGTTAGAGCTTCCAACAAAGCATCGCTTGGTAAATAGCTTAAAGATTACATTGTTCCCTTCAAATGCAAATTACTAAGTATTAGCGATGAGTATTAGAACGATCCTTAATGAAATCTCGACGCTTAGTGCCTCCTGTTAATTTAAAATTTACTATAATATTGACTTCCGTGACTCTTTGCATTAGGTTCCTTCGATCCCTCTATTAGTTAGTTCTATTAGTATATATACGTAACAAGCTAGCAAATACTTATAACGAAGCCTTTTAAAACCTAATTTTCGCCTGAAATACTGTAAAAAGATAAAGCACGGCGTTGAGTTCCGCTTACAATGCAAACTTTTTGAATTCGAGCGCAAAACAAAAAACTAATTTTGACGCTTTATTATCTCTCTGCCCATCCTGGGGATACAAAGTATAGAAAAATTATTCATTCTTTAAAGATAATTAACAGCGTATATTTTGATAGCAGGTTTTTTTTTATAAATCCTATGTTTAGAACAATATGAATAGAATATTTTACATTTTCGAAAGTTTATCTTAACACTAGGTTCCCAAGTTCCCTCTGTCTACCAGCTGTTGATACAGCGTAAAGCTTAAAAAGAAATGAATAAAATGTCATTGCTACTCATGTTATACATATATGTATGTATATACCTCTCTGTAACTCTTCAAACGTATACAATATGATGAAGTAAACATAATATAATCGTAAATATTTACCTACCTGCTAATATCTGCAGTAAGATCGTGGATGCTACGCTTCTCCTTTGAGTAAAGTTCCCGCTGTATAAATTGCGTGCATCGCTCTGTTGCAACTCGCAACTAATAAGCATAGCCTCCGCATACAAGTTTTATTACTTAACGCAACTTCTATATGAGATTTTACCTTAATTAAGTAGGTGTATGTAATAAAATGTATGCCGTAACACTTTGAAGTTATGAGAAAAGATTTGACTATCAAAATGTATATTTGATGAAAAACAATTATAGAATACTATAATATTTACATTAAAATAAGTAATATATTGTTAAAAGTGGATCGAACTTAACACTAGGTTCCCAAAATACCCTATATCTCCCCTGCCATTTGCGGGATGCAGCGTGAAGTTGAGAGAGGGAGAGAGAGAGAGAGAGAGATATTTTTAAATTAAAGTGGATGGGTACTGGGGCCCGGCATTACTCAATGCGATACACAGTGGCCAAAGCAACTACTTAACGCCGGTTTTAAACGCCGGGGGTGGTAATGATACGGTCGAGGCTGCTCATGCGTGTTGTCATTGCTGACAATGTGACTTTCCCTTACGTACTTTAGTCACCTCTTACGAAATATGGTACAAATCAAAATCTACTTCGTTCGTTCCCACAATTGGGAATGGAACATTCAATATATAGTACTTTCCTCCTTCTGGTAACGTAGCAAAGCACGACGCTGATGAACCGCAATTCAACACTCAACTTCTCGAAATTTGGGTGGAGTGAAGGAATAAGTGTTATAAATATTAGGTTACCTCCATCTACCCTGCCTATACGCAGGTTGATTGAGCAGGAATCAAATCAGTAACTGTAGCGTACAAATTTAGCAAGACTAAAATGTGAAATGAAACAAATTTCTTTCTCTCTTTCTTAGCTTCACGGAAGGCAGAGAGAACCCGGGAAACTAGTGTTAAGACACTCCGTTCCACTTCCGTTCCCCACTTTCCGCCAAATTTGAGGCATTGCGTGTTGAGTGGCGGAACTCACTCAGGCCGCGCTTGGCCTTATTACCGGAGCGAAGAAATGAAACATTAAATATTTAAATTGAAAATATTAGATATTTCATTTCCTCGACTTGGGATCGAACCTAGAACCTGACACACGCTTGTGCCGCTGCGCCACGACAGATATATTTTTATATACTACATGCAGAATATAGGATACGTTAGGAACAACAAGACCGACTTAGTTCAAAACTAACACAACAACAAACTGTAGAATAATACGAGTTCATAATAACATCCGAGTCATCCGTTTGTTCGGTTCGAGCGAGTATCTCACAGCGAATATGGTTATATTTGGAGAATCATATAAATATTTAATATAATATATCTTAGAAAAAAAAATAATAACAAAAAAATCACTACTTAATTTTGACAAAGTACTTCTATCTTCGGAACTGCTAATGCGATCAAGAAACAAATTTTAAGAAAAACTGTACCCAAATCGGATCAACCCATTCTAGACACAGGACAGGACGAACACACAGACAGGTTGAACTTTGTATACACCTCTTTTAGCGTTGGGGCTTAGGATTCTGCAAGGCTAGTTGTGGCAAAGGGGCACAAGCGGGCTACTGGAAACGTGGACATGAAACATGGAAAATGCATTAAAAATCATCTTATACGTTCATCAATGTAATTATGTAATAGGATCATCCAAAATAATAAATTTAATTTTTTGGTCTGTTTATCTATTACTCTTGTTGTACGAGCTAATCTCAGAAACCGCCAACATGAAAATAATCGAAATAAGTAAATAAGTGAGGCCTGTTATGTCGCAGCGGCACAAGCGTGTGACTGTAACCGACAGGTTCTGGATTCGATCCCCACTCGAGGAAATGAAATATTTAATATTTTCAATTTAAAATATTTAATGTTTCATTTCTTCGCTCCGGTAATAAGGCAAAGCGCGGCGTTGAGTTCCGCCACTCAACACGCAATGCATCAAATTCGGCGGAAAGTGGGAAACGAAAGTGGAACGGAGTGTCTTAACACTAGGTTACCAAGCTCCCTCTGCCTACCCTGCCTCGTGCGGGATACAGCGTGAAGCTGAAAAAAAAAAGTAAATAAAATTGTGTATTTCAAGCGGGCGAAGCCGCAATCGGGTTGCTAGTTAATAATAATAATACATAAAACAACAAACATCTCATCCGGCTACCGACCCCAGCTCGTGTAAATTCGGCATGTATGAAAACATACACTGAATATTTAATTTACACAGCGAATTGTTTTTCGTTAAATAACAGCAACAATGGAAAGAATGAAGTCTACTGATAAAATATTCAATAGACTCTGTCTCATGCGGGAACGGGAATTGTTTTATACTTACTTTTGCTTGCGTCTTTCAATACTTGTACTTTAAATAGGCAATATGTATACGTTATTATTATATTATATATGCACATAATTTAATAACACCGGCGTAAAGTGGTGATATAGTGGTCTAATTGGTAATGTTAGGGTTCAGGGTTCAATTCCATTTTGGGGAATCATTTATTTTGGAGACAAGGCCGATATATATACCGCGTGCAAAACTGAGTGTCTTTACATACATGCATATATACATATATGTATGAAGAAAAAAAAAATAGTTTATATACTAAAGCTGTAAATTAAACATTAGTAAGTTATTGACTTTTAACACCTTATGAGACAGTGTTATCTCAATTTTTTATCTTAATTGTAAGAACACTATTATTACTAATAAAGATAAGTCCATTATTTTAAAAATACTTATAGCATTAAGTCAGTCTAATTATAACAACCTCACAATGAAAAAAATATCAGAGCGAGGAAAACACCATTACTCCGTCCGAGAATCGAACCTTTAAGAGTCGCGATTGCAATCAAAAGCTATACCGTTGCGCCAATACAGCCTCTTTATATTACCTCATTATTATATTTATTTTAGTAAAATAAAGGTATATAAATATCCTAGAGTTAGTACCTGTACCCTATGACTAAGGTGAGCACAGAGGGAAGCACCAGGGAACCTTCAGACATTTCCGTTCCCCACTTTCCAGCCAATTCTAGAGGCATTGCTTGTTCAGTGGCCACACTTAATGCTGCACGTTAGCTCGTTACCAGAGCGAAGACATGAAAATATCAAAAATTTCACTTCCTCAAGTGAGAATCGAACCCACAACGTTTAAAACAAACCACGACAGGCGTGAGGCTTGATTCATTTAAAATACGCTAAAAAAATGCAGCTAAAAAGTACCAAGCATAAAATGTGTTTCGAAACTCTATTGTACCACGATGACCGCGCAGGAAGCGGCCCATTGACAATCCTTTGTAGATCGTCGCATGAATATGAAATACCTATGTGAATAATTTTACACGGACAAAAGTGTACCTTATCAAAAATGTTTCATGGCATAGAGAATAAAGAGTAATTAAAGCTCGGTGAGAGAAAAAGACAAAAATAAATATTAATTTTGGCCATGTCTAGAAACAATTTCTATGGAGAAAAGTAAAGTTTTCACTTTATGTATGCAACTGGATGGAACATTTTATTGTAGAATAAAATTGAAGCATGTCGTGGTGTAGAGGTACAAGCGTGTGACTGTAACCGACAGGTTCTGGGTTCGATCCCTACTCGAGGAAATGAAATATTTAATATTTTCAATTTAAATATTTAATGTTTTCATTTCTTCGCTCTGGTACAAGGCAAAAAGCGGCGTTGAATTTCGCCACTCAACACGCAATGCCTCAAATTCGGAGTGTCTTCACACTAGGTTCCCAAGTTCCCTCTGCCTACCCTACCATGTGCGGGATACCGCGTGAAGCTGAGTAGAATAAAATTCATGGTGACATTGTAAACGTACAGGCACTGCTATATGTAATGAATTCATGTCCATTTTAAATTAAAATGCATTACTTTAAAGTGTTAATTAACGCATTGTTGATGCAATATAACTTAATTGATTTATATATTTTTTTTCTTCTAAAAGATAGCTTCACGCTTTATACCGTACACATCGAAGGAGACAGAGGGAACAAATTTTTCTTTTTTTTCGTCAAATTCAAGACATTGCATGTTAAGTGGCGGTGGTTTTAGTGGTTATTTTGAGAGATATCACAGTTTAAAACACGGAAACAGTGCCTCGCTGACGACGGTACAGTGTCGTACACACTGTACTGTCTATTACCTATTATCAAATAATCAATATTCATTTTATAAAGCGCTTTAATGTCAGAAGCTTTTGGATTATTTTTTTTTTCTTCTTCTCTTAATAAAGAACATTAATTCTAATCTACAGTTGCAGGGATTTAATGTTCACAAGTTTTAATTTCCGAACGGAGCAAGTAAGCGGAGCCACAGGTAAAGGTTAAAACAATATATACTTCTGGTGTTTCACGGTCTATAAGAATATTCCGGTACATCTGTCCACAGTAAGACACTGCTTTCCCTGCTCTTGGTGAACATCATCGAAGACTACCGTGATACGGAATAGTCATTCAGCTTGCTCTAGTCTTATTTTTTGCTCATTTATATAGTGATTAAAATCGTTGTTGAATTACTTTTATAAGTATTTTTTTTTATGGAAAAGATGGCAAACGAGCGTACGGGTCACCTGATGGTAAGTGATCACCGTCGCCCACGGCCCCGTGTAACTCCAGAGGAGCTACAGGAGCGTTGCCGTCCTTTAAGGTGGATGGGCACCGGGGCCCGGCATTACCTAATGCGAAACGCAGTGACCAAAGCCACTACTTAACGCCGGTCTTAAATGCTGGAGGTGGTAATAATCCGGTCGAGTCTGCCCATGCGTGTTGCCATTACTGGCAACGTGACTCTACCACACGCACTTTAGTCGCCTCTTACGACACCATCAGTACCAGGGTGATGCTATTCTAAGCCGGAATCACACGGCAAAAAGTAAAAGACATTTTAACTGCAGAATCAGTCTAATATAATCAGAAACGACAGTTTTTTAAATTTAATTTATTTGGATTGTGTGCCATATCCATAACCTAATAAAAATTACCGCCTGCGGTTTTATTGGCCAATATTAAAGCTTATATTAAGGCTTTCATCATAATTAATCAATAAATCTTATCAGGAATCAATATCCTCATTATCCTTCACCTTTGAATATTCTGTTCAACGATATTGTAATGTATGTTTAGAACTCTACTCATTATATATTTGTTGATAAATTTAAATTTCTAAGGCCTATAGAAACACAATAAGTATCAAGCGTGTGACTGTAAAAGCGACAGACTTTGGACTCGATCACCATTCGAAAAAATAAACATTTAATATTTTCAAATTATATATTTCATATTTTTATTTCATCGCTCTGGTAACAAGGCAAAGCCCGGCTTGAGTCCCACCACTCAACACGCAATGTCTCAAGTTCGACGGAAAGTGAGTGGAACTGAACGGAGTATCCTAACACTAAGTTTCCAAATTCTCTCAGCCCTGTCATATATGGGATGCAGCGTGAAGCTGAAGAAAAAAATAGCTTCTTCTAAAAGTAAAAATAAACTACACGAAAACAATTTAAAAAATACAAAACTACAAAACCAATTCCACAAACTGAAAAGTAAATAGACATACCAGCAAACACAATTTAAAAGCTCGAGACTTCGATCGATTTAAATTAACCGATCGGAGCTTTTGCTAAGGAACGAAGCAACTCCATACCGGAAACGGAAACGAGGTGTTTGCTGATAATTTAAAAGAATCCAGCGATGCAAATTGAAATGGAAAGTAAACGTAAGCAAAAGCTGGCCGAAACTTATTAAAGAAGAAACTTGGAAGACTTCAGAATCTCTTCCGTAAACTTTAGCATTCCGATCGAGTTTTTGCAGAACTTGCTATTTAGGAATTCAAAAGTGAATAAATATTTAGTAGCTATTACTATTATAGTGAAGATGGAGTTTATTATTTACTCAGCTTCACGCTGTATTCCGCACATGGCAGGGTAGGCAGAGGGAACTTGGGAACCTATTGTTAAGTAACTCCGTTCCACTACCATCCCCACTGTCCACCGAATTTGAGCCAAGGCGTTGTGGCGCAGCGAAACAGTGAAGACAGTAAACGCATTTGTTGTAGGTTCAATTCCATTTTCGGGAAATGAATGTCTTAATAATAACTTGTATGATAACAGTATTTTAATTTAGAAGCATGTTTTTCAGTTTTATAAAACTTTTAATTTGTCGTTAGAACTTAGGAATCTAGTGATAAGACACTCCATTCGCATTAAGAAAATTCCGTTCCGTACCGAGTTTAAAGACGAACTCAACGAAGAATTAAAAATAATAAAAATATTAGTAACATTTTATTTAGTAAGAATTGCAACTAAAATCGCAAGTAAAATCCAAGATTGATATCTTTTTCTAAGTTTCGTAGTTTAAAGGCCTATAGTAAAAAACAGTTCGGCAGCGACTGGGCAACAGAACGGAGGTTCCTAACTCTAGGTTCCCAAGTTTCCTGTGCCTACTTTGCCACGAGTAGAGACAGCGTGAAGATGAAATTAAAACGAACCAACATATCTATGGTTAACGTAAAACCGTATCTAATTTCAAAGACGTAATGTAGGCTTAGAGAAGTAAATCCGCTCTTACCGGACATGTGAGCGGTATGGGCAAGCAAAAGGGAATGGGGTAATGTCCAACATACTGTAATCCTTAGTTATTTTCTCTTGATGAGGATTTACTTTTGCCAAAAGGGTCAAGAATTATTTGAGAGCTTAATTTTTGTCTTTATATTTGAATTTCTATAGCTTTTTAGTGTATTTTTTAAAATAATAATACTGAGGAAAAAAATATTATAATACCATGGAACAGACAATGCAGAGGGAATGTAGTGACAATACACTGTATTTCCCAATCACTGATAAACTTTCAAAGTATTACGTATAAAATTGGTTCTTGTCTCGTTTCTCAAGTCGGAGATTTTGTTAATATTTAAAAATATCCCCTACTTGAGAAACTACTTCTCTTGGCAAAGTTCTAGTAACTTAACTTTAAACTAAACTGATAATTCGATTTTTAGAAAACATAGCCAACAACTACAGCAAAGAACAATATTTCATTTCACTTATTAAGGAGTTACAGTGCCACAGACAAACACACAGAAAGATCTAGCTTACAATCTGCCCCCGTCAGGGCTTAATAAATTAAATCACATTCAAAGTATATATATATATATATATATATATATATACATATATATATATATATATATATATATATATATATATATATATATATATATATATATATATATATATATATATATATATATATATATATATATATATATATATATATATATATATATATATATATATATATATATATATATAAATATATATAAGTAATAAAGGTTGCCAAGGGGCCATTTTCCTGCATCCGGAACGGAGGACTTTATATAGTGTTAGAGTGTTTGTCGGAGGCGGAAATTACGAAGGGTCATAATTCTGATATAATGAACTCACGTAAACCAATGTAAACAGCTTCAATAGTTTAATGTCAAAATGTTTTAGTTAAACATTTTTGACGAAGGTAAGGAACGTATGTTTATGGCACATTGACACAAGCGTGAGATTATAAACGCAGCAATTGTAGAAATTCATTATTTAATGCTTATTTAAAAGCGCGGCGTTGAGGTCCGCCCATTGTCATTGACACATTGTCTCGAAGATCCGGCGGGAAATAGGGAACAGTGTCATCTTAATTCCCTTCGCCTCCCCTGCTATATGTGGGAGACATCGTGAAGTTAAAAAAATCCTTTAAAAACAAATAAAAATTTAGAAATAGAAAAAAATAAGCACAATCTTCGTAATACTAATAAACACATGTCTTTATCGATAAAGCGCGGTTAAGTTCCGCCACTCGACAAACAAAAACTTGCGCCAGCTAAAGCAAAGGGAAAAAAGAACATTACCGTCTGTCTTCTTTTTATACAAGAAGAAGCGCGAAATTTATTTATTATTTGTATAATACTTATTTCACTCACTCTCACTCAGCTTCACGCTGTATCCCAGCAGGCATATATGGCAGGGTAGGCAGAGGGAATTTGGGAACCTAGTGTTAAGAAACTCCATTCCACTTCCGTTCCCTCACTTTCCGCTGTATTTAGGGCATGCGTGTTGAGTGGCGGAACTCAACGCCGTGTTTTGCCTTGTACCAGAGCGAAGAAATAAAATATTAAATATTTAAAATTGAAAATATTAAATATTTCATTTCCTCGACCGGGGATCGAACCCAAAACCTGTCGGTTACAGTCACACGCTTGTGCCGCTGCGCCACGACAGGGCTCTATTAATACTTATTTAGAAAACGTATATGAGTTTTAACGTACCGAGATTTGAGCCTGCGCCTCTTGGAAACCGTCTAAGCATTCTGACCACTAAACCATAAAATAGCTTCAAGGCACGTTGAAAATCTTATACTAATTTTAAACGTATGGCTTAGTGATCAGAGCGCATGGTTCCCAAGAAACACAGGTTCAAATTTCGCTACAATATTTTATTTATAACAATTTTTGTTACATAAGCATGAAATAATGCAAAAAAATCATATATATAACGAAAAGGTTGATATTTAAAAGAAAAAACAACCAATGAATTGCCTTAAAACGGTAGCTGTTAAAATCTAGCGTACGTTTACAATTTTAATTAAACTTTGTCAACACACATAATAATTATCTGAACCTTTTCAATATTGTGTTACGGCGGCAAATCGAAGTTAATATGAGTTACCTGAAACAACGATATATTTGCTTATGACAGCATATTTATAAACGATAAACGATATTTCTTTAATTTCATACTGAGGGCTGTCGTGGCACAGGGGATGAGCCTGTGAATGTAACATGTCTTGTTGAGGGTTCGATTTCCACTCGAGAAAATTGAATAATTCATATTTTCATCTCGATCTGGTAAGATTTTAATTCCATGGTTATTCTAAAATTTGTTTTGATTTAAGTATTTTTACTATTTTTAAAGTGTTATTTCACACTTAGGAAAGTAGATACTAAATTTAAAATCGTGTAATTATTTGAATGTAAAAGTATTTGAATCGCTCTACAGAGATGCTAACTACATAAATAAGTGTATAACAATTTCGACGTAGCTTGATAAGAACGTATGGATGTGTTGACAGAGCGCTTGGAACAAGAGGCCATGTTTCCAAGAGGTGCAGGTTCAAATCCTGCTACGTTCCAATTGAGACGCTTTCAAATTTAATATTTTAAAGTAATTAAATATATTCAATACAATAATTTTAATATTATTATAAAAAAGCCCTCCGTCAACAAAATCACAACCGTATCTTGGCAAATTGCTTGTACCTCTTACACTGCTAATTCAATTTTCATTAAATAAATAGCTAAGAACCATTGCAATTAACGTTTTCGATTAAAAAAACCGTACTCATATTTGTTCATAAATTCAGAAACAACCGTGCCACAAACAAACATAAAGACAGATACACAGACAGATAAATCAAATTCATAATACTTCTTTTTGCATCGTAGGTGAAAAATCAAAGATATCTTTTTTCAATTAAAACTTCCATATATAAATTTATGCATAGTTCAAGAACATTTTTCATTAAGATATTTTCACCAGCAACTACCGAAGAACACGAGTATTGGGTGAATCTTGAGTTAATTAAAGTTGTGGTTAAATTAACTAAAATTGTTCACGCAAAAGGAATACTTGAAGAGCAGAGCATAAAAAAGTACAGCTAATATCTGAAATATAATTATCTATTAAATAATCGTTCATCAATATAATTATATTGATGAACGTCTATTTAATAGATGAGGACCCTACTGGGTCCTGATGGCGCAGCGGTACAATATCTAAATAGAAACGGCTGTGGGTACGATTCCTACTTGGGGGAATGAAATTATTTCATTTTCCCGCAATGACAATAAGACAGAGCACGTCATTGAGTTCCGCCAATCAAAATGTGGGTAACGGAATGTCTTAACACTAGATTACCTATGCCTATTGTTACTTATGCGAAATAGAGTGTAATAAAAAATACAATATTGATGATTATTATATATGAGTTATCAAGGTCTAACGGACAAAACAACTCTCGGAAAGGGAAGAACTGACTATTTTACGCTCATACTAAGTTCCTTCCGGAAACTTAATAAAAACCAAGACTAAAGTACAACATTCAAACCATATAAACAATCGTATACTTACTCAGCCTGTAGGCAAAGGAACCTTAAGGAACCTCGCGTTAAGACACTTCGTTCAGTCACGTTTCCTACTTACCATACCCAATATAAAAACCCAAAATGCAAACGCAATAGAAAGACAAATAAAACACTCCAACCATTTAACAGCATCATAAAATGCACATTTAATGTATATAAGCTATCAAACGTTAAACAGCTTAACGTATCTAATTATTGATAAAAGAACGTAGCTACGAACTCGTAAAAGTTGAATAATAGAAGATAAACACTGTGCTGGCGTTTGGAGAACTTTTAATTGTTTTCGTTTGGACTATTTGTTTGGAGAATTGAAGGCAGAATCAATTTATACTTCTGTTCTGGAAGTTTAAAACCGAAGATAGTTTAAGTAAGATTCAACTTTACACTGTATCCCGCATATGGCAGGGTAGGCAATGGTAACTTGGGAACCTTGGAGTAGACAAAAATTAAGACATTCCGTTTCGTTCCACACTTTATGCCAAATTTGAAGCATTTCGTGTTAAGCGGCGGAACTTAACGCCGCGCTTCACGGTCACACACTGTGTCCATGCACCACGACAGGCCTCAAGTAAGATTCAATTTGTATTAAATCTCTAAAGTCTTGGCGCTAGGACAGAAACGTTCCACCGTAAACGATGGCTATGACCTCGGCCTCCCGCTCATGGGGATACTAAATAAAATATTTTCAAATAAGTATACTTAGCTTAACGCTGTATCAAATAAGTATATTATATAATAATGTCTTTGATTTTCGCGATTGTTACACATTTTAATTGAAAAACTTTTAAACGGAGTAATCGGGTATATTGAATGGTAAACATACGCGATTAATCCGTTTAAAAGTGTTTCATTTAAAAAGTATATTATATTTTAATTCTTCGCTCTGGTAATGAGATAAAGCGTAGCGTTGAGTTCCAACTTAATACGCAATGCTTCAAGAATTTGGCGGAAGTGGGAAACAAAAGGGTTGTAATGTGAACGGAGTGTCATATAATATGATGTTCCTAGGATCTGCAGATTTCATTACCTTCATTAGTAAATAGTAGTTATAAATTTGAGACAAACGAATATCTTACACCAGCAAGAAAAAGGTTTTTAAAAAACCTTGCTAAATTATACTTTCAAAATTAATTTGCTAGAGTCAAGATATTAATTTGCATGAACTAATATTCTCGCAGACGACTTAGTGAATACCTTAATTAGATTAAAACTAAGAAGAAAACTGATTCATTGCCGTAATACGTAGTTTCATTTAAGTACTATTAGTGAAATTGAAATGTTTAAACGAAAATGTAGTGTATTCAAAGCGATAAAAAATTCCGATCATAAATATCACTGCCTCATCTTGTCAAAGTGCCTGTAGTTGCTAATTTTATGGAAAAGACACGGCAACGGTCATCTGATGGTGAGTGATCACCGTCGCTTACGGCCCCGAGTAATTCCAGAGGAGCTACAGGAGCGTTGCCGACGTTTAAGGTGGAGATAGACGCGCTTTTTCAAAATAGGTACCCATCCTACTAATCTGATTTTTATAAACCTTAACTAAGAACAAGACTTTCGATTAAATACTCCACTCCAAACTTATTCGAAGTCCCTAAATAAAATTATATTAATTTCGTGTCAATTCAAAACTGCACTGAAATCGGTCCATTAATTCAAAAGCTACAGACAGACAGATCAAACTTATAACACCCCTTTTTTGCGTCGGTTAAAAATATAAGGCTTTTCGTGGTAGGCGTTATCCAATAAGACATATAGTTAGTAAAAGTTATTCAGGGAAAAATAAAAAATATATATATAATAACATAATAATTATAAGGAAGAGAAGCTGGAGGTAAACGCGATGGTCGAAACGCCGCTTTTGGACGGTTTCCATAGGTCGCGGGTTTAAATACCGCTACGTTCAAACTTTTATACGTTGACTATATAAGTAGGATAGATTATTTTCCTTCAATCAAAACGTTATTAAATTAAATACTTCCAACTGTTCGCTAGTTAATACACATAATTATAGTTATTAGCTACTAAGAATTTGGAGTTCGTTTTTAGCACTTTTAAACATATATAAAATAAATGGAATATTTTTTTATTATTTTTTATCGTATAATAGCTATGATTATGGTAGAGGAGCTATGAATACGCAAGTAAAAAAAAAAATAATATAACTTGGAAACTTGACAAGTTGTGGGTTCGATATCTACGCAAGGAAATTAAATATTTCATATTTTAATTTCTTCGCTCTGGTAAATAGATAAAGCGGCATTAAGTTCCAGCATTCAAAAAGCCTCAAATTCGGAGAAAAAAGAGGGAAAGCAAGTGTCTCAATAGAAGCAGAAAGTCTTGACACTAAATACCTAACTTACTTTTACCCACCCTACCATGCGTATTAAGATTTGAAGTTTTTTTTTTTTAAATAAAAAATAAAAACTGTAAAAAGCTTTACAGCTGAATACAACATTTTGTTTCATCTCATACCGAGTTCACAGAATAAATCATAGAGGCTAAACCAGGACCGGTGTATTTAACGTAAGTCCCGGACTTCACCACTGTACGTGAAGATATTAAAAAACCAATTTCCAGCATTTAACTGAAAAACATACCGCAGAAGAAAACTTGCAATCGAAAAGTTACTTTAGAGAGCTCTCATTTGCCGGTAGCCGTTACTTTCATTTGAAATATATCATTTGTTCATTTTCTGGAAAATATGAACTAGGAAAAAGTTTTGTTGACACTTTTGGGATTACAAACGAAAACGAATCCTGGGAATATTAAAAATGTGAAAGTTTGTGAGGAGCGAGTATGTTTGTTTCACTTTTATTTAAAAAGTACTGAATCAATTTACATTAAACTTTACAGTAAATATAACTTATACATCAGAATAACCACATCATCATCATCATCATCTGAGCGTTATTCCCGGTCGCGATCAGAGCCTTCACTCCGGTGTCCGGGATCCGCTTTCCGGCTCCGTCCTCCATTTCGCCCGGTCGACGGCGTCTTTGCTAGTTAGACCATTGGCACGCATATCATCTCTTACGACGTCAAGCCAGCACTTCTTGGGTCTTCCCCTTCTACCGGGGCACGGCGGAGGTGGCATGGCCAGAGATTTGTTACCCACATAGCCTGGCGGTTTCCGCAAAACGTGACCGTACCAGCGAAGACGACTCTCCTGCATTTTGTCAGCGATGTCACGGACATGAAGGCTGCCGCGGATGCGGGAGTTCCTCACGCGATCCTTGCGTGAAATCCCACACATCCACCGCAGCCTATTAATTTCCGTGACTCGCAGCTCCTGCTTGTGTCGCTCCAGCACCGGCCACGCTTCACAGCCGTGTAAGAGGACAGGTCTAATCATAGTTTTGTAGACCTGTCCCTTCAGCCTAACCGGCATTTTGGGGTAACAAATGACACCAGTCACCTCACGCCACTTGGCCCACGCGGCAGCAATGCATGCCTTGACGTCGCAATCGATGTCACCAGACGCGGGAATTACAGATCCCAGGTATTTCACCTGATCCGTGCGCTCGACCAAGTCATCGCCTATGCGAACGGATGGGGGATCTGTAGAGTTTAATGCCAAGTACTCGGTCTTCGCCACATTAAGTTTCAGACCACCGTTCTCTAGCGTCTCCTTCCACACCTTCACGCGTCGCGTCGATCTGCCCCTATCCGAGTCTGCCAGCGCGATATCGTCAGCATACATGAGCAACCAAGGAGGCTGCTCATGTGAGTCCCTGATGCTGTCTGACAAAACGTCTAATACCACGCTGAACAGAAACGGACTGAGTACAGATCCTTGGTGTACCCCGACGGTGACAGGGAAGGGTTTCGTATCGCCAACAGCGGTCCGAACTACAGAATCGGAGTCATGGTACATGTCTCGGATGATGTCGATATAAGATTCCGGGACCCCCTTGGATCGCAGTGCCCACCAGATCATCACCCGAGGAACACAAATATCAAAACTAGATTAGGATTTGAATCTGCATACTCAGCGGTTCATTTATTAGCATAGGCGGGGAAATCTGTTAACCTAGTGTTATGACTGACCGTTTCCATATATTTCTTTCTCATTTCTTACCGAATCCTAGAGGCATTATTGTTAACTCAACGCCGCGTTCAGCCACATTGCCAAAGCACAAAAATGAAAATATTTAATATTCAATTTCCTCAAGGGACATCGAACTCACAACACGTGACGTTAACAGTCGCAAACTTGTGCGCCTGTTAATAGACACACTCTGTCTCTCTCTTAGCTTCACGCTGTATCCCGCACATGGCAGGGTAGGCAGAGGAAATTTGGGAACCTAGTGTTAAAACATTCCGTTCCACTTCCATTCCCCACTTTCCCCTGGATTCGAGGCATTGCGTCTTGAGTGCCGGAACTCAACGCCGCGTTTTTGAGCCAGAAGCCAGAGCAGAAGAAATGAAAACATAAAATATTTAAATTAAATATATTAAATATTTCGTTTCCGAGAGTGGGGATCAAACCCACAACCTGTCGGTTTCAGTCACACGTTCTTGCCGCTGCGCCACCACAGGCAGACCACATAACACTAAAAAACCGCCAAGCCCCAAAAAATATTCCTCATATAAGAATAGGAGATCGAGAACGAGATCTGTTCTCGTTCTCGATCTCCTATTCTCGTCCGGCATAGCAGAAATATTCCCTTTTGTGTTGAGTCGTGGACTTGAATTCCGCACATTGTCAATTAAAATGAAAATATAATTTAAATATAATTATTTCCCCCAGTCAGTATCAAACTTGTAACCTCAGTATTTTCAATAAGACACTTTCACTGCGCCACGATGGGCTTAACGAACTATAAATAATTTCCAAAGCAAAACAACCAAAGCAACATTTATAAAGCAACGTAAAATATTAATAAAATATATATATACAGTAATAAAATATTTAATCTCTGAATAGTTAGCGTGACACAGCTCGGTACAAAAAGTTCAGGTATCTCTTAATTAAAATTTACGATTTAAAATTTTAATACCTTTACAGGAAATAACTGTGTCAATTTTCTTTTTATAGATAAAAAGAGACAATTTTTATAGCTTATATTTTTGTATGTAGCTTGAGCGTAGAGGTAGACGAGGCAAATGAGGTATGCCGAGTCTCTAACGCTTAGCGCTACATTTTGGCTACTCCGCAAGTAATGTTTGTTATGTAGAAATCTTAAGTTTTGGTTGCGGGTTCGATTCCCACTCGAGTAAATGTAATAATTAATATTTTTAAATTAAATACTAAATGTTTTCATTTCTTCGCTTCGGCAACAAGGCAAACCGTGGCGTTGAGTTCCGCCACTTAACACGCAAGGCCTCAAAGTTGGGAATGAAAGTGGAACGGAGTGTTTCAACACTAGGTTCCCAATTAACTTTGCTTACCCTGCCTGATACAGCGTGAATCTGAGTGCGGAGTTAATTAAAATTACTATAATCATAACATAAAGGCGCAAGTATTCCTGTCTGCATCTGTACGTGTCTGTCTATACTCTGTATATATATAATGGTGTACGTTGTTCCAAGCTCTTGGTCCATATACCGCTAAGATTCTTGCGCCGGTACTTCTCAGGTCTGAAGCAGTAACATTAAGCAGCCGGCGGTAAGTTTTTTGACGTTCTAAATATGCAGCACGTAATTTTTTATGTTAATAAAATTATAAATAAATAAATATTATATTATAATAAGAATGAGGCCTGCCGTGGCGCAGCGGCACAAGAGTGTGACTGTAACCGACTGGTTCTGGGTTCGAGGAAATGAAATATTTAATATTTTCAATTTAAATATTTAATGTTTAATTTCTTTGCTCTGGTAATAAGGAAAAGGCGCGGGGTTGATTATATATATATATATATATATATATATATATATATATATATATATATATATATATATATATATATATATATATATATATATATATATATATATATATATATATATATATATATGTGTGTGTGTGTGTATATCTGACAAATGTACACGATCTCCTGTTGTACCTTTGCGGTGCGTGTGTACATGCAACCGCTCTCGCTCCTACGTTCCTTTAGGTGACGCCACTCACCAAGCAATGTTTAAAAAAAAAAAACAATATTGGACATTCATGAGCTCTTCTTTTCGACTGCTATGCGCAAAAAAAACGTTAACCTTTCAACATAGAAATGGCTTTAATTCTTTAGATAACAAGAACAATTATAGGTACATTAATTACAAATTCTCTATACATTGGTGCCAAGACCAAAAAATAAACCTTAGACTTGACATTGCACTAACTACCAGTTTCCATTTCAGCATTAAATTCACTAAAAAATTAAAATACTTAACTGAACTTTAAGCTCACAAAATGAAAATTTTGAACCAGCTCAGTTAACGTAGAAGGTAGTATAACAAGCTTGAGAATATTTTAATAAATTAAATCGAGTACCTTCATAGCGCGTTAGAGCTTCCAACAAAGCATCGCTTGGTAAATAGCTTAAAGATTACATTGTTCCCTTCAAATGCAAATTACTAAGTATTAGCGATGAGTATTAGAACGATCCTTAATGAAATCTCGACGCTTAGTGCCTCCTGTTAATTTAAAATTTACTATAATATTGACTTCCGTGACTCTTTGCATTAGGTTCCTTCGATCCCTCTATTAGTTAGTTCTATTAGTATATATACGTAACAAGCTAGCAAATACTTATAACGAAGCCTTTTAAAACCTAATTTTGCGCCTGAAATACTGTAGAAAGAAAAAGCACGGCGTTGAGTTCCGCTTACAATGCAAACTTTTTGAATTCGAGCGCAAAACAAAAAACTAATTTTGACGCTTTATTATCTCTCTGCCCATCCTGGGGATACAAAGCATAGAAAAATTATTCATTCTTTAAAGATAATTAACAGCGTATATTTTGATAGCAGGTTTTTTTATAAATCCTATGTTTCGAACAATATGAATAGAATTTTTTACATTTTCAAAAATATATCTTAACACTAGGTTCCCAAGTTCCCTCTGTCTACCAGCTGTTTGATACAGCGTAAAGCTTAATAAGAAATGAATAAAATGTCATTGCTACTCATGTTATACATATATGTATGTATATACCTCTCTGTAACTCTTGAAACGTATACAATATGATGAAGTAAACATAATATAATCGTAAATATTTACCTACCTGCTAATATCTGCAGTAAGATCGTGGATGCTACGCTTCTCCTTTGAGTAAAGTTCCCGCTGTATAAATTGCGTGCATCGCTCAGTTGCAACTCGCAACTAATAAGCATAGCCTCCGCATACAAGTTTTATTACTTAACGCAACTTCTATATGAGATTTTACCTTAATTAAGTAGGTGTATGTAATAAAATGTATGCCGTAACACTTTGAAGTTATGAGAAAAGATTTGACTATCAAAATGTATATATGATGAAAAACAATTATAGAATACTATAATATTTACATTAAAATAAGTAATATATTGTTAAAAGTGGATCGTACTTAACACTAGGCTCCCAAAATACCTATATCTCCCCTGCCATTTGCGGGATGCAGCGTGAAGTTGAGACGGGGAGAGTGAGAGAGAGACAGATATTTTTAAATTAAAGTGGATGGGTACCGGGGCCCGGCATAACTCAATGCGATACACAGTGGCCAAAGCAACTACTTAACGCAGGTTTTAAACGCCGGGGGTGGTAATGATACGGTCGAGTCTGCCCATGCGTGTTGCCATTGCTGACAATGTGACTTTCCCATACGTACTTTAGTTACCTCTTACGAAATATGGTACAAATCAAAATCTACTTCGTTCGTTCCCATAATTGGGAATGGAACATTCAATATATAGTACTTTCCTCGTTCTGGTAACGTAGCAAAGCACGACGCTGATGAACCGCAATTCAACACTCAACTTCTCGAAATTTGGGTGGAGTGAAGGAATAAGTGTTATAAATATTAGGTTACCCACATCTAACCTGCCTATACACAGAATACAGTGTCCTTGAGCAGGAATCAAATCAGTAACTGTAGCGTACAAATTTAGCTAGACTAAAATGTGAAATGAAACAAATTTCTTTCTCTCTTTCTTAGCTTCACGGAAGGCAGAGAGAACCCGGGAAACTAGTGTTAAGACACTCCGTTCCACTTCCGTTCCCCACTTTCCGCCGAATTTGAGGCATTGCGTGTTGAGTGGCGGAGCTCACTCAGGCCGCGCTTGGCCTTATTACCGGAGCGAAGAAATGAAACATTAAATATTTAAATTGAAAATATTAGATATTTCATTTCCTCGACTGGGGATCGAACCTAGAACCTGACACACGCTTGTGCCGCTGCGCCACGACAGATATATTTTTATATACTACATGCAGAATATAGGATACGTTAGGAACAACAAGACCGACTTAGTTCAAAACTAACACAACAACAAACTGTAGAATAATACGAGTTCATAATAACATCCGAGTCATCCGTTTGTTCGGTTCGAGCGAGTATCTCACAGCGAATATTGTTATATTTGGAGAATCATATAAATATTTAATATTAATATATCTTAGATAAAAAAATAATAACAAAAAATCACTACTTAATTTTGACAAAGTACTTCTATCTTCGGAACTGCTAAACAAATTTTAAGAAAAACTGTACTCAAATCGGATCAACCCATTCTAGACACAGGACAGGACGAACACACAGACAGGTTGAACTTTGTATACACCTCTTTTAGCGTTGGGGCTTAGGATTCTGCAAGGCTAGTTGTGGCAAAGGGGCACAAGCGGGCTACTGGAAACGTGGACATGAAACATGGAAAATGCATTAAAAATCATCTTATACGTTCATCAATGTAATTATGTAATAGGATCATCCAAAATAATAAATTTAATTTTTTGGTCTGTTTATCTATTACTCTTTTTGTACGAGCTAATCTTAGAAACCGCCAACATGAAAATAATCGAGATAAGTAAATAAGTGAGGTCTGTCGTGGCGCAGCGGCACAAGCGTGTGACTGTTACCGACAGGTTCTGGGTTCGATCCCCACTCGAGGAAATGAAATATTTAATATTTTCAATTTAATATATTTAATGATTCATTTCTTCGCTCCGGTAATAAGGCAAAGCGCGGCGTTGAGTTCCGCCACTCAACACGCAATGCATTAAATTCGGCGGAAAGTGGGAAACGAAAGTGGAACGGAGTGTCTTAACACTAGGTTACCAAGCTCCCTCTGCCTACCCTGCCTCGTGCGGGATACAGCGTGAAGCTGAAAAAAAAAAGTAAATAAAATTGTGTATTTCAAGCGGGCGAAGCCGCAATCGGGTTGCTAGTTAATAATAATAATACATAAAACAACAAACATCTCATCCGGCTACCGACCCCAGCTCGTGTAAATTCGGCATGTATGAAAACAGACACTGAATATTTAATTTACACAGCGAATTGTTTTTCGTTAAATAACAGTAACAATGGAAAGAATGAAGTCTACTGATAAAATATTCAATAGACTCTGTCTCATGCGGGAATGTGAATTGTTTTACACTTACTTTTGCTTGCGGCTTTCAATACTTGTACTTTAAATAAGCAATATGTATACGTTATTATTATATTATATATACACATAATTCAATAACACCGACGTAAAATGGTGATATAGTGGTCTAATTGGTAATACTAGGGTTCAGGGTTCAATTCCATTTTGGGGAATCATGTATTTTGGAGACAAGGCCGATATATATACCGCGTGCAAAACTGAGTGTCTTTACATACATGCATATATACATATATGTATGAAGAAAAAAAATATAGTTTATATCCTAAAGCTGTAAATTAAACATTAGTAAGTTATTGACTTTTTACACCTTATGAGGCAGTGTTATCTCAATTTTTTATCTTAATTGTAAGAGCAATATTATTACTAATAAAGATAAGTTCATTATTTTAAAAATACTTATAGCATTAAGTCAGTCTAATTATAACAACCTCACAATGAAAAAAATATCAGAGCGAGGAAAACACCATTACTCCGTCCGAGAATCGAACCTTTAAGAGTCGCGATTGCAATCAAAAGCTATACCGTTGCGCCAATACAGTCTCTTTATATTACCTCATTATTATTTTTATTTTAGTAAAATAAACGTATATAAATATCCTAGAGTTAGTACCTGTACCCTATGACTAAGGTGAGCACAGAGGGAAGCACCAGGGAACCTTCAGACATTTCCGTTCCCCACTTTCCAGCCAATTCTAGAGGCATTGCTTGTTCAGTGGCCACACTTAATGCTGCACGTTAGCTCGTTACCAGAGCGAAGACATGAAAATATCAAAAATTTCACTTCCTCAAGTGAGAATCGAACCCACAACGTTTAAAACAAACCACGACAGGCGTGAGGCTTGATTCATTTAAAATACGCTAAAAAAATGCAGCTAAAAAGTACCAAGCATAAAATGTGTTTCGAAACTCTATTGTACCACGATGACCGCGCAGGAAGCGGCCCATTGACAATCCTTTGTAGATCGTCGCATGAATATGAAATACCTATGTGAATAATTTTACACGGACAAAAGTGTACCTTATCAAAAATGTTTCATGGCGAAGAGAATAAAGAGTAATTAAAGCTCGGTGAGAGAAAAAGACAAAAATAAATATTAATTTTGGCCATGTCTAGAAACAATTTCTATGGAGAAAAGTAAAGTTTTCACTTTATGTATGCAACTGGATGGAACATTTTATTGTAAAATAAAATTGAAGCATGTCGTGGTGCAGTGGCACAAGCGTGTGACTGTAAGTGACAGGTTCTGGGTTCGATCCCTACTCGAGGAAATGAAATATATAATATTTTCAATTTAAATATTTAATGTTTTCATTTCTTCGCTCTGGTACAAGGCAAAAAGCGGCGTTGAATTTCGCCACTCAACACGCAATGCCTCAAATTCGGAGTGTCTTCACACTAGGTTCCCAAGTTCCCTCTGCCTACCCTACCATGTGCGGGATACCGCGTGAAGCTGAGTAGAATAAAATTCATGGTGACATTGTAAACGTACTGACACTGCTATATGTAATGAATTCATGTCCATTTTAAATTAAAATGCATTACTTTAAAGTGTTAATTAACGCATTGTTGATGCAATATAACTTAATTGATTTATATATTTTTTTTCTTCTAAAAGATAGCTTCACGCTTTATACCGTACATATCGAAGGAGACAGAGGGAACAATTTTTTTTTTTTTTCGTCAAATTCAAGACATTGCATGTTAAGTGGCGGAACTTAACGCCGCGCTCTGCCTTGTAATCAGAGCGAAGAAATGAAATATTAAATATTTCATTTCCTCGGGAATCGAACTCACAACCTGTCGCGTTTACAGCGACACGTTTGTGTCGCTGCGCCACGACAGGCCTCTAACACAATATCAATACATTAATATATTCTTTTTATCTTAAGATCTAAAAATAAAAGTTTAGTCACAAAAGGTGTAAAAATTGCATTATATACTTGATATAATGCAATATATTATTTATTTATGTTTGGTACAAGAAATTGAAATTTAATTTAAAAATAAAAGTGAGGCCTGTCGTGGCGCTAGCGGCACAAGCGAGTGACTGCAAACGACAGTTTGTGGGTTCGATTCCCACTCGAGAAAATGAAATATTTAATATTTTCAAATAAAATATTTATTGTCTTCATTTCCTCGTTTTGGTAACAAGAAAAGATAAAATATTTATTATATATGATAAAATATTTATTGTCTTCATTTGCTCGTTTTGGTAACAAGAAAAGCGCGGCGTTGAGTATTGCCACTTAACACGCGATGCCTCAAATTCGGCAAATCGAAACGGAGTGTCTTAACACTAGGTTCCCAAGTTCCCTCTGCCACCCTGCCATGTGCGGGATACAGCGTAAAGCTAAGTAAGTATTAAAATAAAAATTGATTAATGTTTCTCGCAGCCGTCACATAAAGCTCGTTCATTTTAAATAAACTTGTATTGTATAATGTTGAATCACTATAAAATATAATAGGGCGTGTGATAGATGAGCTGCGAGATAAATTTATATGAAAACACAAGTGCTGCATGGGAACGAATACATAGAACTTTCTGCATATTATCTGATTATAATAGCTTTCTAATTTTATTAATAATTAAAGCAAGAACCGTCTTACAAGCGACTGTAAAAGTGACAAATTGACCACCAACCAATCCAATTCTCAATTCCAACCAGGAAATTAATTGTTTAATATTTTCATGTCTTCGTTCTGATAACAAGGCAGAACGAGGCGTTCAGTTCCGCAACTCATCAAGCAACGCCCCGAATTCTCTAATTAAAATTAGGTTCCCCAGGTTCCTTCTACTTTTCTAGCGTAAAGCAAGTGAAGAATAAAAAATGAAGTTGTTATATTTTACGCTTTTAAAACTGTATAGACAACATAGTGTTTTATACAATACTAAAATTACAAGTACAAAAATATAATAAAAATATTGGACCAACAGAAAAAATAAAAGAAAACATTAATATTCCTTTTAATATAATAACTATTGTTTCCCTTTTCGTATCAAGCTAAGTCCTTAAACAAATGTATTACTTATGTACCTAAAAAAAAGTATAGATCGAGTGATTCGTCGATAAGTCCGGATGTTAATAAATAATTCTTATATGAAATTCCAAGTAGGCAAAAATAACGTGAGTTATTGTTTAACTAGTATACAAAAAAGAAACTTAAATAAATAGATAATTATATTATTTATTACAACAAAATATAGAAACATAATATGTATACGAGCAAACATAAAATGTATATAGAAAACGTATAAAAATTAGAACTCCGTCTCTTGGATTTTGTCCAAACACACTGACTACTAAGCTATACGTTCTCATGTATTTATTTCTTTACTCAGCTTCACGCTGTATCCCGCACATGGCAGGGTTGGCAGAGGGAAATTTGGACTCCGTTCCACTTCCGTTGCCAACTTGCCGCCGAATTTGAGGCATTGTGCGTTAAGTGGCGGAACTCAACGCCGTATTTTGCCTTGTACCAACAACTAAACGTCGAAATTTTTAAGCTTCATAAGCGTTTATGAATTTCGACGTAGCTTGATGAGAAAGTATGGCGTAGTGGTCAGAGCTCTAAGACAGATTCAAAGAGCGGGTTCAAATTTTACTACATTGAAATTATTATATTTTACCAAAATGTGTTTTATTTTTCCTAACACTTCAGAAATAGTAAAAATATTAACCAGTAACCGGTTTTAACCAGGATTTCAGGTAAAAAAAATTCACCATCAATAAGAATCCAGCAAGGATAAAGGTCTGGGACATCTCATTCGCTCTCACGCGACCTATTTAATGAAAAATCGTGCGTCTTTAAAACAAATCGAAGTGTTTCATCTGCGTCAAGAGTGTAGAGCCCTTGAAGATGTAGGACGATAAAAATAAACTAATGTGCGCATTTGCTATAGAAAATAGGTAATAATGTCACATTTTACTAGGGATTTTTTTAGGTTTCCCATTCTAGCCTTGATCTAGCCGGCTATATCCAGGATACAGTGAGATACAAGATATTAAGGTTATTAATTCTCTAATTTCCAATCAATTTTTGAGATAATTGGTTTAAAGTCGCTAAAAACTCAACACGCAATGTCTTAAATTCAACAGAAAGTGAGAAATGGAACGATATGTCTTAACACTAGGTTCCCAAGTTCCCTCTGCCAACCCCGCCATGTACTGGACATAGCGTGAAGCTAAAAACAAAAAGTATATTTCATCTTAAAGCTTCAAAAAATCACCAATAATATTAATGATCATTATAATCATCTCGATAACAACCCCAAAACTTAACAATTTAGACCAAACTTACAATTTATAACCAGATTTATATAAAATTATCAGACAGTTCTATCTTTCCCTCGACGTTTGTTTTACTTTCAGTTTGATTACTTAACACCTTAAGGATCGGTTACGTAATTAATCATGAAAGTTAGGCTGCGATTAAACGTTTGGACCACGATTGTTATTAGAGTCTCTTCACCTTCGATTCCCACCCTTAGAACTAATTATTTTATTTTATCGATTTGATAACAATGGTGAATAGAAGTGGAACGGAGTGTCTTAACACTAGGTTCCCAAGTTCCCTCTGCCTACCCTGCCATGTGTATGGCATACATGGTGAAGCTGAGTGGTAACAATACAATGGTACACTGAAAAATTGAACGGTGCGTGAGGAACAGTGTCTTAACAAGAAATATCAGTTAATTTAATCTTCAACAGTGTCTTTTGTTTTTACGGTTACGTTATTATTCGTTGAAAGTAACAGTTAAATTTTCCTAGTCACAATTGTTATTAAAAACCTCTTATCCTTTCCCATCGGTAGACTGAATTGTTTAATTAGCAAAAAAAGTTCGGAGTTAAGCTCCGCCAATTTACACGCAATGTTTAGAAAATTGGGCAGTGCGTGAGGACCGGAGTGTCTTAACAAAAATTAAAAGACAGTTTTTTTTTTCAAACTTGTCTTGTTTATACTAAACTTAAATTTAAAAAGCGTATAAAAATTTGGAACGAAGCGGAATTTGAACCCGCGCCTCTTGAAAACCGTTCAACCGCTCTGAACAACTAAGCCATCCGTTCTCACCAAGCTCCGTCGATATTCCTATACGCTTGTTACAACTTATTTATGTTGTTAGCATCTCTGTAGGGAGATTTTTACAAATTTCCGCTACCCAAAGACAACTCGTAAGAATTATCGTTTGGCAAGAGAGAATACTATTTATAAAATATTTTAACTATTTTTTAAAGTGTTATTCCACACTTAGGACAGAAAATACTAAACTTAAATTTAAAAAGCGTATAAAAATTTTGAACGAAGCGGAATTTGAACCCGCGCCTCTTGAAAACCGTTCAAGCGCTCTGACCAACTAAGCCATCCGTTCTCACCAAGCTCCGTCGAAATTCTTATACGCTTGTTAAAACTTGTCTTGTTTGTCGTAATTACTGCTTTGACTGACCTGAAGCATCGGTTACGTAATTATTCGTTGGAAGATAGTTATATATTTTTCTTGCCACTAATTTTATCATAGCCACTTATCCATCGACCCAGGAGAATTTATTATTATCAATTTCTCGCTTTGGTAACAAGACAATATTCGGAGTTGAGTTCCGCCACTCAACAGGCAATATCTTGAAAATGGTATCTTTACAAAAATTATCAGATAGTTTTACCTTTAACAATATAGATTGTTGTATTTTCTGTTTGGCTACTTCACATCTGAAGGATCGGTTACGTAATTAATCATTGGAAGGTAGGCCGTGATTAATTGTTTGCCATGATTGTTATCGGAGCCTCCCCTAATGTGATCGGTAATCTCACTTAGCTCACTTTTATTGGACATCTTGATGAACGTATAAAATTGTTTTTGTTTCTATTTTTCTTTATGGCCTCAGAAAATAATAAAGCAAAATAGTTATTTTAATATAAAATAACACAATATTTATATAATAATTTCGATCAAATTTATATGAAACTATATAATATTCAGTTAAAATGAAAGTAAAAATTACATTAAAATATTGTTTATTTTTGAAGTCAACAAAACGTATGTAAAATTAAACGTAACGATGCACGTCGAAATTCTTATACTCTTGTTACAACTTATTTACATATTATCTTAATAGGCATCTCTGTAGGGAGATTCTTCCACAAATTTCCGCCAACTTAAGATTATCGCTAATATTTGATTTGACAATTACTTTAATAAACGTCCCCTAAACGATTTTTTTTAATATATCTACCATGTACAGACATTGTTGGGTTACAGATTTATTTAATATAGATAAAACATCCTTGGCCTGTCGTGGCGCAGCGGCACAAACTTGTGACTGTAAACGACAGGTTGTGAGTTTGATCCCCACTTGAGGAAGTAAAATATTTAATATTTTCAAAGTAAATATTTAATGTTTTCATTCCTTCACTTTGGTTACAAGGCAAAGCGCGGCGTTGGGTTCCGCCACTCAACACGCAATGCCTCAAAAATTCAGTGGAAAGTGAAACGTAGTGTCTTAACACTAGGTTCCCGAGTTCCCTCTGCCTAGCCTGCTATGTGCGGGATACAGCGTGAAGCTGTGAGATAAAAACTTTAAAATATTAAATCCTAGATTGGTATGACTTGGACTAGTAATTTTTAAAACACTTTTATGCAAACTGCAAGTGCAAAGGGATATTCAGTGCCATTATGCACGTACGAGTATCTACTTCGGAAATCGAGTATCCAATTTGCATTACATTTTCTTATCCTACACATTGCTATTTTTTAATAAAAGTTACTTTATTATCTTCATACTTAGTTAGGCAAGGTTGTGTGATATTTTGTATTTCAATATAAAAACTTATCGATGTCTAAATGAAAACGTGGCGGTTATGGTTTCTATTCCAAATGGGGGAATGATTATATTGAATTTATTTTTATTCCCTCGATACACAAATTGCAGAGGTGATTTTCTCCACTTGACATACATTTTTTTGAAAATTTCACAGTAAGTAAGGAACTGAGTGTTTTATAACTAGATATTCCGTGTCTAACCCTAGTATGGGGAAAATAAGAGTTTGAGAGAGAGAGAGAGAGAGTACTGTAACTTTTCACAATATATATGTGTTCATATGTAATTGTAATTATAGAACAAACCGAAGGTTAAACTAAGAACGTGACTCTTCTATCCCTTGATGACTCTACTGTATAATAGTAAGGTCTACTTTTATATACTAAAGATTAGATGTTTTAGTTAGCTTTAGCAGGTAGGCAGACCAGTACCGCTCGAATCCCAAAAAATACAAATTGAGTGGTTTAAGTAAACAAAATAGAAATAAATCATCCTCTCAAGGAAAACGAAAGTGAGGAACAGAACGGAGTGTCTTAACACTAGTTCCCAAGCCACCTCTGCCTACCCTGCCATGTGCAAGATACAGCGTGAATTTGAAATTGGTAACAAAACCAAATTCATAGTTAATAATATATACTGTCTCATAAAAATTAAATAAAGAGGCCTGTCGTGGCGCAGCGCCGCGTGACTGTAACCGACAGGTTCTGGGTTCGATCCCCAGTCGAAGAAATGAAATATTTAATATTTTCAATTTAAATATTTAATGTTTCATTTCTTCGCTCTGGTAATAAGGCTAAGCGCGGCGTTGAGTTCCGCCACTCAACACGCAATGCCTCAAATTCGGCGGAAAGTGGCAAACAGAAGTCGAACGGAGTGTCTTTACACTAGGTTCCCGGGTTCCCTCTGCCTACCCTGCCTCGTGCGGGATACAGCGTGAAGCTAAGAGGCATAAAATTAAAAATAATTATTGCCTCTTTTTTATTCTACATACTCTGTTTATCGAGAAAGGCTATACGATCACGTTATGGTGACAATGTACACCATAATACCTATGGTCAGAGTTACCACAAGCAATGAAAATAAGTCAAATATCAAACACAAGTCTTAATTTGACAACGCGGGCGAAATCGCAGATAATAGTTAGTTAAACATATGACTTAGCTAATGTATGGCACTTACTAAAATATCTCTAAATTATATGAATAATTCACACTGACAACATTTATGCTCTTGTACTACAAACTGTTAAATCTCACACGCGTAGCTTCAAAATTTGCATACAATTACTACTAAAGTTTGCTCAAGGCTGTTTGACAGTAAAGCATTTTCCATAGCAATGGTGGAGATTCAAGGAAAAGATCTCTACTGAATAATAAAGTATTTCTTTAGGTTAGTTATAAAGCATAATTGGCATTTATAAACACTAGTTTAAGAGGCCGTCGTGGCGCAGCGGCATAAGAGTGTGACTGTAACCGACAGGTTCTGGGTTCGATCCCCAGTCGAGGAAATGAAATATTTAATATTTTCAATTTAAATATTTAATGTTTCATTTCTTCGCTCTGGTAATAAGGCAAAAATCGCGGCGTTGAGTTCCGCCACTCAACACGCAATGCCTCAAATTCGGCGGAAAGTGGGGAACGGAAGTGTAACGGAGTGTCTTTACACTAGGTTCCCGGGTTCCCTCTGCCTACCCCGCCTCGTGCGGGATACAGCGTGAAGCTAGGCAGTTTAAGAGAAGATTGAAAAATCCTTTATAAATAATTTCTTTCTTGTTATTTCCTCTTTTTTAGGGTTCCGTACCTCAAAAGAGAAACCAGAATATTTAATATGATCATTTTGCTATCAGTTATTGAGACAAAAGATAAATTAAGCTACCAGGTTAACACAATCAGAGAATTCAGTCTATTCGTTCTGCCGCGTTTTATATGAAATTACTGTGGTGTGCTTCTCAAAGACCTAAACCATCATAAAAGAATTGGCAACTTATAATACAGAAAACAAAAATGTCTAACTATGGAGAAAAAAATATATCGCCACGAACGTTTAGGCTTTACTTCATTTGACAACGGTATATTAATAGCACAATTGACATTTATCTATATTTAAGTAAACATAAAAACAGGGACAAGTGATGACATTTTGCTAGTAATACTAAAACCTCAATGGCAACGTAGTAAGGTAAGTATAAATTTATATATATGCTGTATTTTTTAAATTGTAGTGTAAAGGAGCACCAATCCATTCTCTTTGGCTACCCCGCTAGCGTGATTCTAAGTAAGTTTTTTATCCCACATTTTTTAAATTCACTTAACTTAGCTTCACGCTATATCCCTAGCGGGGTAGGCAAAGAGAACGGAGCGCCAAACGCTACGGTCTCGGCATACCTCTTTCGCCTCGTCCACTGTCATCAACCTCTTCTCACATGCCCTCGGGAGGGTCCTCATGCTTTATACGTGACCTTCCTCTTGTATCATAGATACTGTCAAGAAGGTCAACCGAGGTCTCCCTCTCCCTCTCTTACCACTTACCTTACCTTTTTTAAATTCATTTTTAAAACAGCGCGTTAATAATCACCTTCATCTTGCACATGGTAAGGTTGCTCTCCAGTTTTTGCCGAATTTTTGATATTGTGTGTTGTTACTTGGGCGAAGAAGTATTTAAAAAAAATATATTTCAGTTCTTCGAGTGAGGATCGAACCCGCAATCTGTCGCGTGAACGGGATAGAAAGAAACGGTCTACATACATACATTAACAAAAATTTGTAACAATTTTGTAAATACATTTATATTATTGCCTAACCTCTAAAACATATATTTACAAATCAAGCTCACGTCCATTTTACATCTAGTACTATTACTACAGAATACAATTATTAAGGTTTAGTTTACATCTCTAGATATCTAGGCTTCTGATTAATAATCCAATTAGACAAGATCTCGGTTTGCATTTACTGAGACAACTTATTGCTGGTCTGTTACCTAGTACTGTGGCTTGCAAGGAACAAAGCTTTCTGACATATTGATGTACTTCTATTGCTTACGAATGTAATAATATAATAATTATTCAAAGTAATGTGACGGAAGTGTCTTAACGGGAACAGAATTTCTTAATATTAAGTTCCCAACAAAACAATAAGCTACTTATAAAAACCGAAATATCTGGGAACTATTGTGATTTTTTATTTCAGGTTATAAGTAACAACAATGTACAATTAAGACACTCCAATCTACATTTTCAGACCAAATTTCGAGAGTGCGTACTGAGAAGCAACATTTTAAGTAAATATTATATATCTTGATGCGGGAATTGAACCCATAATTACTGTACTTCGTTTGTAACCAGACGCAGTGTCACTACGCCGCGACAACCATTATTATTATTATTTCTTTAGCTTCACGCTGTATCCCGCACGAGGCAGGGTAGGCAGAAGGAACCCGGGAACCTAGTAATTGCGCGTTGAGTGGCGGAACTCAACGCCGCGCTTTGCCTTATTACCAATTGAAAATATTTCACTTCATCGAGTGGGGATCAAATCAAATATACCGCTGAGCCACGACAGGCTTCAATAATAATTTAAAATTGTCTTAAACCAACATTAAAAGCCTACCGTAAAAACGAGACCTATAACAATTTTTATATAAAAAAATTATAAATACCCTTTTTAAAAGCTTTTGATGAACAACTTTATAACAAAAGACCCGCATTATATTATTCAAATTTTGTTTATAGCTTTATTGTTTTGGCCGTATTACATTCTCATTTATTCGTAACCACAGACAGCTACGTTTAATTTTAAACAGACTGGACGAAGGATTAATTTCAGCACCTATGCTTTTAGCTTCACGCTGTATCCCGCACATGGCAGGAAGTACTACTAATTTTACGACACTTGAGTTCCACCACATGCTTCCAGAATGTGGCAAAAAGTCGGAAACGGAAGTGTCTTAACGGGAACAGAAAACGGTTCCCAAACCTACCCATCTATCTACGTAGGAAAAAAATCGTGAATCTAAAAACAAAAATCATATTACAAAAAAAAAAGGCCTGTCATGGCGCAGCAGCACAAGAGTGTGACTGTAACCGACAGGTTCTGGGTTCGATCCCCAGTCGAGGAAATGAAATATTTAATATTTTCAATTTAAATATTTAATGTTTCATTTCTTCGCTTTGGTAATAAGGCAAACCGCGGCGTTGAGTCCCGCCACTCAACACGCAATGCCTCAAATTCGGCGGAAAGTGGGCAACGGAAGTGGAACGGAGTGACAAAAAAACCGTACAGTTTCACAAAATCTATACCTATATACTACCAAGTTGAAACCTAAAAATACAACCCAATATAAAAACCAATAAAGATTTCAATATACCTAAACCGAAACGTGTGACCTAATCTGTGCTCGGCAAGTGGAAAAATTCGATTTTGTACAATCTCCAAGTGTTCCGTATAATCACTTCTTCAAGCAGCAGGTGCTGTTCGCGAATTGCCAACATAAATTCTAATTCATAATATCACCCACGATTGAGACGTATATTGAAATGAAAAGTCCATATTACATATGAAGTAAATTGGGTAGAAAGTTAATTAATTATGTTTAATTAGCTAAAAGAAGAGACCTGTCGTGGCGCAGCGGCGCAAACGTATGACTGTAACCGATGGGATGTGGGTTTGATCCCCACTCGGGGAAATGAAATGTTTAATATTTTCAGTTTAAATATTGAATATTTTCATTTCTTCGCTCTGGTACAAGGCAAAATGCGGCGTTGAGTTCCGCCACTCAACACGCTATGCCTCAAAATTCGGCGGAAAGTGGGGAACGGAAGTAGTACGGAGTGTCTTAACACTAGGTTCCCAAGTTCCCTCTGCCTACCCTACCATGTGCGGGATACAGCGTGAAGTTGAGTTGAGTTAATTACCTACTTAGAGACCTATTATGGTTTTAGAATACAAGCGTCGGGCTGTAAACGCGATAGATTGTAAGTTCGCAACCTGTTTGATGAAATAAAATATTTTTCTCACTCCAGACATAAGGCAAAACGCGGCGTTGAGCTCCGCTCTCTCGAAAGATTATATTTCCATAGAAAAAAAAACTATTTTAATTAAAATTTATAATCGAAACCCAGTTCCAAGGTACGAGTAGACAGTGTAACTTTAAACAGCGCTTATGGTCTCTACATCCTGCTCTTTTGACACACATTAAAAGACTTCAAATATATTTTTTCAGTTACTCTTTTTGTAATTGCAATCTTAAATCACTATAATGAGAAAACAATTATTTTTTTATAATAAAACCTAATATAGGTTACAATGAATGAATAATTAATTAAATTTTAAATCAAAAGTAAAGTAGTACATATCTTATAATTTATACCGACTGAGGCAAACTTCGCTCCACGGCACGGCAAGTCGTCCTGCATAGATTCCTGACGGACAAAAGCGTTCAGATGACAAACGCTATTGTTGGGCAAAGTAAAATCCGCATTGGCCGTATCTAGAGCGCAGTCAGCTTAAGATTTTATTTGCAATTATAATATTAAGTACTTTATTTGTTTATATATATTTAAAGTTAATTTTAAAATGCAAAGAATTACAATATGAATATTCTAAAGCAAATTGGTCCGCAATTATTTCTTGCTAGATAGAAATCTTTTAAAAGGAAGTAAAATCTTATATTAATGTAATATCATTTAATTTTAAGTCGGTTGATGGTTACAAAACAAGTTATTTCATTCAAAGGTTGTTTTAGCTTCTCATTATATAACAGTCAATTTTAAGTTACTCTGCATACTAGGCCACTTTCTTGCCCTATTTCTGACAATTTCTCGAAGCATTGTTGAATGGCGCAACTTAACTCCGCGCTTTACCTCTTTACTACAGTGGTAAAATAAAAATATTTAATATTTCATACTCCCGTATTAAAATCGAACCCATAACTACTGCGTTTTAAGTTCGATTTCAAACTTAAAACGCAGTTTTTATCTGTAAGTATAATTTTAAAAAAACATTTATTGGTTCCTTAGTTGTAAGGTAATATCCAATAGGTTTGGTTAGAACATAAATTTTCGGGCATTTAAAAGTACTTTTTTTCTTCAAAGACTGGAACGATAACATACAAACTTAAATGATTCAAAATACAAATACACGAAAGTGACTTATAACGCCACAGGCTGTAGTTTCGATCCCCACTGGAGGAAATGAAATATTTATCAATTAAATTGAAAATATAAAATATTTCATTTCCTAATCATAATATAATATATATTTAATGTTTTCATTTCTTCGCTGTAGTAACTAAGTAAAGCGCGGCGTTGAGTTCCGCCACTCAACACGCAATACCTCAAATCCGGCAAAGTAGTGAACGGAACGAAGTGTCTTAATACTAGGTTTCCCAGTTCCCACTGTACTTTGGTACAGTGTGAAGTATCAAAACAATATAATTAAATATATTTAATTGTTAGAACTATATTATTAAAATTTACTATAAAATGAGAAAAGTTTTCCGGTACGAAGTTCTTTAGAAAAGTCTACTACAACAATCGCTTTTGTTGGCGATTATAGAATCCATAGTTAAAGTGTCGGGAGACGGGAGCACTTTTTTATTCGAAGTATGGATAGTATGGAAAATTGGCTTTTCACTTCAGTGTTTATTTAAGTTTTTCAATGTTATAAATCGTTATTAAATATTAAGTATAGTGTGGAGAGTCGTAGTAAGCGTGTAAGGTTGTGGGTTCTATCTCCACTCGAGGTAATTAAAAATGTAATATTTTCATTCCTTCGCTCCGGTGACAAGTCTAAGCGCGGCTTTGAGTTCCTTCTGTTTACACGAAATGTGAGACATTTCGTGTAGCCAGAAGGAACTCGACGGAAAGTGAGAAACGTAAGTGGAACAAAGTGTCTTAACACTAGGTTCCCATGTTCCCTCTGCCTTACCAGCCGTATGCGAGGTACAGCGTGACGCTGAAAGTAAATGTTTGTTCATATTGTACAGATGTTTATCTTCTCTAATTAGAAAAAGCAGACTTGCTTTAGTAAATAGTCCATATGTAACCATAAAAATAAACGTAAATTCAAATGTATATATCTTTTCTCCCACTTTAGAAACACATTTAAGCAACTAAAACAATCAAAACAAAAAGAGCCAACAAAATATGTTCATGAAAAAGTGTTATTCTTCAATAAAAATTCCAAATTCATCTAGCAATAAACAAAATAGCGTTTTATAAACGGCCATAAATCGCCGTGTATTGGGCGGGTATGCGCGTAGAATGTGCTCATGTGATTCCGATATACGCTATTCAATGAGGAAAACACGCCATGGATTTAATATTTAATGGAAGCTACAAGGTTGTTGGGGCTAGAGCGGAAAATTGCACAAGTTTAACTTTCTTTTTTTAGTGTTATGCTACGAGTATATCACGCACATAGCAGGGTAGGTAGAGAGAACATAGTGGGAACCCTGGGAACCTAGTGTCAAGATCTTCCATTCTAATTAAGACTTCCGTTCCCCACTCTGGCGAAACTTAACACCGCGCTTAAAATTTAATTGAAAATATTTAATTTCACACTCTTGTGTCATTGGGCCACGACTGGCCACATATGTTCATTAATTTTGTATTAATATCACAATTATTTTATTTTCTTATACCCTGTATTTCACATTAAGAAAATTTCCGAAGAAAACAAATATCATTACTGTAGAATGTTCGAGAAGCATTCCATGTTGATTGGCGGAAATCACCACCACGCTTTTTTCTTGTAACCAAAGTAGGAAATAAAAATATTAAATGATTCCTTTCCTATAGGAATCGAACGGGTCGGGTTTTTAGTCTCACGCTTGTAAACTGCACCATGATGACCCCTTAATGATTAACTAGTAAAATTAGCCATTGGTTCAATATTTAATAGAGTGGCGATGATATATATACAAATATATATATATATATATATATATATATATATATATATATATATATATATATATATATATATATATATATATATATATATATATATATATATATATATATATAGGTATATAGAGGCCGTAGAGTATACCGCTCATTTCGCCTAGGCTACCCCGCTAGTAATTGAGCTAAAAAGCGAAATAGGTTGTTTTAAAAAGCAATTCACTTGAATAACAGTTGCATGGTAGATGAATCTTACAGCGAGGGTGAAGATAACGTTGTAAAGACTAATATGAAACGTTATTAGAGGGGTATAAATTAAAGATGGCCGTAAAAGACTCTGATATGTTAAAAAATATACGATTTAGATATGTTAAAAAAGTCTAAGGCATAATTTAGTAGACAGGCAGCTTCGCCGGTAAATTTTATAATCCAATTTTAATCCAATTATTATACAAAAAATCTATCTATTTACATAAAGTATAGCCTGTATTATTTTGATTTCGTATTTATATATAGGCTTTCCTTCCACGCGTTACACATCTGTGGAACGGCCTACCAGCGGCAGTATTTCCAGGTCGATACGGCATGGGTACCTTCAAAAAGCGCGTCTATCTTCACCCTAAAGTCAGACAACGCATCTGTAGCTCCCCTGCTGGCCGTAGGCGGGAGTGATCACCATTGTGTGACCCGTACGCTCGTTTGCTTTGTTTTTTCCATACAACTATCACCTAAATCTTTTTGTGAGAATCCGGAACAAACATCCATCTTCACAATCTTCACATTTACAATTTAAAGAGGATGTTAAAAAATTAAAAAATAAAGACATGAAAAAAAAATCGAGTACAGACTAAATCAGAATCAAACGCCTAATATTATAGAGATATCACACCTAAGCCTTTAACAACCATTCTTTTCTATTCTTTAAGCCTTTATCAACCATTATTTTCTGTTCTTTAAGCCTTTATCAACCATTATTTTCTATTCTTTAAGCCTTTATCAACCATTATTTTCTATTCTTTAAGCCTTTATCAACCATTCTTGTCTATTCTTTAAGCCTTTAACAACCATTCTTTTCTATTCTTCACAGTATAGTACAACTCATTAATCTGTACTTAACCTAATTTCGACGCTAGTGCCTTAATGGCACATAGCGTTCTTATTGAATTACTTTGTTGTCGTAAGGGGATTTAAATTGTGTGTATTCCTTTTCTTCGTTCGGTTTCTTTTTATTAGCCTTTAATACGCTTGATCTTAAGGAAAACTGTTTAATACTGTGTTCTTTGATGTTGATTGTTCCCATAGGTCCTATTTTATATCACTTTTGGTGTAGAAATATTGGAGAATCAAGATAACCATATATTTATTATTAATTTTATTATGTCTATGAGGTTCAGAGGCACAAGCGTGCTACTAAACACGCCAGGTTGTGGGATCGATTCCCACCCAAAGAAATTATATATTTGATGTATTTGCGCTCTAGTAAAAAGGCAAGGAGAGGTGTTGAGCTCTGACACTCAATGAGTAATGTCAATAATTCAGTAGAAAGTGGGAAACGAAAGAGTATAATATAAAGTACTACGTTCACTATTTTAAGACACTGTATAGTGTCTTGTTTACTATTTAAAGACATTATACAGTGTCCTAAAATAATGAAGAAATTATTTTCTCTCTTTAAGTTACTAAAGTAGGCGTAAAATAAATCCTATGAAACAAACACACATCAAATACTTACATATATGTAATGCTTTATGGTGGATAGATTCTATACAAACATGAAGGTTTACCTGCAACAAAATCAATAATAATTAGTTTAATTTAAAATTAAATATAATTACAATATTATAGAAATATTAATTTGCTTATCTTTTTTTTTAAATTCATAACTGGATGAGAAATCTCAAGTTTTAAGTAATAGAGTCACTTTGTTGAATACTTGAAATGTTTCGTCTGGAAGCATAAACAGATCATTTTTCTATTAGATATGCAAATCCATGAACAAATAAAGGCGGAGTGGACAACATTTGGTTGTAAAACGACGTTTGTGGCTACGATCCTTATTTTTTTTATATTGACCCAATACAGTTAGGTCTTTTAAAAAAATGGTAAAGTGCGAGCGACGGCTTCGGGCCGAGAGTTTCCTGTCAATTTCAGGATTGTAAGTTATATAAATTAGTAAACTTAAATTTATGAGCCCATGCCCTCAGATGCCCTATGAAATGAACAACAACTGTAAGTTTGTAATGGTTTTTTTTTTTTCTATAAAATAACTATAAATTATATTTATGGAATTTTCTCTTTCTTTATACTGTAAATTTTACTCTAAAGGTTTTTCATACAAATATGAAAATTCATACTAATTACAACAAAATCAAAGCGTAGATGCTCGTTGATTTTAATTGCTTTGACTGCCTAGGTTGTTGTTGGTTTTTTTTTTCCTCCAAGGATAACAAACTTAAAATATTTCATATTATTTTAGCTTTGATAACTTTACTTGATCTTGATATAAATTGTCTTGACAGAAGGACAACACACTAAGGTATCCGTTATTCCCCGTTTTGAAGTATGAAACTCTAAAAATTATCGGATAAAAATAAAACGTGAATTATGAAAAGTTGTCTCTGCCTACCCTGTTATATAAGAAACATGAATTATAAATATTTTACGAAAAAACAATATATATACAATAAGAAAAGATGTTAAAAAAAGAAAAAAAAATGCTACAGACCAAGAGTCTGTAGTGTTAGATAATAAATAAAAAATTTAAAAAATACTTTACAAACAAATAAGCAGTTCATTCAACTTCAATATTTGTAAAGATATTTTTTATTTTAAAAATATTAAATTAGTTATTTCAAAAAGTTAAGGTTACATGTTTAACACTTCCTAATTTAAATAAAATTATCTGACTCCTGGATTGAGGTGCTTGAGCCTGCAACTATAAACGCGTCTGGTTGTGGGTTCTACCCCCACCCCAGAAAATGAGATATATAATATTTTAATTTCTTAGTTCTGGGAACAAGACAGCGTGATATTAAATTCCACTAATCAACACACAATATCTAAAATTCAGTAGAAATAGTGATACGGAAGTATATTAACTTTAGGTTCCCAAGTTCCCTATCTTCCCTCCAATACTCGGAAAACAGCGTGAAGCTAAAAAACTAAATTAATCCACTTTATTTATACAGGCTACATATAGAAATCAAAACACAAGGCCGACCAGACATATATAAACAATCCCATCATCGCCAACGCAGCATCTTTAAGTAATAAAGGCGGTAATAGCGTAATCTATTTTACGAGAGGAACATGTGTAGTTAACATGAATACTGGCGGTTCATGTTATGACACTGTATTGTTTAGAGAGGTCTTGCGGAAATATGAGTAAAATTTAAGTACTGCAATATTTGGATTTCACATCTTATCTTTATTAGTCGTAACTATAAACTTAAAATGACCGGAAATACTCGGTGTTCGAACTCTACTTGAGGAAAATAATTATTTTCCTTTAAGTATAGAGAGCTGTATATCATTCACAGAAGACAAAATTTGAGGCCTCTTATGGCGCATGGCGGCCACAAGTATGAGAATGTGCACGCGTAAGGTTCAAGTTCAATCTCCACCCGAAAAATTTTCATTTCCTCACTATCTTCACTTCGGAAGTGAGCGTGCCTACAGCTGCGGCGCCTATCTGGAAACAGAGGTAGCGTGATCGAAGACCGTCTTCCATCTGGTAGGCGGTTGGAGGTTGCGACTTACCCTATAAGTACTACCACAAAAGTGGTAGGAGCCAGACCTGTTTTGTCCCTGCCACTGGGGTAAAACCCGGTGGCAGGTATATTCCCCCTCCTGGTGAGACCGCAAGGTTGGTACAGGGGGACAGTATAACATAAACAGTTAGTCTCGAAAGAGAAACAGGGTATTATCCTCAGTCCAGGAAATAAGATTATTCAATATTTTTACAATTTTTTAAAGTGTTATTCCACACTTAGGACAGAAAATACTAAACTTAAATGTAAAAGGGTATAAAAATTTTGAACGAAGCGAGATTTGAACCCGCGCCTCTTGAAAACCGTTCAAGCGCTCTGACCAACTAAGCCGTCAATCAATAGTAAAAATATTAAATAAATAGTATTCTCTCTTGCCAAATGATAATTCTTACGAGTTGTCTTTGGGTAGCGGAAATATGTAATAATCGCTGTACAGAGATGCTAACAACATAAGTTGTAATAAGCGTATAAGAATTTCGATGGAGCTTGGTGAGAACAGAGCGCTTGAAAGATTTTCAAGAGGCGCGGGTTCAAATCCCGCTTCGTTCAAAATTTTTATACGCTTTGTAAATTTAAGTATAATAAGATGATTCAATTTTTTTAGCTCTGGTCGTAAACGCAGACAAAGCGATTACTTTAATACATTTGTTAACAGACAACTTTAAAAAACTTGCAAGTTCGATCTCTCACGAAACAAATTGCCACATTGAATATATATTTTCTTATTACTATATGTATGATTAGTTGGATTCGGCGTTCAGTTCCGCAGGTAGAAAATAGTCAAATTCGGCGTTAGGTTCCGTAAGTTATAAAAAAGGAGAAAGTGTAAAATGGAGAGTTATATCTCTCTGCTTACTATAAAAGATCCTGAAGATGTGTAAAGTTATGTCCATGAAAGAAATAATCAGCATTTTTGTTTTTTGTCAAGATTTACATTGTGTGTAGGCTGAGTAAACTTAATGACAACATACTCCGTTTATATGTAATAAAACTCAATTTCACGCTGTATCCCTCACATGGCAGGGTAAGCAAGGGCATTTAGGAACCTAGTGTTAAGATATTCCGTTCCATTACCGTGACGGAACTCAACGCCGCGTTTTATCGTATGTTACCAAGCAAAAATTTAAAATTATTAAATATTTAATTTGGATATATTAAATATTTAATTTCCTCGAGTGGGGATAGAACCCACAACCCAACGTTTACAGTCACACACTTGTACTGCAGCGTCACAGGCCTCTGAAATAAAAATAATTCTTATAAATAAAGTAAAAATTAGTAGGAATTGAACTCAGACCCGCGATCTTTACACCATATTAATCATATACAATGCCACAACGGCAAAGACTATTTAAACAAAACAAAAACTCCTTCAGTAACAAAAACTTGCTTCAAAGGGGAATCAAAGTCGTAAACCTGGCGCAGTAATTCGTTCTCATTTCAACGGGCAAAAATGAAACAATAAAACAGACACGGCCGCCCGCCACTGCGCGTGCCCTCAAAAGAATATATTTTTTGCGAGTCTAGCCTGCAGTAGGTATCTTTTATTTAGTGTAGCGTTTGGGTTGGATATATCGAATTATGACTGAAAAGTAATATTAAATTCTTAATGTACATTTTTATATAATTCAGTCCGTTATTAAGCTAATTTAATTGAAAGTCACAATATTTTATAGTATTTAGCTATCACACTTTCATTCCCCACTTTCCGCCAAAGAGGCATTCCGTGTTAAGTGGCAGAACTCAACGCCACTCTTTTCCTTGTTACCAGAGTGGTGAAAGGAAAACATTCAATATTTCATTTCCTCGAGTGTGTATCGAACCCACAACCCGTCGTTAATAGTCACATGCTAGTGCGAGCTGCGCCACGGCAGGCCAGACAAGGCCTTTTATGGTGTAATGATTATTATAGTAATAATAATTGTAATACTGTACACTAATACACAAATTTTATAACAATTTATGATTTTTATCTACCTATTTAAGACTATTTACAACTAAAAATTTATAACTTGTAGCTAATTTCAAAATGAAACAGAAAATCCTATTTTTTTTTTTCAAATAAATATCTACTGTAACGCTGTGTAGGGTAGGCGGAGGGAACCCGGGAACCTAGTGTTAAGACACTCCGTTCCACTTCTGTTCCTCACTTTAAAAAAAAAAAACTACAGTACCAAAATACCTCACCTCTAACCTACCTTACTTTCAACCATATGCAAATAAAACGAAAACCATTAACATTTACAACACAACACGTACATACAAAATATTATATTTTAAAATGTCTCCCCTCAGATAGTTGTCACAGTCGTTCACCCTCTAAAAAGCACAAAACGCCACTCCACCCTTTGTACTTCGCTAAGCTCGTAAAGGGAGCCCTTGACTAAGATTTGAGTCATTTCCATGCAGACGCCTTATCTCTAATAGCTGCACATAAAAGGGTAGGTAGGTATATATGGAACCTTAAAAGGTTGTGAACTATAGCGTCCACTGCCCAATGGAGGTTACGTGGTTATATTTAAATTCATGTTTTAATGTTATTATTATTAGAGGCCTGAGGTGTCGTAGTGATCTTGCTGCTACTAGGTTGTGGGTTCGATCCCTACTCGAGCAAATGAAATATTTAATATTTAATGTTTTCATTAAATCGCTCCAGTAACAATGTTAAACGCGGCGTTGAGTTTCGCCACTGAACACGCAAAGCTCAAATTCGGCAGAAAAACGTAGAACAGAACGGAGTGTCTTTACACTGGGTTCCCAAGTTCCTTTTGTCTACCGTGCCAAATATATAACAATGACCAAAATAGAACAATTTTCTATAAACAACCTTAAAAGTAGCTTTCATACTTGTTGATCCTCCACAGTAGCTTAGTGACATCCACTCCAGTGTTTCAGCGATACTGTAACTGAACGGGTACTACAGACGAGTGGACTACAGAGAGGCGAACTCTTGGTAAGTACTTCTAGAATTGTATTGAGTTACCTAAATCTGACTCTTTGTCCGTGTCGTCCTTGAGAGACTATTGAAACTATATAACGTTTTCGTTTCTTCGCTCTATTACAAGGCATTACGCGGCGTTGAGTTCCGCCACTTAACACGCTACGCCTCAAATACATAAGAAAATACTTTATATTTAGTTTTAATTATAGTAGTTTTAAGAGATAGTGAAGAGAATAAATTTATATCTATTAAGGTATATTTTATTATCATAGCTTCATAGTCTATCTCTTTATACCACATACGGCAGGGTTCCCGGAGGGAACTTAATGTTAAGATCTTTAGTTTCCCACACACTCGAAGTTGCAACACATCGTGTGATAACTGATGTAATTAAACGTCATGTTCACTAATAGATAACATTACTATAGACTTTTATTTGAAGTGAAAAACACTAAAAATCTTATGGTTTTAGTGTTTATCAATATAGAACAAAAATAATTTCCTTGCAAAAAATTTTAATACTAATTTGTACATAATATTAAATACATACGCCAATACCTAATTAAAATCATTACCCTAATGAGTAACTGATAAAAAACCACTTACCGTAAAATTGTAAAACTTGGCATGGGCTCCTAAGAGTAGAATCTCTCTTAAGAGAGAATGGAAACAAGACAACTGACATTTTACCTTGTACTCTACTCAGCTTCACGCTGTATCCCGCACATGGCAGGGTAGGTAGAGGGAACTTGTTCCCCACTTTATACCAAATATGAGGTATTTCGTGTTGAGTGGCGGTACTCAACGCTGCGTTTTGCCTTATACCAGAGCGAAGAAATGAAACATAATATTTAATGTTTCATTTCTTTGCTCTGGTATAATTCAAATAAATCAATTGAAAATATTAAATATTTCATTTCCTCGACTGGGGTTCGAACCCAGAATCTGTCGGTTACAGTCACACGCTTGTGCCGCTGCGCCACGACAGGCCTTGTTTACCTTGTAATTCAGGCATGCAACATTCAGGTTATATAGCTCAAATATTAATTACTATTACCAACCAAATATGACCAAATTAAGCATGAAGTTAGACCAAAATCGTTCAAATATGTTCGTAAATATATAATATCGATGTTCGTAAATATATAATATATATAAATATATTTCACAGGTGAACGTAAAAATACAGGCATACCTACTGGTATGCAGGGTTTAATGAAGCTTTGGACGCGATGGGCGTGAATGAACGTAATCGATTTAGCGTTAACGTTAAAATTGTTTTGATAATAAATTCAATGAAAATATATATGTAATATTTATATTCGAAGTTATTTCTTTGTATTTGTGCTGTGTTTAATTAATTATAAGGTCGTTTTATGTGTTTGGATGAGCGCGTTAATATCTGGAAATGTTGTTTCGAATTGATAAAATTACTTTTGTATCGAATAGTTTTCTATCTAGAAAAAAAATCATAAATATATATTATATTGTTATCTTCACGATGTGCTTATAACAGGGTAGGCAATAGAAACGTGGGAGCCTAATGTTAAAACACTCCGTTTTCATTAATGCACTTCCGTTCTCCACTTTCCGTCGAATGAGGCATTGTGTGTTCAGTGGCGAAACTCAATGCCTTTTTGGGCCTGACCAGAGCAAAGAAAAAGAAAGTTTTAAATATTTTATTTCTTCTAGTGGGAATCGAACCCCGATATTTACAGATCACGGTCAAATGCATGTGCCTGCACCACCGCTGGCCTAAGAAGGATATATTACATGACTTTTATTTAGTCAATTTTCATATAATCTACAGCTTCAAATAGAGTCAAGTAAATCTAAAAACCACCAATTTTTCAAATAATGTTTTCGGTGCAACAATAGAGTATTTACCTTTTTTTTATTGTGTTAGAGACTAAATCGATATATATATATATATATATATATATATATATATATATATATATATATATATATATATATATATATATATATATATATATATAAATATATATATATATATATATATATATATATATATATATATATATATATATATATATATATATATATATATATATAAATATGTAATAGTCTCTATATATATTGACAAAATATGTAACTTGTTTTTTTTTAAATATACAATAAAGTAATTTTCGGACTTCCTTCACTTACAGCTTTACCCCGCAAATGGCAAGCAGAGGGGAACTTGTGAACCTAATGTTAACACTAACTACATAACTTACCTTTACTTTACAATAAACATTTTTATCAAGTATATACTTAAGCCCTTATGCATATTCCTATATGTAATAGGCAATTTTAAATGCATCTGCAGGCTACAAAATAGAAAACCCAACCAAACTAGAGTAGAAAACAATGTTTCGGAACAGCATTCGGTCTAAGCGTTCAAACACATCCGTTGGCTACCAAAAAGTTCCACAGGTTTCTCTGAAAGAAACTTTCAACGGTATATACCTATGCTTTTTTGTTTAATAAAAAAACTTCGGTCCACTGGAGCATTTAGTATGGGCAAAATGTTGAATTTATTCTGTTAATCAAAATAAATATATCTACTATGCTGTTTTTGTAATGACAAAACAATATTTAATTAGCTTTTTGCTTTTTTTTCAGCGTCATACTGTATCGCGGACATGGCAGGGTAGGTAGAAGGAACTTGGGAACCTAGTGTTAAAACACTTCGTTTCGATCCCTGCAGCGGCGGTACTCAACGCCGCGCTTTGCCTTATCACCAGAGCGAAGAAATTATAGTATTTAACGTCCTCGCGCAGACATCGAGGCAGCCAAACACTTATGCCACGACAGATTACAAAACCATTAATTTCTCTATTTTCAAACGTTAAGATTTTTTTATAAACGTCAGTATTTAGAAGTTTTTATTCATTTCTAAACGGCGGAACTCAACGCCGCATTATGCTATGCTAAGCGAACGAAGTAAGTAATTTGTTACTTTAATAATGTCTACCAATGGAATTCGAACTAACAAAGGCATATATTTAAGAGTAATCAATTCTAATCGTCATTTACTCAAGTGATAATCGAACCCACAACCTGTACTACTTCAGAACTATAATACCGATATAATATTCCTACTACATCTCAAATATCTCGTCAAAGGAAACACCGTCTAATGGCGAATGCAAATAGCCGCGGGGGCGTGTCCTATGGGATTCGCAGATCTATTGGGAGCTACGTACTAACTTATGAATGATTTATGCTTTCCGAAGCTTATTTGTGAAGTGGCTTAAAGCGCCAGCGTAATTTGAAGATGATACAAGATATATAGATATTATTATGAGGGGCACAAGTGTGTGACTGTAAATGTGAAAGGTTGTGGGTTTGAGAGGGGAGTCTATAACTTGAATACTTTATAATTATATATTTAATAACGCGGCGTTGCCACCACTCAGCACACTGCCTTAATTGATTGAGAAACGGAATGGTAAACGGAATGGAATGTTAACACTAGGTTTCCCAATTTCCGCTTCCTACGGTGATATGCGCATATATATATATATATATATATATATATATATATATATATATATATATATATATATATATATATGCGCATATCACCGTAGGAAGCGGAAATTGGGGAACCTAGTGTTAACATTCCATTCCACCTCTCTTATATATATATATATATATATATATATATATATATATATATATATATATATATATATATATATATATATATATATATATATATATATATATATATATATATATATATATATATATATATATATATATATATATATATATATATATATATATATATATATATATATATATATATATATATATATATATATATATATATATATATATATATATATATATATATATATATATATAAGAGAGGTTTTGAATTGCAACTTCTCATAATAAACTGATAACAAAAGAGACATAATTATAATTGAGTGTCAGATAATTGACACGTATTCTCTCTCAGGAACAGAAATTAGAAATTCCCAGAGTAAAATTTAACTCAAACCCAAACTTTCATTATATGATTTGGAAACTTATTGTTTCGTGAACTAATATTTTTTTAGCTTCACTCTGTATCCCCGCTAAATGGTAGGGAACGTATTAACCTGTTGGAAGTGTTATGGCACTCCGTTCCGTTACTCACGTTGCGTCGAATTTGAAGCATTAAGTATTGAATGACGGATATCAACGCCGCGCTTTAACCTTATTACCCCCGCGAATAAATTAACATAAAAAATATTTCATTTCCTCGAGTGGGAATCGAATTCACAGTCTGCCGCTAATACAGTCACACGCTTGAGCCCCTGCGCCACGACCGGCCTCAACAAATCACAATATAACTAAATATCTCAAAATACTAAGGAAAAAAAACAACAACTTTTAATTTCAAATCATATTTTAGATAAACACAATCAATTAAAAACAGAACAAAGCCGACTAAAATTGAAACTAATTAATTCTAAAACTTTTTCCACATCAGCTTCCGGGAAAGGGCTAAGAAGATTACAACAAACTTGTCAAAGGTCTGTTCTATTAATAATAAATATCACTGAATGCGCCAGCCATTGTATCGCGTAGTGCGGTCAGCGAAGTTATAATCGGATTATATTGAAACAAAGCGATCTAAGCAGATTGGCGTTCAAGCGTCTATTGCCGAGTAGGTACAACACTATTAGTAATTTGACAGGCTTATGTCATTTGGTATGAATACATTTGGTTTGGTTATAGTTATGTAGTAAATGAACTGATATTAATTAGTTAATTCGCGAAGCTGGTATCGCGTAATTGGTGTACTTTAGAAGCCAATGTAGCGCAGTGGTGAAGCGTCTGGTTGTACGAGATGACTATGGATTCGATTTCCACTCGGTAGAATTAACATACTGAAATTATTTTCTTTTCCCTGTTCTGGTAGATTAAACATTTTACAGAAGAATAATATAATAAAGATGTATACTGTGAAGATGTGATCTCTTGGTCGAATATGTGTATATATTCGTTACAATTTTTACAATTATTACCTACATATTTAGAAAAAAAAAAAATGCCAAATTTAACGCCTCCAGATTTGAACCCGCGTCTCTTGGGTACCAACCAAGCGCTCTGACCAATTAGGTGATAATTCTAACGAATGGTCTTTGGGTCGGCTAAACTTGTAAAAATATTCCCTACAGAGATGCTAACAACATAAATAAGTTGTAACAAGCGTACAAGAAATTCGGCGTAGCTTGATGAGAACATACGACTTAGTTAGTCAAAGCTCTTGGACGGTTTCCAAGAGGCCCGGGTTCAAATCTAGTTGCGTTCCAATATTTATACGTTTTTATATTTAGTATTTTGAAATTTAGTAAAAATCTATAAAATATAATTATGTACATAAAATTCTGCATTGTATTAGGGTAAAATAAGCAAGAAAAATCGCAAGCAATCTCTACTTTTGTGTCAATATCATTCGATTCACGAAATCAACAGGTTAAAGCGAATAAAGCGTTAATTTGACTGAAATCCAAAAAAAACACAAAAATACAGACAGAAATTTAAGCACATAATAATATAATAAAATGAGCTTAGCAATTGAGTTCAGACCAGCACTCACTCTTCGACTTGATTATGTAAATCTGAGTATAAAAGGGTATTTTAGAATCCAAGAGCAAACTAAATTTTGTGGATAATATGGAAAGTGATTTTCTTGATCTATTCTTTATTTAAGTAAAGCTTATAGTGCTAATAGATAGAATCATTTTTAGTTTTAGATATGATTGATGAGGCATAGTACAAGCGTGTGACTGTTAACGGCAGGTGGTGGGTTCGATGCCCACTCGACCACAACATGGCGTTGAGAAAGCGAGGCGGAAATAGGATGAATGAAACGGAGTGCCTTAACACTAGGTTACCAAATTCTCTCTCTCTGCTTACCCTGCCCTGTTCACGCCTAACCTGCATAAGCGTGAAATAAATTGATTGATAATTTTATTTTCACGTTACGTATTGTAGCGTAGTGACTTAATGTCTGATTGATACTTGTAATCTATAGAAAATGAATTACTATTGACATTACACTAAAAGCTCTTTGTGTAAGTACTTTAAAAAAAAAAATATTATTTAATTTATATATAAATGCTCACTTCAATTTAACCATAATTTGTTCAGAAATATATACGACATCATTTTGTTACGGCAGCCAGTTTCAATATTAGTAGTATCGACTATATACTCGTATAACTGCCTCAAAACAAAGGATTTAAATTTCAGGTCAAAATAAGAAATTTAGCTTGCAAAATTAAAACCATTCAGACAGACTATCACCGCGACAGGTAAAACTAAAAAAAAAACACATATAAAAATTAATAACATCATTAAAGCCCCATAATATCTAATATAACATACAACATAATCGACGCTCCTTAACGATATGTAAACGTAACAAGCTTTTAAAGGAGCTTCAATTTTGTGAAGTTCGCTAACAAGGCACCGCCCACGCCGCGCCGTACCAACATATTCAGACAGGTTAATTAGAGCATTTATACTAAATGAGATGAGATAGGTACATGAAATGAGAAGTCTACTTAATATTTAAGTTGCATTTTGCAAAATGTCTGTTAAAATAACGGCGTAATAGCGTCGTTATAAAATTAAATCCCCCTTTTTGCTATTGAAAATACAAGCAAGCTGTGTACAATGTGGTATAAGTACAAAAAGAAAGTCACGGTACAATCACTAGGTTTAATTTGTGTGTTACAAAATATAAGGCAAAGCGCGACGTTGAGTTCCGCCACTCAACACGCAATGCCTCAAATTCGGCGGAAAGTCGGGAACGATAGTGGAACGGAGTGTCTTAACACTAGGTTCCCGGGTTTCCCCTGCCTACCCTGCCTCGTGCGGGATACAGCAAAAAAAAAAAACAAAATATATCATATACCTACTTATTATGTTACTTTAAGACATTCTGTTAGCTTCACGCTTAGCTTTACCAAGCAAAAGCTGCTATAAGATCATTTATTTTAACGATTAATTCACATATAAGATATGTATTTTGGAGCTTTACATATTTTGAACGACCTTCCTCCATTATCATCAGTGTTCTTTTTTACTTCACTACTACATGACTGGGTAGAAGAAACTTAAGACCCTAATGTTACGACACTCTGTTCCGTTTTCCACTTTCCAACCTTCACCAAATTTGAGTAGGCGGAACTCATCGCAACGCTTTGCCTTAGTATGAGAGGGAAGTAAAGAAAATATTCAACCCCACAATCTGGACGCCTTTACAGTCACACGCTTGTGTTCCTGCGCCACGACCGGCCTTATCGATCGATATTGTGTTTTCGAAGATCAACTGAGGTTTTTTCCTGCTTTTTCCTCTTTTTATTTTTGTCTTATAGATACCTTCTAAAGATAAAAATATTAACTATGAACAGTGTTAGAACTTGTCTTCTTAGAGAATTTTTGAACATTGAACACTTAGCTTCACGCTATATCCCTAGCGGGGTAGGCAGAGAGAACGGAGCGCCAAACGCTACGGTCTCAGCCTACCTCTTTCGCCTCGTCCACTGTCATCAACCTCTTCATACATGCCCTCCGGGGGGTCCTCATGCTTTTTACGTGACCTTCCTCCAGTATCGTCGATACTGTGTTTTCGAAGGTCAACCGAGGTCTCCCCCTCCCTCTCTTACCACTCACTTTTCCTTCATAAATCTTTTTTACCATTCTTTCTTCACTCATTCGCTCGACGTGCCCAAACCACCTGAGCACGTTCTTCTTCATTCTCATTGTGACATCCACGCTAGTACCTGCCATTCTGTGTATTTCTTCATTGGACATGCGATCAGATAAACTGCCTCCGCATATCCGACGAAGAGATCGCATCTCTACAGCAATCATCTTTCTTACATTCTTCTTCTGTAATACCCACGTTTCGCTGCCGTATAACAGTGTCGATACCAACACTGCATTGTGTACGGCCAAACGCGCAGCTATGCTGACGTTTCGCCGTCTCAACAATGCAGCTAAGGCACCGTTAACTCTGTTACCGGCAGCAATACGCCTTTCCACATCCATTTCGTATCTACCGTCTCTGCTAAACATACTTCCCAGATATACTACCTCATTCACTTGTTCTAATATCTTATCAATTACACTGACCTTGCAAACTGTTCTTTCTTCATTTCTTTCAAATACCAGAACCTTCGTCTTATTCGCATTCAGGCTTAGACCATTATTCGCGCATCCTTCTTTCAGAGTAGTAACCAATGCCTGCAACTCGCTTTCTGATGATGCAATAAGCACTGCATCATCTGCGTACAGCAGGCAATTTATATTCGAGGTACCTACTTTCACTCCCATGTCACTTTGTCTCACTCCATGAAGACAGCTGTCCAAATACAAATTGAACAACCAAGCTGACATGGCGCAACCTTGTTTAACACCCGATTGGATGTTAAACCAGGGCGACATGCCAGCTCCTACTTGCACGCAGGCTGAGTATTATATATTTTATTTAAATAAAAAATTATATATTTTATTAACAAATATAACCAATACGAAAAAAGGCTAGTACTAAATAAAGAAAAAAAAGTCTAATGTTTATCGAACTTGCTCACGAAAGGTTCCGGTGCATACTGTTGTTTCAGAATCTCCATAAATATTATATATAATAATATTTATTTTATTCTGTTTTATAATTTACTATATTATAGTGACAGCGGAAATACATCATGATAAACACTTAAATTTAATTTAAGTTTTCAATTAAGTATCACTGTTCAAGACATACATACAGCTAGACAACAAAGTGATTGACAGACAAAAAATCCAAAAATATACTGGCACTACCATTAAATTAAAATAAAAAGTAGGAAAAAATTAAAAAGTTGCATTTAAATTTTAAAAGACAAAAAAAAACTAAGTGCATCACAGTCAAATAACGTTGATACAGTAAGTGCACTTTCATAATTGAGTAAGCGCGAGTGCCATTACGCCGAAATGTATTAAAACACTCAGCGAAAAAAGAACACTGTTAAATATAATGATAATGGTTGCGATAAGGGATTTATTTATTTGTATAGAAAATTTTCTTTACTATTAAAAAAATTTTGATTACCATACTTAAACTAAATATTATTAATAATGTCATTTTAAATGAAACACTTTTAACCGGATTAATCGCGTATATGCATTATTATTATTCTCCCTAGCGAGTATATGCATCTCCGATGTCATGAATGGGCATGTATCGAAGTCAGCTGTCTGTGAGCATACATCGAAGAAATCCAACCATTACATCAGGTTTGATAAACCCCACATACTCGCTAGGGAGAAAAGATACATACATATATAAATAGCTTCACGTTGTATCCCGCATGAGGCAGGGTAGGCAGAGGGAACCCGGGAACCTAGTGTCAAGATATTTCGTTCCACTTCCGTTCCCCACTTTACGCGAAATTTGAGGCATTGCGTGTTGAGTGGCGGAACTCAACGCCGCGCTTTGCCTTATTACCAGAGCAAAAAAATTAAACATTAAATATTTAAATTTAAAATATTTAATATTTCATAATTGGAGAAAATATATATCCCTAAAATGATCCGCGAGGCTATTGAAATACAAAAACGTCCTAATTTCAATAGAGAAGATGATTGGAAACTATACACCACCTCATACCCACTCTTACAAAATTTAAAGTCTTAAGCACACCACACTAGAGGACCAGATACAGTAAGCTAATTCTGCAAGAATCCAGGGCAGTACGCGAGGCAATTAAGGACTCGTTGGCAGTAGTTTGATATAATAATTATATCAACTGACAGACAAATGCCACCTCAGTCTACCCGTGACCACGGACTACTGTAAAGTGTTCGCAACGTCGGGTTTCCAAAAAAAATGTTTAACAAACAATATACGCGATTAATCCGGTTAAAAGTGTTTAATTTAAATATTACTAATTTTGTTTCATTTCTGACTTAAAATAGGAAAGGCGCGGTGTTGAGTTCCGCCACTCACACTTATTGCATATTGGATGGAATGGAAGTATCCTAATACTAGGTTTCTTCGTTACCCGCCCTGGTTAGCGCAGGGTAAAACGAGTAATTAAAAAAATATATATTCAGTTAATCAATAACGAACGTCTAATATAATCATTTTACCTATATAATAATTTTATCATTAGATTTATGAAGGAAAAGTGGGTGATAAGAGAGGCACAAGGAGACCTCGATTGACAACATAATATCTACGATACTGAAGAAACCTGGAGAGCACGTATGAAGAGGTTGATAACAGTGGACAAGGGGAAAGAGGTATGCTGAGACCGTAGCGTTTAGCGCTCCGTTCTCTCTGCCTACCCCGCTAGGGATATGGCGTGAAGCTAAGTTAAGTTAAACATTTTATAATTTCACACTGTGACCCGCAAATAAGATTAAAAAAAAAGACTTCACCTCCATTAAGTAACTCCCATTCCCCATTTTTTGCATAATTTTGGCCGCCACAACCGCCACCTAACACCTGTTAAGTAGCGGTACTTAACGTCGCACTTTGGTGTTACAAAAGCGAAGAAATGAAATCATTTTCATAATCATACGTCACTACTCTCCTAAAAATATAATATTCAATTAATTCCTTCACAAAACCATTATCGAACTTAAAAATAACATTATAATACAGAATAAAAAAAATAGAACTAACCGTTTACGGCTAAAGGGTAGACGCAACGTCGCAACCAGACGTGCAAGGGCTCGAAGTTACTAATTACTTTCATAATGAAATGAGCGTCGTTTTTAAATTGTTTTATAAACAATGGATTTAGAAAAGCAGCAATTTTATAAATAAAAAGCATATTAGCTATCTTTGCAAATGGTACGATTGTGGGATCGATCCCATTTGAGGTAATGATTTTTTTTTATTTCCTTGCTCTGGTTATTAGGACTGGTTTTACGAATAATACGTTCAGGCTCTCCATAGTTTATTATAAGAGCGATTTAAGTGTCAGGTGAAACAGCTTGTTTCGAAATATTTATGTATATATATATATATATATATATATATATATATATATATATATATATATATATATATATATATATATATATATATATATATATATATATATATATATATATATATATATATATATATATATATATATATATATATATATATATATATATATATATATATATATATATATTTGCAACGTAAAACTTTGTATTTATATTGTATTGTAATATTTTTTGTATTTCAACACACCTACACAATTAGCTCCCACAGGAAGTTTGCATGACAGAAAATGCTTTTTGACGGTAAGTCCGCCTTTTGCTCATGTATGGTGTACAATAGGAAGGATAAATAAATAAATGATCGTATTACCCCAACATATACACTAACTCGCTTAGTTGCAGGAGACAGAAATAGCCTTGGCTATTATAAAACATGACATTAAACAAGAAAAACGTATTTATTTTCTTTTTCCAACCTTGCAAAAGAGATAATAAGGTAATGTTAACATTAAAATTATAAATATCATTCAACCTAAAAAAATATCAACTCATCTTAGAAAAGCTTATAGCTAACTAATGAGTAAACAAGACTTTCAAGGAGAAAAAACTGATTCATTCAGGAGGTACGTTGCCACAGACACACAGACAGGCTAACACTTTAGCGTCTAATAAATTAATTAATACCAAATATTTATTACCGAGCAAAAGACACAGATCTTATTTTGTATGATAGAAAGTAAAGTAAAAATATTTATTGACGATCGATACATACATACATTAAATTTTAATAATATGTAACAACTATAATGTAACTATGTATGTATTTTATATATCTTCCATCGTTTCTTTATATATTTTCTCATTTCTCTCTCTCTCTCTCTCTCTCTCTCTCTCAGCTTCACGCTGTATCCCGCACGAGGCAGGGTAGGCAGAGGGAACTCGGGAACCTAGTGTTAAGACACTCCGTTCCACTTTCGTTCCCCACTTTCCGCCGAATTTGAGGCATTGCGTGTTGAGTGGCGGAACTCAACGCCGCGCTTTGCCTTATTACCCGAGCGAAGAAATGAAACATTAAATATTTAAAATGAAAATATTAAATATTTCATTTCCTCGACTGGGGATCGAACCCAGAACCTGCCGGTTATAGTCACACGCTTGTGCCGCTGCGCCACGACAGGCCTCTATATATTTTCTAATATGATTATTTCAGATTTTTTGTATAATTTGTGTTGTTGGGGCTGCCCCGGTTCTGTAGTGCATCAGGGATGTTTGCGGCCGCTAGAGTGGATTGTTTCTTTGCCACAATGCGCAAAAGGTGCGGGTCTCTTGTACGCAGAATCCGTGGCAGTACCAACAGCATCCTGGGAATGATTGCTGATCGTCTAGACTGCACATATGTGAGTCATTGCTGTGCTGTGTCCACGGGAATGGCACAGATATGAGTCATGTCGATTAAAATGTTTAATTTTAAGTTTTTTTTAATGCCACTAACATATTTTTTAAGTCTGTAATACTAACAAATTGAGTCTTAGTTACTTTTAATAAAGATTATTATTATTATTATTATTATTATTATTATAATTTTACTTTCAGCGTTAAAATATGTTTTAAATACACGCTGACCTCCGCGCTTACGAGTACCTTGCGGTAGGCAGAAGGGATCTGAAAACATGATGTTTAGACACTCCCTTCCCTGTTTTCTTGTTGAGCGGAACTTAAAGCCGCGCTTTGCCCTGTTACCAGAGCGGGGAAATGAAAATATAACTACTTCATTCCTGAGTGAGAATCGAACCCACACCCTTAGCGTTTACAGTCACACGCTTGTACCGTGCGCCACAACGATCGAACAAAAAAACATAAATAATTAAAATTGATTAAATATAATATCTGAAAATTCTACCAAAAAATAATCAATAATATAGTAAAATAGCTAATACCTCAAACCAATATATAGTCTCCAATGTATATAAATATTTAACATTCTTTCAGCGCAAGCTAAAGCGAGTGTTAAGAATAATATACACAATGTATTAATTTTCCAACAGCTGAACATAAATCAAGCGGCACTACAAGGCTAAAAGTTTTCTACATAAATTATATGAAGTCCAGTTTATAACTCCACTACTGTAGTTTTGTAAAATGTATATGAATTGTTATTTATTCAATATTATTTTGTATTTATTTTCAGCTTCACGCTGTATCCCGCATATGGTAGGGTGGATATCATGCACTAGGGAACCTAGTGTTAAGACACTCCGTTTCGTTTCCTACTTTACGTCGAATTTGAAGGATTGCGTGTTGATTGGCGGAACTTATCGCCGAGCTTTGCCTTGTAACTAAAGCAAAAAAAATATAATATTAAATATTTCATTTCAAAATATTAATTATATATTCAATATAACACTTCTTAGGAATTGAAAACCACAACCTTCCGTATACGGTCACACGCATGTACTCTGCACCACGATAGGCCTCGAAGCGAAACAAGCGTATTTTATATTCAATATATATTTATTTTTATAACTATTGTGAAATTGCGGTTGACATGCTATTTTTTATGTCTGCTGGGGAGAGCTAATTGATTTAAAATTACGTTTATTTCTCCGATTAAGACAAAGCGCGGCGTTAAGCTCCGTTAATCAATACGGATTAATAACTCGAATTAATGGAACACGTGGCATAGGAATATTTTGATATAATCCTCTAATAATATGGCTTGTTACAAGCATTATTAAACAAAGGAAAAACAATATATTTTATTATTCAATGTAATTTTATTTCAGCTTCACGCTGTATCCCGCACAAGGCAGGGAAGGCAAAGAGGTACTTCGGATACAAATATTAAGACACTTCGTTCCGTTTTCCACTTTCCGCGGAATTTTGAGCATAGCGTGTTGAGTGGCGAAACTAAACGCCGTTCTTTAACTTGTTTACAGAGCGATGAAATACATTAATTTTATTTCCTCAAGTGGAAATTGAACCCACAACCGGTCACGTAAACAGTTGCACGCTTATGCCCCTGAACTACGACAGGCCTCAATGTCAATGTCAAAAATAAAATTAAAATTTCTCAATAAGAACACAAAACAATCATAAAAAAAAAAACAATATCCATTCAATTAAGGTACAATTTGAAAAATTAAGCCAGAGGGAAATTCTTAAAAGCTCGCTCAATATATAAAATAAGTCTAACAATACTGTCGAGGAAAACCACCGAAAGCTAATTTTGAGCTTTCCCTAAGACCTGTTGGAACGTGACATGCATCTTGACACTTGCCGATTGTGCGCGATGAAAGCAATTTGAAAATATATTCTTTTAAGGATATATAATGTGCTTGTAAAGAAAAATATGTTTTATAAAATACGTAGTGCATATGTTTGTGACCGCGACAGGTTGTGGGTTCGATTCTCACTCGAGGAAATATTTAATATTTTCAATATTTCGCTCTGGTTATATGGCAAAGGGAGGCGTCGATTTCCGCCACTCAACACACAATGTCTTAAATTCGGCAGAAAGTGGGGAACGGAACGGGATATCTTAACTCAATAGGTTCTCAAATCCCCTCTGTCTACCCTACCATGAGCGGGATTCAGCGTGAAGCTGAAAATACAAAAAATACTAAATACTATAGTAGATATTCAAATGACCTTGAAAGGTCATTCGATAATAAAAGGGAAATCTTACATTACATTTGAGTAATGTGATTTCTACGCTCTAAGACAATGCGCGGCGTCGGCACTCGAAGAAATGAAATATTTAACATTTTCAACTTAAATAAGTATAATATTAATATTTTAATATTTTCATTTTTTCGCACTGGTACAGGGCAAAACGCGGCGTTGAGTTTCGCCACTCAACACGCAATGCCTCAATTTTAGTTGAAAGCGGGGAACGAAAGTAGAACGGAGTGTCTTAACATCAGGTTCCCAGGTTCCGTCTCTCTACCCTGATGTGTGCGAGATACAGTGTAAAGCTGAGAGAGATAGAAAGTGAGCTATATTAAAAGAGCGTTAGGTTTTCAATGCATACAAATACGTATGTACCCACAACCCCTGGTTTATGCAGAGTATATACTGCCCTATAAACTGCTCTAATATTGGGCTAATCAATATGTAAAGCAGCCTGTTGTGGCTCCGGAGTATATGCCTGCGACAGTTAATGTTTTGGATTCGATCCTCAGTTGAGCAAAATAAATTAATCAATTAATATTTTTATATTTTCGCTATAATAACGTTGAAAAACACGGCGTTAAGTCCACGGACACTCAACACGCATAGCCTTAAATAAAAGTAAGTAAGGGAACGAACACTGCCACGTGCGGGATGCAGCGTGAAATATGTAAAGTAATAAAATATGAAAAGAAAGCAAACATGTGAGGAGCACATTATAATAGTGCAATATGAACTATAGAATAAATTTAAACATACCAACCAACGTCAATTTAAATTACCTTTGCATCACTAAAATCGGCTTATTGCATAATCCGTGTCCGCCATCTAAGGTTTTCAAGTAAGTAGCATATTCATAAGTATAAAACAGTTAACGAACATAAAAATATTTATATAGAAATTACTATATGTATGTATTTTTGTGGATGGGGAACGGAAGTGGAACGGAGTGTCTTAACACTAGGTTCCTAAGTTCCCTCTGCCTTCCTTCCCATGTCCAGAATACAGCGTGAAGCTGAGTTTGTATATTTCTGATGCTTGTGAATATAATATTTGTTTATGCTTTACTTTCTTTTAATAAAGCCGTTCAACGTTAAAAAAATCGGCAAAAAATTGAAAACGGAAGTGTTTTAGTAGGAACGTAGTATGTCCTTAGGTTCCTTAGGCAGGGCACAGTGAGCAATTTAAACTAAGTTTTCAATTAAAAAAGTTTTATTTTTGTATTTCAAGTACTATCCAACGTAGCGGGGTCTTCCATTTTTTACGAACATTCACGATCGCTTGGCCTCGAATGGCAGAAAAAGAAGCAAAATAAAATCTCTCTATAATCCATTAGTAATAAATGCCATATAAACATTAATATCAGACTACAGTAGTTGTTGATCCATATAATAAATAAGATCACGAGAGACAAGAAATCAATACTAAATAAAGACTTGCTTTGCTGTGCTTTTTTTTTACTTTTTGTTTTAACTTTTAAAAACAAAAAGTTAAAAAAGCACCAAATAATGCAATAGTCCACAAAAAAGTACTTTAAAGTTTGCAAAAAATCGTTTTGCTCAAGCAATGTTTGTAGTTCGCGAACTCATTGAAGTTTAATGTCGTGTTGTCATTGAATTCTTCGATCTTTTACTGTGAAACTGTCAGACTTTTCAATAGTGATCGCGAATTTCAGTGTGCTTCTGTAAAAATGGAGTTTGTTATACTTATTTTTAAAGTGTTTTCAAAATAATGAAAGTTTAAAGGAAAAGCAAATAAGCGTTATTTCGAGATACAACAAATAAAAATAAATATAATTTGCAATATTTTTTTAAACCTTTGTGTCCCAGAGGCACAAGGTTCTAAGCGTGATAGTCGTGTGTTCGACTCCTACTCTAATAACGAGACAAAGCGCAGCGTTGAGTTTCGCCGCTGAGTACAAGATGACTGAAAAGTTCAGCCAAAACTGAAGGTGTATTTCTCCGAGACAGAATAAAACCTTGTAGGTTTCATCACATTTACAGTCCTATGCAATGCTTCAACGTTATAGAAAATAATAATGTACATACAAATACACGTACCAATAAACTATAACAACATGGAACTATCTATATGAAATAAGTTTACAGTGTAGATTGAATCTCCCGCTACATTATATATTAAAATCAAATAAATGGACAAATGTTAAACAAAAGTTTAAAGTAAAAAAAAAGCCTTTGGCCACAAAACTCAATATGGTGTAACTTAACGCCGCTCCTAATCGAGAGCAGAAAAAAAAATAAAAAAAAATCGCCGAGCAGAAATCGTATCCACCACTGTGTCATTTACAGTCTAACTCTGTCACCAAGATATTATTAGCTAAACTAATATTTGTTTAAAAAAGTTTCTAGGTCTTTTTACTACAAAAACACGAGAACGTATTTATGTAAATAGATGTGTTCTTCTTTTGTAACAAGACCATGTAAATATTGTAGAGCTTTTATATTTGACAGAACTTTTATTAGACAAATTGTAGAAAACTTTTGAAAGTATAAGTCATTTTGGTTTTTTTTTTAAATATTGTGTAGGAAACGTTCTTGAACCTTTTGTTAAAGTTCTTGATAACTCAAGGGCTTCATATGAGTACTCTAGCTATATTTATTAATTTAACTGTAAGAGATTTCTTAATAGGTTTTTTTTATTTTATTCATTTAACAAATAAAGTTATAGTTTTAATGCCTCAAATTCGGCGGAAAGTGGGGAACGGAAGTGTTGTTAAAATATAATAGTGCAAACTGTATTTAAATCTGGTTAGTCGTTTCTGACATCAGCGCGTACACGTGAACAGACAAACAGAGAAAACATGAAAAAATCTCTGTTACATAAATAAAAGTCCCCTTTTTTAATATATCTTTAGGCAGATTAAATATTATTTATATGGCAAGTTTTTTCGTATAAATATGAAATGTATTCGTATAATTTTATAATAGTAAATATTTTTATAAAATTTCATTGATGAATGTCGTGGCTCATAATCGTGTGACTGTAAACGACAGGTTGTGGGTTTGACCTCTAGTCAGGAAATTAAATATTTAATATTTATAAATTAAATATTTAATTTAATGAAGTCTTCAATTCTTTCTTCGCTTTCGCAAGAAGGCAAAACGCAGTGTTGAGTTCCGCCAAAACACTCAAGTGGGGAATAAAAGTGAAAAGGAGTGTCTAACAGGTTTAGGTTTCCAAGTTCCCCCTACCAGTTGCGGGATACAGCGTGAAGCTAGAAATTCAACTTCTTAATTCCTACGGATAAAATATATTTTTGTTTTATAAAACTGAAAAGTATTTTTATTTGAACACACTTAACTAAGGAACAGTTAGTTTGAGCTGTTTCTTTGAAATCGACAGCCCATTTTGATCCTATTATATATAGCATACACTCCTTGCCAGTCACGGCTCAGTACTCAAAGCTAGACTCAGATCTCCAAATGTAGTAATAATTCCAATACGTTACTTAATGTACAGGGACAATATCAATATTCAACGTTAAAACCGGTTTAATCAAAAATTTTATACCTTCTGCGTATAGCGTGGGCGGGACGAGGTGACTTTGAACAACTCGCGCTTACTAACATAGTAAGCATTACATTTAAAACAATAAAATATAGTATATATTCTTTTTCTTTTATTAAGCTTCGCCCTGTTTCCTATACATGGCAGGGTAGGCATAGGGCACTTGGGAACTTAGTGTTAAGACAAAAGCACTCCGCTAAATTTACAGTTTCCGAAGAATAGCAAACGTCGGAGCTCAGCTCCTTTTACCTGCGTGAAAACATCAAAATATTAAATATTTGATTTTACTTGAATCCGCATCCTGTCGCAATAACAAACTCACGCCTGTAGCCTGCGCCAAGACAGACCACTCAAATAATATTTAAAAGGATTTTTAAAATAGCTTATTTTAAAGACCTGACAAGGAGGAAATAATATTTTCTATTTAAATATTTAATGTTTTCATTAATTAGGTCTGGTAGCAATGCAAAGCACGGCAATGAATCCCGCAACTCAACACGCAATGTTTCAAATTCAGGGAAAAATAGGGAAAGGAACAAAGTCTCTTAACACTAGGTTCCCAAGTTCCCTTCTTTCTACCTTGCCATGTGCTGGATACAATTATGAAGCTGAGTGAGTAAATTAATTCTAATTAAAGTTAACCTAAAACCTACCACAGTATAATAATAACCAATACAATTAACTGCTACATAAAATTCAGTTAAATTTAACCAACCATTACGCGACCCAAATGTAAATACGCCGCACGACACGCAACATATTGGTCTGTAATCGAATCACCACTATCGGACATTACAAAACTAAAATCGATATAACCCGTATGCAAATATAGTAGAGCAGGTAGCTTAATGGAATTAAAGTTCATATTACTTTATCGACACACCTAATGTTAAATGAACTTTGTTAACCTTTTTTATGCTCCAGGTTCCCAAGCTGCGTACCCCGCCATGTGCTACCGGACATGGCAGTGTAGGCAAAGGGAATGTGGGAACCTTGGGTTTTTTTTCTATAACACTACATACACTTAGTCCGTACCCTTTTTTATCTTATTATGTTTAATTTTCTTTTCCTATATATTATAATTGCTGTATTATCCTTGTGTTAAGACACTCCGTTCCGTTCACTTTCCACTGAATTTGAGGCACTGTGTGTAACTCAACGCCGAACGTTGCCTTGTTACTAGAGCGAATACATAAAAAGAAGAAATATTTAATATCTTCGAGTGGGGATTGAATCCACAACCAGTCGCACGCATGCGCCTCAACGCCAGGACATCTCTCATATAACTCCATCATAGAGAAACCTAACAACACATAGTTTTTGATTATACAAATTATATTAAAAGTGAATGGTTGTTGTAGTTGAATAAATTATTTAATTTGTATGCATATTAAGTTTAAATATTCTAGCGCAATCAAACGGATTTGCTTTTTAGTGGTATATTTGAATTTATTAAGGCACTTGGACTGCGACGGTCGAGTTCCACGATGAAATAAACAGTCTCGAAAATGTAGCAGAGTGGTGTGTCTTGTTACACTTCCTGGTTCCCTCTAAGGTTCCCTCAGACAAACAGAAAGGCTTATTTCCGGAATGTAGCGTTAACCCTCTCTGGATATCATAACCATTGCGCAGTATTCGAGATTCCACTTGGACCGGGGAAATAGAAATATTATAAAATATAAAACATTCGGATAGGAGTTAGAGTTATTGTTAGTCATTCCACAAATGACTGCAATTCTATCTTCGCGGTGCAATTCCACCCACTTATAACTATGTATATAATGTAGCGAAAACACTTTACCGTATGTATCTTCTTCTCCGACTTATTATATATTACCGTCGTCATGCGGGTTTGCCTGCTTAGCATTTTTATATTATACAAAATATTTACAAAAATTCTAGCCTATCTGCTATTCTGTTGCATAATTTATGTCATTGTAAAGTTCGTTCAGTAGTTTTTGCCGTGTGATTACAGCTTAGAATAGGATCACCCTGGTACTGATGGTGTCGCAAGAGGCGACTAAAGTACGTGTGGGATAGTCACGTTGTCAGCAATGGTAACATGCATGGGCCGACTCGGCCGGATTATTACCACCCCTGGCGTGAAGTAGTGACTTCGGCCATTGCGTTTCGCATTTGGTAATGCCGAGCCCCAGTGTCTATCTATTTTAAAGGCCGGCAAAGGCCTACAGGGGGCGTGGCGGCGGTGATCACTTATCATCAGGGAACCCGTACGCTCGTTTGCCGTGTCTTTTCCATAAAAAAAAAGCGGAAATAAACTAAATATTTAACCATTTATTCCTACAAATACCAAAATCGCAGGACACCTACAGCAAGCAAACTATGGTCTGTGACAAATGACATGTCAAAATACCTGCCCACCGCGCGGCGCCCTGCAATTACATGACTTCGCAAATCCACTTTACCTACATTGACCAGCGGTTCCATTTCGTACTGTGATTGATAAACATCGGTGTGGAGTAGAAATACATCGACTTGCATTAAAAAATGATTGAATTGTGTAGAGTTATGGATTAAATAGAATATTTTAACTTGTTTATTTTATTCTGGCATCCCCGCGTGTCTTCTGATGCATGAACTATGCGAATATTTATTTAATATAATTTAAGTGTCTTTGGTAAGCAATTGGATGAGTTGATATTTTAGTGTATATTATTACGAAACTCAACGCTATACTTAACCGTATTACCGGATGAAAGAAATAAAAGTATTAAATTAGCAATTAAAAATATTTCATTTCTTCTAGTGGGGATCGAACCCAGAGCCAGTCACTTTTACAGTCACACCCTTATGCCCCTACGCCACGACAATCCTCTACACTTCATATATCATAATTTATTTTGGAAAAAGGTAATTATAATTTTTAATAAAGTAAGTCTATTTAGTTACAACAACAAATCAAAAAACATAATTAAATTCTAATTATTAATACTTTGTATCACACCAATATACCTTTAACCTTTAACCTTTATAGAACAATATTTCTGAACGACTAACATAAAATTTAAAATCTCTCAAAAAACTCTTCATAAAAACTTTAATGGTACACACAAAAAAAATCACTATTAAACATTCTAAGTTATAAATCACGCACTGATGCTCTTAGTTTTGCTTGTTTTTTTCATCATGGAAAGCCCGTTCTCGAAGGCCCCGAATAGCTGATGTGATTATTCAATGTGACTCTATCTCCAACTTGCTTTAACACGTTACTAATGGCTGGTCTATGGCTGCCAAAGAGATCACTTGGATCCCAAGATAAGGTGACCGGCTTTTAAATTTTCTTTCATCTACTTTACCAACAATAATTAGCTCGTAAAATATATAGACGAAACTTTTCCTTGGTAATAGGCAGTTCGATTCCCACTCGAAGACGTGAAATAAATATGAATTATAAAATGTTTTCAATTTAAATATTTAATTTTCTCATTTCTTCGCTCTGGTAAAAAGGTAAACCCGGCGATGACTTCCGCCACCCAACACGTAATGCCTCAAATTTGGCGCAAAATGGGGAGCGTAAGTGGAACGGAGTGTCGTAACACTAGGTTCCCAGGTTCCCTCTGCCTACCCTGTAATGTGCAGGTTATAGCGTGAAGCTGAGTAAAGAGTAATTTATAATAATAATATGATTTAGCAACGTAGATTCTACGTTGATAATTTAGGAAGGTTAAAAGTTAATATAACGGTAAAGTACGAGATGGATTTGCCTGTAGAGCGTTCCATATAGGTACACATTCCATGATTATCGTGACCTGCACAAGGGACAAACAAAAGGTTGAAAATCATAAAAAACAAGATGCTATAGATATTCCGTTTTGTCAATTTTTATTTTTGGAATAAAATAAATATAATTGAAAAATTAAATATTTAATATTTTTTATTTCTTCGCTCTGGTAACAAGGCATAAGCGCGGCGTTGAATTCCGCCATTCATTGTCTAAAATTTGGCGGAAAGTGGGAAAGGAACGTATTACCACTAGGTTCCCAAGTTTCCATTACCATGTGCTGGAACCTTATTGTGAGATCTAAAAATACATTTAAACAGCTATACGGCATATCCTACCCGTTAGGTATTCTTTTATTACATCCTATTTATATTTCAAGAGAAATAACTGTTACATAAAACTATAAAAGCTCGTAAACAGTATATTTAATGAGATGTTTACTTCACGATCTGATTACGCAGTAAATTGAGTATTCAATTTTCTTCTCAAAGCGACTAGAGTTAAAGCTCTATGATGTATAAAAATATATACTTTGTGTGCTCATATTATTTTTGAAATCGGATTTAAGACACGTGCCAATTCTAATTAAAGCTCACTTCGGGATTTAACATTTATATAGTAGCTAATGAAACGCCATTATGGCGTAATAGAGCAATATGTGACTGTTAGCGCGACAGTTGTTGGTTCGGTTCTTACTTAGGGGATAAATATATAAAATTATTTTCACTTCTCCGCTCCAGTAAATAAATATGTCTATAAATTGGACAGAAAGTAGAGAATTAAGTGTTAGTATTTTCCCTCCGTCTACCCTGCTACGCAAAAAGAGGTTGTATATATCTGGCTGTTTGGTTTTCATAACGTTAACATAAGAAGATTATAATACATTTTTAAGACTTCCAAGAAGTTTTAGCTTCACGCTGTATCCCGCACGAGGCAGGGTAGGCAGAGGGAACCCGGGACCGGAACCTAGTGTCTTAACACTAGGTTCCGGTCCCGGGTTCCCTGTGCCTACCCTGCCTCGTGCGTGATACAGCGTGAAGCTAAAACTCCGTTCCACTTCTGTTCCCCACTTTCCACCGAATTTGAGGCATTGCGTGTTGAGTGGCGTAACTCAACGCCGCTTTGCCTTGTTACCAGAGCGAAAAAATGAAAACATTAAATAAATTGAAAATATTAAATATTTAATTTCCTCGAGTGGGGATAGAATCTACAACCTATCGTTTACACGTTTGTGCCGCTACAGCACGACAGGCCTCATCTTTAAGTATGTTGATAAATTACTTGGACAATTATTAATTTACTTATTAAGATAATGGTTTTTATCACAACAAAACATTAATTTAAAAAGAATTGAAAAATGTATTGTACATTTTATAAAAAAAATATGTCTTTCAGAAATCTTCATACAGAATCTTTTGATCGAAGAAATCGGCTCGAACAAGAAATTATTATAGTTTCGTACAATGCAACCATTGTACATAAGCAAACATTGACATATGTACATATATTTTGTGTAATTTGTTATATAAAGCCAGTCGTGGGGCACGACTGGCTTTATATAACAAATGCGACTGGAAATGCGAAATTTGTGGATTAAGAAATGTAATATTCAATATTTTATATTCTTTGCTCTTGTAATAAGGCAAAGCGCAGGGTTAAGTTCCGCCATTCAACACGCAATGACTCAATTTCGGTAAAGAGGCGACCGAAAGTACTTTTAATGAGAACGGACACTCAGTTACTCAACACTAGGTTCCCAAGTTGAGTGGAGGGCCACTCAACTTGCCAACCGAAAACAATTATTATATATAAAATATCCATAAATTTTATTCCGTCTGTTCATGTCACAAGCCAATTTCAGTTAAGTTTTATATCCAACAAAAACTCAATACATTCGATAAATCGCGTTGTCAATCAACTATAAAATTGACTTTTGAAACTACGAACAGTCACGCTCGCCTTTTGTTTCTAAGTTGTTGCTATAAATATTGAGAATAAGGAAGAGACTTTAATAAGTTGTGCTTTATTTATTACTATCGTTCCGATCCGATCGCTTCGCTTTTGTTAATAATTGTTGTAAGCTCGATAATGCTGTAACGATTTTTAATTTTAGGCTACGCGCTGCATACTAGAGTAGGCAGAGGAAACATACTCTGTTCCTAAATTTTTGCAACGAGAAGAAGAACAAATTGAGGCCTGTCGCAGTACAGCGGCGTAAGCGTGTGAATGTAAACTATAGGTGGTGTGTTCGATCCCCACTCGAGGAAATGAAATATTTAATATTTTCAATTCAATTTATTAAGTTTTTCCATTTCTTCTGGTAACACGGCAAAGCGCGGTGTTTAGTGCCGCCACTCAACATACAATGCCTCAAAATCGGCGGAAAGTGGGGAACGGAACAGAACGGAGTGTCTTATCACTACGTTACCAAGCTCCCTCTGCCTACCCTGCTGTGTTTGGGATAAAGCGTGAAGCTAAAAAGAAACCTCCGCTTATTTTGTTCCTAGTAAATCCATTTTACCACTATGCTTGTTGCATACGATTGTTGCATGATGGATATACCTGCAAATAAAAAAAGACGAATTATATATTTGTTTATTATAAATAATACTTAATTTACATTAAATAATTAAATCGACGCACTATGTATTACTAAAATAAAGCAGCTTGAAATAAATATAGAAATATTGAAAAAAAAAAGAACAGTTAATATGGCCTAGTGGTCGCTTGAACGATTTCCAAGAGTCACCGGTTCAAATCCCGCTACGTTCAATTTTTTATAATTATTCTAAATAAATATTTTTCTTTACTATGTGTAAACACTTAAAGAGTAGTACAAGTAGAGACTTTTGAATTTATTTCCCAGCTCACAATTCATTCACAGGAAATAGAGAACATAAAGATTTATCTTTGGATTATCTCTAGCTATTTACGACATGCGAGCAATTGAGGCCTGTCGTGGCGCAGCGGCACAAGCGTGTGACAGTAACCGACAGGTTCTGGGTTCGATCCCCACTCGAAGAAATGGAATATTTATTATTTTTTATTTTAAATATTTGATGTTTTCATTTCTTGCTCTGGTACAAGGCAAAACGCGGCGTTGAGATCCGCAACTTAACACGCCCTGCCTTAAATTTGGCGGAAAGTGGGGAACGAAGTGGAACGGAGTGTCTTAACACTAGGTTCCCAAGTTCCCTCTGCCTACCCTGCCATGTGCGGGATACAGTGTGAAGATGATTTGAATGATTTTAAATTAGAATAGACATGTAGCAAGTGCTAAAACAAAACAAAAATAAATAAAAAAATATATATATTATATTGAAATATCTAATATATTATGAGACAAGTAAAAAAATATTTGACTTAACGACCTAAATTAAGACATGCCAATGCCAAGCAAGCATGTACATTAAAATTAGCGCTAATGAGAAAAATCGTTTATTATAATCTATTCACTGGTTCAATAGTTATAAGGAAACAAAGGAACAGACATACAAATATATTCTCTGACAACACAACCCTCCTTTTGGGTATCGCCACAGTCGGATAATCACTAACCAAACAAACACACAAAGATATTGCATACATAAAATATATATTTCAAAAAACACTCCATAAATCACTGTGGCGTTAATAAATAACGTGTATGTTCCGTATTACAGTTTGCATTTTAGATATAACGTAAAATATATATGATAGAATTAAATGACTCTACTCCATAATAAAAAACTAATAAACAAAATTCATCGCTCTGGTAATAAGGCAAAGCGCGGCGTTGAGTTCCGCCCCTCAACACGCAATGCCTCAAATTCGGCGGAAAGTGGGGAACGGAAGTGGAACGGAGTGTCATAACACTAGGTTTCACTTTCGTTCCCTCTGCCTACCCTGCCTAGTGCGGGATACAGCGTGAAGCTGAAAAAAAAAATTGAACTGCATTGCAAAAATTTCAAAGATTATGTGTGTTATGTGTGAATTTGGCCAGTAAATGGTAAAAATATCACTAGCTAACTTTATGATATAGAAAGGGTTAAGGAATTTATGCTCTGAAAACGGTACACTACCTACTACTATCGATATCAGAGGCCTGCATCCTAATAATGCCTCAAATAAAATCATTTGAAAGTGTCAAGTGAAGTCTTGTTGGAAGCAGGATTAACATGTCCAGGTACTTAAAATTTACGGTTGTGGGAATCGGGACCACAACCGCTGCGTTAAACGCTGCACAGTGTACCAAAATGGCCTCTTTCTTAACTCCTCCTCCTACTTTTAGGAGACTAGTAAAACTGTAATGTCGTCTCTATTAAAATAATATAATGATGTCTCAATTAAAATCATTTGAAAGTGTCGAGTGGAGTTAGTTAGAAACAGCATTAATATATCCAAGTACTTAAAATTTACGGTTGTGGGAATCGAGACCACAACCGCGGCGTTTAACGCTGCACGATGTGCCATAGTGTCCTCTTTCTTTACTCCTCCTCCTACCTTCAGGTGACAAGTAAAACTGTAATATTGTTATAGAAAGAATGTTTATTAAAACAAAGTCGTAGCAAATAGTTTGCACGCTTCAAACACTAGTCACAAAATTTCAATAAAATTAGGTTGTACAGCGTACTATCTAACCAGAAAAAATTGTAGAATACGGCCATACCTTACTCAAACATATTATTATGAATCTTAGTATTCTATAAATACATCGTAAAGATAATATAAATAAAAAACATGATTATTTGTTGGTAGCAAAAATATTGAAATAAATACACATTATTCGGCGGAGAGTGGGGAACGGAGAGTAGTGCCTTAACACTGGGATTCCATGTTGCATCTGCCTACTTTGTCATGTAGACAGATGCAGGGAGAAAATTTAAAATAAAAGTCTTTATTTTAGAGAGAAATTGAGGAGTGTCTTAACACTAAGTCCTCAAGTTACCCCTCTGCCTACCCTGTCATGTGCGGGACACAGCGTGAAGCTGAGTGAAGCTGAGTGAGTGAGTGAGTGAGTGAGTGAGTGAGCACACTTTATAAATACAAAATACAAACAAACAGACAAATGCTATTGAACTTTACTCCTAAAATAGATAGCAATGAGTCTTGGTCTTTAACATTTGACACTGGAAGTTGGAGCGCCGCCAGTGCGGTATCGAGCGGTGCAGCGCTTGAACAAATCATGCGACCAATGGACTATTAAACGATAACCGCGTTTGAATACTGCAGCGATTAATATTGAGAAAAATAAATGTATACAATACTTTACTATTCAGCTTTAAGAAAAACGGGAGAAAAAATATTTAAATCAATAGAAAAACGTTTATAGTGCCGCAATGGCACAAGAGTGTGATTGTAAAGGCGACATGTTGTGTGTGGGTTCGATACTTACTTAACCACATATTCGGCAAAAAGTAGAAAACGAAAGTGTTTTAATGGGAACGGAGTGACTTGACATTATGTTCCCTAGTTCCCAATGCCTACTCAACCACACGCAGGACGCAACTTATCTTTCACTATTTTTTACAGGAAGGCCGTATGTCAGTTTTTACAACCTAGAGAAAACTAAAACCTTCGAGTAGATCCTGAATTAAGAGAGAGCACTGTGCTAGGCAACCTTGCTCTCTAACTAAACATAACCAGAGCATAAAAATGAAACTAATATAATTTAATTTAAAATAATACCCCGAGCAAGAACCGAATCTTCAACAGTCTCGCTTATAATAAATACTACTACACTACGCTTATAATATAGATCGTATAATTTAAATGTTTAGTAAAGAAAAGAAAAAAAAACAAAATACTATTTACATTTCCATTGTACTCTACATTTAGGTATGAAATATGAAATATCTAAAACAATTTATCAGTAGAATTCTAATCGTTTTAGCTACTACCTGAGGGCTTTCATATAAATTCCTTTCAACGCTGATTAATTCTATGCAGAATAAATGATGTAATATATTATTTTGTGACGCCAATATGGCACAATTGTTATGAGTTTGTCATGGAGTGTAAAGACACTCCGTTTCCAATACGATTATTTCCGTTTGTCACTTTAATTTGAATTTGAGGCACTTTTTTTATTACCAGAGTGAAGAAAAGAAAATAATAAATAAAATAGTTGGTTTTCTCGTGTCGGGATCGAACCCGCTACGACCGGACTCTGCTAAGAATATAACTTGTCAAAATTTAACAAAACAATCCCAAGATATGACAAAGAATAGTTACTGCAAAAAACCTAACAGCACCCTCGAGATCTTAATTAAAGCACCCTCTTTGAAGCTTTAAATTAATCTTTCCCGTTGTGTAATCTCCTTTATTGCTAAATGGAATATTAGTCTCTTAGCGAAGCTTGTGACCTGAGGGTAAACATACAGTCTAGACCTGTTCGTTACCTGAGTAAGACCTAGCTAATTTAGAAACAGAACGTTTTAAATACCAATATAACATTTCGAAGAATATATAATTATGTATCTTTGGATTTGGATATATTTTTGTAATAGTGTTAAGACACTCCGTTCCGTTCCCCACTTTCCGCCAACATTGACCTTTCTTTCTATAAAAGAACCAGGATTTTTTTTTTCAGTTACCAGAACAGGAATTGAACTCAATACCTTCGCATTTAATGTCACGCGCTTGTATCCCTGCGCCAGAACACCTCAAGGGCAAAGAGACGTGCCAAAAGACCTTCTTAATTATTTTATTAACCAAAAGATTTATGGTTGTATGTGATACATGTAACTATGCGCGAAAGAGAAAATAATATATATATATATATATATATATATATATATATATATATATATATATATATATATATATATATATATATTTACATACATACATATATACATACATACATACAACATCTGTCTCAATAATTGTAAGAATATTAAAAACAATTTAATCTATTTAACAATGTATGCTAATAATACTCTATAAAAATCTTTCATATCTTCTACACAATACTATATATATACTAACTAATACTTATCTTTAAAGCAGCAGAATTTGGAATCCGACTAAAAAGTCAGCGCGGGTTCAAATCCCGCTACGTTTAATTTTTTATACGTTTTCTAAATATATATTTGTATGGATCTCTTCTTAAAATACTAAAAATATCTGTATGTTTGTAAAAACCTACAAGCTAAGGTATTCAATTCACTCAATATGAACGAGGTTGTTTATTAAAACGATGACGTTTGCAGATGGGGACTGCGGGCGAACTCATGATGGATTTAGTGTGTGATCGATGGATGTTAAACAAAACGTTTTACAAAATATTTATATGTAAAACCTTTTTTTTTAATCCCGCATATTGTACGATGGGCTAAGGGCACCTAGAGTTAAGACATTTCTTGCTTTCGCCCTAACTTTTCAGACGTTGAATTTTACGTGCCGGAAATCAATGAATTCCTTTGTCGTATTACTGGATACCAGATTTTTCTTTTTTTTTTTTCTTTTTTTCATTTTATGCTGTACCATGGCGAAGTAGGCAGAAGGAACTTGGGAACCTAGTGTGTTTCCCACTTTCAGCCCAATAAAATGTATACTTATCCAGTAACACGCTTGTGAATCCGTGCCACAACAGCCCTTTGAATCCAACCCACTACCTTTATATTTAAATCAAATGCTAAGTTAGCTTTATGCTATTTTTTTAGAATATTTATTGTTATGATGCTATTTTTTCTATTATTCACAAAATATTTGCAATATACTGTAATGAAACCTGCAATAAAACCTACGGCCGAGTTTATTTGTACATAAAAACTGAGCCGTCAGTTAAAATCTTACTTTTTCACACACACGTTTTTCTCATTCTAAAGATACAAAAACAACTTCAAATCCCTACAATACACAAAAGAAAAGAAAAACATATCATAATTCTGCAAGTACAAGTACATTATAGAAGTTAAATTCTAATTATTTCAAGTTTAAAAGCTAGAAAACCCCTGAGGAATGCTAACATATAAATCTCCATTTACACATAATGAAGGAGGCGGCAAAGCTTAATCCGTTTTCAGTATCTACTTGCCATATGTAAATAGATATGAAAGACTAAAGTGGGAGGTAGGGGCTGACTCCAGCCATAAATTAACAGGTTAACCACAATAGGTAGTTATTCTACCTGTTGTATCCAATTTAAACAGTTTCAATACTTGGAAAGATATATGAGGTACCGTAGTGGCGCAGAGGCACAAATGTGCGATTGTAAGCACAGGTTGTGAGTTCAATCCACAATCAAAGTTTTTTTTTTACATTTTTAACTCATCACTATGTCACCGAGGCGTTGAGTTTCGTCACTACACAAGCAATGCCTCTTATTCTGCAGAGAGCTGGGAACAGAACGGAGTGTCCTGACACTAGGTTACCAAAATTCCCTTCTCTAGCCTGCCATGTGCGTGCTACAGCGTGCTAAGTAACATGTATTTTGAGGCAATATGTTTTTAAGATGAAACTCAACAGCGCCATGTCTTTCGGCAAATATCAATTCAATATATTAAACCAGATCAGCCAAAATAAAATAAAAAATAACCAATATTATTTTAAAAGCATATCGTAATATGAGGCAGCTTTCAAAAAGCTTCTTCACCTATAATAATTCTTATTTAACTTCTGATACTGCAACAACATAATTGACTATTTTCCATAGTCTAGATATATCAATAAAAGGATTTCCTTTAAAAAATTGCAAACCAAATAAAAAGTCGTTAAAAATCAATAAAACTATTCTAGGCCACAATTCAATTGGCAAGAACGAATCTTTATTTAAATGTAGACTTATATAAAGAGGATGACATATTTAAGACAGCTCTTCGAAATATCACGATTTATACGGCCTTGGAGATTGCTCCCGTTCCTCTAAAAACATACAAACGATGAAAAATACCGTTCGCAGGCATTATATTATATATCACTGTAAAAGCGACCGGTGGTGGGTTCGATTCCCAATGAAAAAAAAAATTAAATTTAATATCTATTTAATATTTTCGTTTCTTCGGCGTTAAATTCAATCATTTAACATGTAATGTATCATTCAGCGGAAAGTAAAGATCGTATCGTACGTAGAGTATCTTAACACTAGATTTTCAAGTTACTTCTGCATATAACGCCATAAGCGGGGTACAGCGTGAAGCTGCAAATTCATTGATTCTAAGAATTGTTTCTTTTTTAAATACAAGGGGTGTTTATACAAAATTACTACCGTTTTTCGTCACACATAGCTAAGCATCACCGCGATGAACAAGGATTTTAAAAAAAAAAACATACTCTTATCAGTACATTTATTGAGGCATTCTAGTGCCACAGACATACAGACAGGTCAAACTTATAACACCCTTTTTTGCATCGAGGTAAAAAAAAATATTTCCCTTTAAGATTATCAAAATTTACTACACAAAAAAATTGTATGTACTACATAAAAATCGCTATGAAAGTACACAATGATATATCAACAAACCGATCTACATACTTTATTGTCATCGATTACTCGGACAGAACGAAGAGATCACATGGAAATGGGTGTTTAATATTTAATTTTCACGGCAAATTGCTTTGTATTAAATAACAGCGTGAAGCAACAATGGACGAGGAATGGAAATCTGCTGATAAAATATTCAGCGATGGGGATGCCGTCTCGCGGAGGGAAAGCAAAAAAAACACAACAACTGAATTATTGTAACTATTATGTAGATGTGTATTACGTTTATGACACTTTATTCGGACTGTTGAGAAAAAAAGCTCTAGATGTTTAGTGAAATTGAAGTACATTTTTTTTTTTCACGTAAACAGTTATATTCTTGTAATTTTGTATTTCATAAGTAACGGTTCGCTCGCGCTTTTGATCGCTTGAATTAAACTATTTTATTAACTAACCTCAGTTACTTTGGTGTTCTGATAACATTGACATTATAACTGTCAACACAATATTTTTACATTGAAAACTGAAATTCCAAATAAAAATAATAATCCAAAAATATTATAGCAGTTTTGTCGTAGTAAATATTTTAAATTGACAAAACTTTTTTGTTTACTAACCGATTGAAATAAAACAAACGATAAATGTTGAGGGAAGATTGTCAACATATAATAAATTAACTGTGTTTAAATCTAGTTAGCAGTTTCTGAGATAAACGTGTGCAAAGACAACAATTTAAAACATTAATTATATAATTATGGTAATAAGGCAAAGCGCGGCGTTGAGTTCCGGCACTCAACACGCAATGCCCCAAATACGGCGGAAAATGGGGAACGGAAGTGGAACGGAGTGTCTTCACACTAGGTTCCCGGGTTTCCTCTGCGTACCCTGCCTCATGCGGGATACAGCGTGAAGCTACAAAAAAAAGTATTCGACACTCAATACAACGAAATGAACAACATATAGCTATTAAAACTGAAAATACCAAACATTTCATTATATAGCCTTCGAACCCAGAAACTGATGTTTACAATCACACGATTGTGCCCCTACGACAGGCCTCTAACTAAAGCTTTTACAATTCTCATATAGAAACCACTACTGAAACATAACATATATTTAAATTATCATCTAACTACAAGCTAACAGTACTGACTTAATTGCAGTAACAAACGCATACTAAATACGCAATGTACCCATAAATTAAATGCTCAACAATCCATTAACATTCAAACTTCACTTCGACGTCTAGACTAGACTTTAGCGCAATAGTGTCTACAATAGCAAATAGTTTGTTTGCATTGTTTGCAATAAGATCGTAAATAACCATATGTGTGGAGTAACGTTACGTAGGAAGGTAAGTTAATAATGAGTTATACAAAGAATTAAATTAAAATATAATATATACTTTTACTATATTTTACAGTGTTAATACGTAACGTACAAAAATGTGAATGTAGCGGGATTTGAACCCTTTTTTTTGGTAATAGTCCAAGGTGTGCAGGAAAAAATAATAATAATCAATGATGTACACACGATAAGTTATAAAATGTTTTATATAACTATCGACTTTGCCTGAAAAATATATATTCGTCCATTGTACCAAATTACAATGATATTTAATTGAAATAAAAACCGACACAAAAATCACAACCTTATTACCTCAAAGTGCTTTTAGCTTTTAAAATAACTAATCTGATTTTCATACAACACAGCTAAGGACCACCGTGATAAACAAGTTTTTACCGATTAAAAAAACACGCACTTAAGTCGGTTCATTAATTTAGAAGCAACGGTTCTACACAAACATATGGACAGAAAGGAAAACTTACATCACACACACACATGCACACGCACACGCACACGCATACGCGCACGCGCACGCACACGCACACACACACACACACACACACACACATATATATATATATATATATATATATATATATATATATATATATATATATATATGTATATGTATATATATATATATATATATATATATATATATATATATATATATATATATATATATATATATATATATATATATATATATACATTAATACACATCCCCTATAAGATTTTCTTAACATATATTTTATGTACAGACAGAGATCGGTAACAAATTTATTATAAGCAGAGATAAAATTACAAGGACACCAAAACCATCCACATTTACCATACAAGCATCAGTTTCCAACAAACAAAACCCCCAAGATAATAAAGCCCGAGTGTTTTTCCGTACGATAGAACCGTGATCAATTCATCCCACTTCAAAATTTCTGACACATTGTGTACAGTACGGTCGGCGAGTCATGGCATCCCGGAAATAAGGTTTTCTGAACTGTTGCGTATTGCCCACTTCGGAATGTAATAATAAAAAATAACTGCAGGTAGGCCACAATTCGTCTGTCTTACTGTGAAAGGGACCGTGTGATGATACTATATGTGCTGATTCACTCATTTGTTTCCGCTTTTATATTATAATGATATTTCTTTTGTATTGCTACGAGAATATGATTTTTGTTTATATTGTATCTTCGATATCTTCACTAGGATTGGGGTGAATGTATTATTCATATAAAATGTTATACTAAATCTAATATCAACATTGCCACGCAATGCAAACAAAACATAGGGCCTCGGGCATATCCATAATTTAGATATTTTTACTATATATGTACATAATACAATACTGTCACGTCAGTTGTGGGTTCGATACCTACTTCAGGTCATAAATTATTTTCTTTACCTCGCTCTTCGCTCTGGTAACAAGACAAATCGCGGCGTTGGTTTCCATCACTATTGTTCTATTTACCTATATATATATATATATATATATATATATATATATATATATATATATATATATATATATATATATATATATATATATATATATATATATATATATATATATATATATATATATATATATATATATATATAAATAGATTGCATTGTTTAAATTACCTTCTATACTATAATAAAATATAAAAAGTACTAAGAATTATGAATTCATAATTTTCTTGACTTGTCTATGGAGCTAATTTGACAAAACTACAAAAATAAAAGAAGTATTTTACATAAAATTATTAGACAATAATTTAAAACTAGCGATCCGCCCGAGGCTTCGCCTGCTTGAATCACTATTTTATTTACTAATCTCAGTCACTTTCTTGTTCTAATAAAGTTATCACTTATAATGCAATATCTACACATTAAAAACAAAACAAAACAGCTAAATGAATAAAAAAATTGTAGATGAAAGCAGGTTGTTAAAATATGATAGTGAAAACTTCATTTAAATCTGGTTAGCCGTTTTCAGATACAACTTGTCGGTTATCACGAAAATTTTAATGTATCTTCCATGAACAGACAGTGATTAGACGCAGATTTATAATAAATATATATGAAATTACATAACATAAATAAAAGTAACCATCACAAAAACCAAATAAATTACCAATGGGTCAAGCAAACAATTCCAAAAAACACTGATATCCTAGATAGCACGTAAAAAAATGTCATTTTTCGGGGACGACTCTATTTATTTTTAATTAACATTTCTGGGTCATCTTTTTTGTCCTGTACCAACTGGCCTCAAGCTATTTGTAGATGATCCGAAACAAACGCCCTTTGAACATTGCACGCCGCATTGCCTCCCCTTGCAGGCCTTAGCTGTCCAACGACCTGACTGACACAGTTACCACTCAGTATGAAACTTGGTCATTTCTTACTTAAGTCATAGATTTTTTTTAAGTAACACAATAAAATCATTTCCGGTTGATTTTAAATTGCAATTAATATTACTTGTAATGTTAATGAACTTTACAAAATAAATATTAAATGTTTTCATTTCTTCGCTCTGGTACAAGTTAAAGCGCGGCATTGAGTTCCGCCACTCAACACGTAATGGCTCAAATTCGGCGGAAAGTGGGGAACGAAAATGGAACGGAGTGTCTTAACACTAGGTTCCCAAGTTCCCTCTGCCTACCCTGCCATGTGGGATACAGCGTGGAGCTGAGTAAATATTAGTTACTAGCGGTTCACGCGGGGCTGCGTCCGCTTGAACTACAATATTATTTATTTACTAACCTGAAAAAAAATCGATATTTTTTTAATATAGTATTTTTAAAAAAATATTTATAAAATTATCAATTATTATAACCCATTCAATAAAACAGCTGTCTATTTGAACAAAATTCAATGTTTATATTGAATCCCGCCATTCAACACGCCTCAAGAATGCGTCAAGAATTCGGCGTAAAGTGAGAAACAGATATGTCCTAAAGAGAGCCGAGTATTTAAGAGTTAACAACGTTCCCATGTTCCCTCTGCCTACCCTGCTATTGATTTGGGTAAAAATGTTTTTTTAGCTTCACGCTGTATCCCGCTCCGTTCCCCACCTTCGCCGAATTTTAGGCTTTGAATGTTGAGTGACCTCGACAAAGCGCTTTGACTATTTACCAGAGCCAAGAGAATGAAAACATTCAATATTTAAATAAAAAATATGAAATATTTCAGTTCCTCGATTGGGTATCGAACCCACAACCTGTCGTTTACGCTTTTCCTCCAAAAATATATAACATATATACTATAGAGCTAATGGGTAATATTGGTTGGTACGTCAACAACCGCATCATTATGTTAATGATTACATTTACTAGTATTTTCATTTCAAGTTTTGTTTTTGCAATGAATTTGTTTTATGCAATAATGAGAATTTGTAGAACTTAATTATAATAATATCTTTATTAATTCAAAATTCAAGTTTACATTTCCATGTGTTTTCTTTTTTTGATAATTCAATAACGGTTTATGTTTATGAGGCCTGTCGTGGCGCAGCGGCACAAGAGTATGACTGTAACCGACAGGTTCTGGGTTCGATCCCCAGTCGAGGAAATGAAATATTTAATATTTTCAATTTAAAATATTTAATGTTTCATTTCTTCGCTCTGGTAATAAGGCAAAGCGCGGCGTTGAGTTCCGCCACTCAACGCGCAATGCCTCAAATTCGGCGGAAAGTGGGGAACGGAAGTGGAACGGAGTGTCATAACACTAGGTTTCACTTTCGTTCCCTCTGCCTACCCTGCCTTGTGCGGGATACAGCGTGAAGCTGGAAAAAATAACGGTTTATTAATAGTTTAAGGGAAATTAAGTATTTTGTAAATACTATTTATTTACAATATTATGGTTAAAAACTTGAAGAAGAAAACAAAATGCAAAATATCTTAAGATTAAAGTTAAATCTGTGTAATATCTTGCGAATTTTGGATCGATTTTTTTAAATATTTTAATTTTAATTTGTTATCAAAGAACAATCTTACCTCGCTATGCGGAGAGTAGTGAAGAAAACTAAGAAGCTACCTTACTTAACTACTAATTACTTTATCCCACCCCCATCCATAGTTTCCCCACCCCTATCTTTTTATTATACTTTTTTATAGCTTCACGCTGTATCCCGCACGAGGCAGGGTAGGCAGAGGGAACCCGGGAACCTAGTGTTAAGACACTCCGTTCCACTTCCGTTCCCCACTTTTTATTATACGTTATACGTATACACACCAAAACAAAATAAATACCTCGACAAAAAATAGAACACTTCAAATAACTTACCCGCAATGTTAAACACACTTTTAGTAACTTTTATAGGAGGCCTATCGTGGCGCAGTGGCACAAGCGTGTGACCGTTACCGACAGGTTGTGGGTTCGATCCCCACTTGAGGAAAAGAAATATTAAATATTTTCAATTTAAATATTTAATGTTTTCATTTCTTCGCTCTGGTAAAAGGCAAAACGCGGCGTTTCCACTCAACACACAATGCCTCAAATTCGGTGGAAAGTGGGGAACGGAGTCTCTTAACACTAGGTTCCCATGTTCCCTCTGCCTACCTTGCAATGCGGGATACAGCGTGAAGCTGAATATTTATAGGATCACTTTGTTGTCCATCTGTCAAAACAATAATATAAAATTTCAATTGTTATCAAATATTTGGGTTTACATTCCATTGCGTCATTTGCGATGAAATACTGCATAATAATGCTACGTAAATAAAACCTATCGGGTACTTCCCGTTAAATTAATGAAATGAATTTTTGCACAAAAAAAATGCAAGAAATAGAGAATAATAAATATTTCACAGATAAAAAAATATTCAAGATTTATATTTGTACTTTATTATTTGTAGCATTTCATACCAAATGAGTGCAGAATTACTTTTATCAATAGTTATAAACGGTACATCTCGTTGAATTACAATCATAAAATAGTTACGGAGTTTGAGGCCTGTCGTGGCGCAGCGTGGTTTGAGGTATGTCGTGGCGTAGTGGCACAAGAGTGTGACTGTAACCGACAGGTTCTGGGTTCGATCCCCAGTCGAGGAAATGAAATATTTAATATTTTCAATTTAAATATTGAAAGTTTCATTTCTTCGCTTTGGTATTAGGGCAAAGCGCGGTGTTGAGTTCCGCCACTCAACACGCAATGCCTCAAATTCGGCGGAAAGTGGGGAACGGAAGTGGAACGGAGTGTCTTTACACTAGGTTCCCGGGTTCCCTCTGCCTACCCTGCCTCGTGCGGGATACAGCGTGAAGCTAAAAAAAAAAAATATTTACGGAACCCTCGATGTGCGAGTCCGACTCGCCCTTGGCTAGTTTTTACATGAAAAAAAAAAAGATATTAAAAGCTCATTTTTCATTCAGCAAGTAAACTACTATAATCGATATGTTCAGTTCACAAAATATTATTGAACATACATAATTAAATTATATAAAGTACGGAGTTTTGGAACGCTTTGTGTCGACAGAATCCCGATTCGCTTTGATGGGAAAATATGTGAAATGAAATGTGATACAAAGACCCTTTTCAGTGTTCATATGAAAATAATCATAATATTGGCATATATTTTCTAATAGAAAGCATGTTATATTAAAGTAAGTTTAATTTAAAATGTTATTTAAGGATTTCGTAATTTCAAAGGAGCTAAACAAAACCACGGCTCTTCGTTTAGTCATGCTTAAATTAGTATCAAACCAATATCCCTTAAAGTGTAGAAAAAATCAAGCTTCTAGTCAATATATTTTTGCTGCATTTTCTATAAAATTCGCTGTGTAGTAAAAATTACAATTATGAAATTTGCTCTCAGTCAGAAGTCAAAATTTATAAATATTTCATTTATCAATATATAGTAAAATTAATACAAAAAGAGAATAATTATCGACATTGCGTGTTGAAAGCGGGACTCACAATACCGTTGTTTTTGCTAGAGAGAGAATAAATAATTGAAGTTGCCACAAGTGGCGATCGTACCTGCAATTATGTACGTTTAACGCTGAACCTTTATGCCCTGATGCTCTCAAATATCAATAATCATATCAAATATCTTATTTAGAACCTCCCTCCTTAGAACGTGCGGTTAAAAACGTTCACTATTAAGTTAATAATAGATAAATATTACCATTTCTTGTTGAAAACAGCAAAATATATAAAAAAATACGATTATCATAAATACGGCTGAGCCAGGCTGAGGCCTGTCGAGGCGCAGCGGCACAAGCGTGCGACTGTCACCGTGAGGTTGTGGGCTCGATCCTCACTCGAGGAAATAAAAAAAATAATATTTTCAATTGTAATTTTTAATGTTTTCATTTTTTCGCTCCGGTACAAAGCAAAACGTGACGTTGAGTTCCGCCACTCAACACTCAATGCCTCAAATTCGAGGGAAAGTGGGGAACGGAGTGTCTGAACACTAGGTTCCCAAGTTCCCTCTGTCTACCCCGCCCTGTGTGGGATACAAGGTGAAGCTGAGTGAGTGAAAAAATACGTAATAACTCTGATAATAACTTTTTAGTTTCATATTTATAGCCATAGCCATACACAAAACACTCACTATAGTGGTTGAAATTCGGGACAAAGATACTCCATATGTTAACTATAGGATACAGACATTGGACGTCTACATATAAATGATTAGAGCAATACGCTATTCAAAGAGAACGATACAATGGAACGGGACAAACAATGAATGACGATTTCTATTGGTAAAACAATTAGAGTATGTTCTATAAAGATTAATTAACATAAGACGAAATATTTTTACTACATTTTAAATTTAGCTACTTAGGAAAGCAAAATACTTGTTTAGAAAACGTATAAAAATTCGTTGAAGATGGCACCAGTTCAAATTCTGCTACGTTAATATTTTTATGTTTTATACGTTTTTACGCCGGTTCAACTCGCATTTTGGTAATATTTATAGTACTCGTACCATTTTCATCAATTTGCTTTGACATACGAATGAAAAGAACATATATTCTGAGGACCAGTGGCGCTAGTGCATAAGTGTGCAACTGTGAACAGGTTGTGGAGTTGTTTTCTTCGTTTTTTAGAATTCAGTGGAAAGTGGGGAGTATCTTAATAGGTAGTCGTTTGAAAGAAACCCAGTGCTTAGACACTCGGCTGCGGGAAATGCGGGATACAGCGTGAAGCTGATAAAAATATAATGATCATTGCAACTATGATTTTTTTTATTATTTAGTATTTTAATAGTTTAGTAGTCTACATTTAGTCATTAATCATTTTATAATATTAGGATAAACTTTCTCATTGCAACCCTCGCTCAGCTTTGCCCCTCATTTTGAAACTCAGGCGTAGCGTGTTACCGCCATCAAAATTCACACCATGTTTTCTTTATTTTCATCCATCAAATATATACGTAATATCGCTATGATTTGTTTGATGTCATATTATTATATATTTTTTTTGGCTTCTCGCTGTAACTCGTACTTGGCAGGGTACGCAGAGGGAACGTTTTGTTTCTCGCATTCTGCTGAATTTTAGGCATTGCGTGTCGATTGGCGGAACTCAACGCCGCGTTTCGCCTTGTTACCATAGCGAAGAAATGAAAATATATATTAATACAGACACGTGTGTGACAAGTGATCATAATAGAGTTAACAAATTTACACATAGCGCAGTTTGATAGACATATTGAAATAGGTTTTAAATTTGAATACCAATCGGAAGAATTATAATACATTTTTTAATTCTCTACTCTAGTACACAAAGCGCAGCGTTGAGTTCCGCCAACACATTAATTTAAGATTGAAACTGTAAAAAAAAAACCCGCCATAATCTTCTGATAGCGATTTATCACTAATCACTGCAAAAATAAAATAAAAATATATATATCTAATAGGTATTTCATGTTTAGACTTTCACCCCTGACTCGGAGGGGCGTAAAATTGCATTTAGACGTTTGCCCCGCAGCGAGGGCCCCTTATACTCGTAAGATAGATGTCAACGCTTTATAAGTTCCCCGCTGTAGTATTCCGGACCGGAATTAATATAATATGTTACTTGTTTACTGTATTTCAACGCTTTTACCTTTAACCACTGACGCTAAAAGAGGGGTTCTATAAGATCTGTATGTCTGTCTGTTCTTAGTTATGTTCTATAAAAAACGGATTGGGAGTCTTAAAACGCTTTCCTAAAACGAGTAAGTGATCTATTGAATCAGATCGGCAATTAAGATTGACGCATTATACATAATACGTATTAAATATCGACTATATATGTATTTTTTATAATTTTATATGAAATACTGAAATACTGCGCGTTACAGTTGAACATGGCCCGGCGTAAAACAAGGTAACCTAGTGTACAGATACTCCGTTTTCTACTTTCATCTCAGTTTTCAATATATAGTTTATTACATGTTAATTGGTGAAACTCAACACTACAACTTGTCTTCCTCCCTTACCAGAGCGGGGTATTGAACATAGAATTTTTCAATCGTTCAATTATATTTAGACGGTATGCTTCACTTCTTCACTGCACTCAAATCTGAGACATCCTGTGTGACTAACGGAATTCAACGCCGAAAATTCTTATCTGACAGATAAATAATAATCATAAAAATTTATTATTTTTACCTCTACTTGACCCATAAAATACTCATTAATATATATAATATATATAATTCTATACAAGATCATCATATAGCGTTTTAAATTAAATTATTCAATATTAATTACAAATTTCCCGTTCAATTTCCATCTCTTCACATTGATCAGTGGCTGGTTCATGTCTGTACATGTTAAATGCTTTCATACACTTAACTTCGCCAGTTAAAGCTTCACAATGCGTAATGCTCGAACTCAATACGTACTCGACGTACTTCAATTGAGAGTCACTTTGCTATACGCGGTTTACAAACAGACAAACGTATAAGGAAATTCGTATATCTATCCATTCTTTGTACTGTGATAAAAGTGAAATAGGTATTTGAATTCAGATCTTAGCCTATATGATTATATTTTTAAAGCAAAAACTAAACTTTCAGCAAAAAAATGGAGCCATTTTGCTGAATTGAATATTATAAATTAACGTAATTTTATTATTTATTATTGATATAAGTAAAACAAAACAGAGCAAATGTTCCCAAGATATAAAAGCGAAAACTGCATTTAAATCTTGTTAGCATAGTTATCGGTTAATGATTTATTTTAAGTATATATATGAAAAAGCTCGTGTGGATGGACGTTTGTTCCACTTTCATATAGTATTTACTCAAAAGCTTTGGATGACATTTACCAGTAAAATAGTTTACATGAAAACAAAACATAGACTAAATTTTATGTGGGTAGATAATTTGTATTCTTTCCTAAGTTCCCTTCTGAAACGGAAACGGAAACGAGACTATAAATAAAAACTAATATTACACCCAAATAATATTTAACTCTACACACAATTTCAGCGAAATCTTTATCGCAACATAATATATAAATAAAACAATAAACTTATTTATTTACGCAGTTATTTATGAAGAGGGACCCTTGACTGTTCTCCATGTTTCGCCCGACTTCCGAGACATTGCTTGTTTATTGGCGGAACACAACGCTGTGACTTGTCTTATAATCACAACAAACTAATATAAATAATAAACTTAAGTTTAAGAACTACAAAACAGAGAGCATTTCATGTATTTATCTTCCACTCTTTTCCCAGTAAAGTGTAACTAATGTGCACTAAAACCAATTCTGGAGCAAAGTAGGTAATAGGAGGTAACCGCTCCCCAATACGATAAGAGTAGTTTAATGGCTGAAGTTACGGTGACGTCACATTCAGATGTTTACAGATTGCTTTGTCTTCAAAAATAATATGGTTTCTTGTGAAAAATAACTAGAAATACTTAAATTAAAATATTTTACATATATTGTTATTCTGAGACTTGTCGTGGCGCAGCGGCACAAGCATGTGACTGTTAACCATAGGTTGTGGGTTCGATCCCCACTCGAGAAAAATTTAAATATTTAAACTCGAGAAAATTTTAAATATTTAATTTGATATTTTTAAATTAAATATTGACACTGCGTTTCGCATTGGGTAATGCCGGGCCCCGGTGCCCATCCCCATCCCCAATCCCTCTCTAGAATATGAAAGCGGCACTAAAGAAGAATTTACCCCAGGAGGGTACCAGCATCTCTGGTGCTGGAGAATCCCTCCCTGAGTCTTTAACCTCAGGCTGCCCGTCGAATTCTGGGGAGGGCACAGTACCGCGCACTACACAAGGCAAACGAGGCGTACGCTCCACGGCAGCCCCTGCCACTCTTAACGTGGAATTTTCCAATATCAGGGGACTACACTCAAACCTGAATGCCGTCCACCACCATCTTGAGACAGCACGGCCGGCCTTGTTATTTCTGACGGAGACCCAGATTACCCGACCGAGCGACACAGCCTATCTTCAATACCCCGGCTACAAAATAGAACATAATTTCATACCTCATGCCGGGGTTGCTGTGTATGTGAGGGAGGACCTGAGTTTCCGTCGTCTTGTCAATTTTGAAGGTCGGGACCTGTCCACCATCTGGCTCCGTGTGGACATGGACGATCGTGTCCGAATCTACGCATGCCTGTACAGGTCCCACAGTGGTAATGCAGAAACGGATCGGCTCATGGAGCACATGCAATCGGCTATTGACGATGCGCTCTCACAGATGCCCACCGCAGAGGTCGTGATACTTGGCGATTTTAATGCGCATAATGCCAGTTGGCTTGGGTCACGCACCACTGACCACGCGGGGAGGGCTGTATTTGACTTTGCTATGGCGAATGGATTGTCCCAATTGGTTGAGTCGCCTACGCGAATCCCGGACGCGGACAACCACAACGCCTCTTTATTGGACCTTCTGCTGACTTCACACCCAGAACAGTACCAGGTTGTCGTCGATCCCCCCCTAGGGTCTTCAGACCACTGCCTGGTACGGAGTGCTGTGCCCATTAACCGCGTCAGTCGCAGAACACCAGCGACTCGTCGCGTCTGGCACTACAAGTCAGCAGATTGGGATGGGATGCGTACGTTTTACTCATCCTATCCCTGGGGGCCGGTTTGCTTCTCTTCTGATGATCCTAGTGCTAGTGCCGCTGCTGTCGCCGACGTGGTTCTGCAGGGTATGGAACTTTACATTCCTAGCTCTGTAGTGCCAATCGGTGGCAAGTCACAGCCTTGGTTTGATACGTCTTGCAAACTTGCAGCTTCTGGCAAGCGCGAGGCATATCGAATCTGGGCCAAGGCACTTGCCACTAAGGATCCGAAGGTGAAAACCTTAAAAAGAAAGTACAACCGTGCCTCTAGGTACTTTAAGTGGCAAATTGCCAGAGCAAGGTCCGAGCACATCGCTAAAATCGGCGAGAAGCTTGAGAGCTATCCGTCCGGAACTCGACAGTTTTGGGCCCTCTCAAAGGCTGCGCTTGGCAACTTTAGCCGGCCATCGCTTCCACCGCTACGCACAGAAAATGACATCCTGGTCCATACGGCGAAAGAGAAAGCCGATCTCCTGGGCGCTCTCTTTGCCTCAAACTCGACTATGGATGACCGAGGAACAACGCCGCCGACCATCCCGCGGTGTCAGAGCTCAATGCCTGACATTAAATTTAGTCAGAAAGCCATTAGGCGAGCTCTGTCTTCCTTGGACATCCACAAGTCGAGTGGGCCAGATGGCATTTCTCCTCTTGTGCTCCGTTCGTGTGCTCCTGAGCTGACACCGGTGCTAACGCGTCTATTTCGGTACTCTTACTCAGTTGGCGTAGTCCCAGATTCGTGGAAGAGCGCTCTTATCCACCCGATTCCGAAAAAAGGCGATGGTGCCGATCCAACTAACTACAGGCCTATTGCTATTACCTCCCTGCTCTCAAAAATTATGGAGAGCATAATTAATAGCCAGCTCTTGGTTTACCTGGAGGATCACCGATTGATTAACGACCGCCAATATGGCTTTCGTCGGGGTCGCTCAACCGGTGATCTTCTGGTTTACCTAACCCACCGCTGGGCTGCGGCTATTGATAGCAAGGGAGAGGGCCTGGCAGTTAGTTTGGACATGGCAAAGGCCTTCGATCGTGTGTGGCACGGAGCGCTCCTTGCGAAACTTCCATCTTACGGGCTTCCCGAGAATTTATGCAAGTGGATTGCTAGCTTTCTCACTGGGCGCAGCATCAAGGTCGCTGTCGACGGTTTTTGCTCCAAATACATGCCCGTGAACGCCGGCGTCCCCCAAGGCTGCGTGCTGTCCCCTACGCTATTTCTTCTGCATATCAATGACATGTTAGAGGACTCTAACATACATTGTTATGCAGATGATAGCACTGTGGACGCTGTATACTCCGGCCATGCAAGTCTTTCTCGGGAAAACGTCGACCAGTGCCGAAATCAACTTGTGTCCTGCGTTGAGGCATCCCTCGAGAATGTCTCCGCATGGGGTGAAAAGAACCTTGTTCACTTCAACCCCCAGAAGACACATGTCTGCGCGTTAACCGCTAAAAAAACCCCATTTGTCGTATCACCAGTTTTCGAGAACACTCCCCTTAAAGCCGCGCCCTGTATCAGTATATTGGGTCTCAGCTTTTCGAACGACTGCCAGTATCGCGATCATCTGGAAAGCAAGGCCAAGTTGGCCTCGAAGAAACTGGGGGTCATCAGCAGAGCGAGACAGTATTTCACGCCAAAACACCGTTTAGCCCTGTATAGGGCCCAGGTGCGGCCTCATATGGAATACTGTTCTCACCTTTGGGCTGGTGCACCCCAGTATCAGCTTGAACCATTTGATCGCATACAACGTAGAGCCGTTCGAATCGTTGGGAACCCAGTGATCTGTGTGGGGCTTGATACTTTGGCTTTGCGTAGAGACGTATCCTCCCTGTGCGTTCTCTACCGCATTTATCACGGGGAGTGTTCTGGAGAACTGTTTGACTTGATACCTGCCGCCGAATTTTCCAACCGCACAGTACGTCACAAACTAAAGTACCATCCACATCATCTGGACACGTGGCATTCGACTACTGTGCGGTTTCGTAGGAATTTTCTTCCACGCGCCACACATCTGTGGAACGACCTACCCGCGGCAGTATTTCCAGGTCGATACGACATGGGTACCTTCAAAAAGCGCGTCTACCTCCACCTTAAAGGCCGGCAACGCCCTTGTAGCTCCCCTGGTGTTACACGGGGCCGTGGGCGACGGTGATCACTCACCATCAGGTGACCCGTACGCTCGTTTGCCTTGTCTTTTCCATAAAAAAAAAAAAAAAAAAAAAAAAAAAAAAAAATTTAAAATTTTAAATTTTAAATATTTTATTTAATATTTTTAAATTAAATATTTAAAATTTTCATTTTCTTCGCTCTGGGAATAAGGCAAAGCACGGCGTTGAGTTCCGCCACTCAACACGCAATGCCTTGAATTCAGCGGAAAGTGAGGAACGGAGGTCAAACGGAGTGTCCCAACACTAGGTTCCCAAGTTCCTTCCGCCTACCCTGCTGTGAGCGTGATACAGCGTGAAGCTGAGTATTTATATTCTATAAGTTTATTTTCTGATTACAGTATTAACACTTTCTGTCCAATTTCCAAGACATTAAAACAAGTGATAGATTTAAACGAAAAATATCGAAATAAAAAGGGAAACGGAAGTGTCTTCATCAGAATGAAGTAAAGCTAAAAAAAAATAACTATTGGTGCAAAGACATCAGTTGACTGTAACCGCCTGACATTTGTTATCACACTTTGGACATTAAACAATATTTATTTCTTCGCTCTAGTAAAAAGACAAAGCGCCGCGTTGAGCTCCGTTACAGTGTTGCAATGTATCAAAAATTGAGACCGCGTACCGATCATAACGGATTGTCGTAACATTAGGTTCCCTCTACTACCCCTACTAGCCCCTTCAAAGAAATATTTCATATTTTCAATTTAAATATTTAATGTTTTCATTTCATCGCTCTGGCAAAAGCAAAAACGCGGCGTTGAATTCCGCCACTCAACACGCAGTGCCTCAAATTCAGCGGAAAGTGGGGAGCGGAAGTGGAACAGAGTGTCTTAACACTAGGTTCCCAAGTTCCCTCTGGCTCCCCTGTCATGTGCCCTACAACCCAAAAAAGTGTCTAAAATATTTCATAAAACATTTATAATCCGCACACGCTTGGATAAGCTTGAACATTACCTATGTTGTTTATGTTAATGCAACTTTTGCACTACGTTGAGTACTCAGGCTTAGAGGATGTAGACGTCACGTATCTTGTGGTTGTATCTACACAGCACTCTGTCGAACTAAACGAGACTAGGTATCATATTAAAAAAATATATATTTGTTATATAGATTTCTTTCAGCTTCACGCTGTATCCCGCACGAGGCAGGGCGGACAGAGGGAACCCGGGAACCTATTGTTAAGACACTCCGTTCTACTTCCGTTCCTCACTGTTATATAGATACTTATAATAAATCTGTAATTGATCACTGTATATAGAAGATATATTAAATAACATTTTATATGGGACGTTTATTAATATAATAGAGCCCAAAATAGAGCCTACTAAAATCTTTATCTGTTTGTCTGTGCGTTTGTACGCACTAATCGCAGAAACGGCTAACGAGATTTGAAAGCAGTTATCGCTATTATATTTTGTCAAACTTTTTAAATGTTTCTTGTTTGTTTTATGTAAATCGATTAACAAATTAAAAGTTACATCAATTAAGAAAAAAAATAATATGTAGCCAAAATTGTAACTTTTTTTATTTATTTGGCTGAAATTTGCTTTCTTGTTTAAGAAATTAATTGAAATTAGTAAATAAAATAGTGTAATACAAGCGGGCGAAGCCGCAGGCAGGTCGTTAGTCTAAAATATTATTAATATACTTATATAATTTAATTTTCTTTATATTTTTTAAATATGCTTTGTACATAAATTTTAAATATACTTTACCAAAACGATAAAAGTTTACGTAACAATAAACTAACCTAAATAACAGCAAAACAGGTAGATTTAACGTTTGTTTATTACGAGTAATACAGTTCGAGACGCTCTTTGAATGATTGATGACTTGTCCGGAGTACGGCTCTGGCGGTACCTGGCTGTGCGAGTGTCTTTGAGACATAAACGGAGCGGTAATACTCTGGAAATATTAAAGTTAAGTGAAGTAATGATTATAATAAGACAATAATCTGGAAATATTTCAGTTAAATAAAGTAATGATTGTAACATACAATCATTAACGTATACGTACAATTTGTATGTTACAATTTGTAACATACAAATTGTACGTACGATCCCCGCTTTTTCCGAAAAAATGGAACATTTAATATTTTCCTCTGTTTGATCTTGTAGGTAAAGCGCGGTGCTGAGTTCCGTCACTCAACAAGCAATGCCTCAAAGTCGGTGGAAAGTCAGGAACAAAACGGAGTGTCTTAACACTAAGTTCTCCCAAGTGCCATATGCCTACTTTGCCATGTGCGGAATACAGCGTTAAAGTTTTGCTACACTAAAAGTTTTCAATTAGGTCATTAACAAAATTTAATGTATAGAATCCATAGTGTTAATAAAATCACACAATATCTAAATGTACATA